>JAOTOL010001410.1:625000-895000 GCA_034440575.1 Imbricaverruca yamaguchii | reverse complement strand
CTGGCACCAGGCCCGACCAGAGAACGTGGCGGACAGCTGATCCGGGTGTAAGTCTGGGGCTGTAAGACAACGAATGCCATTGGTCCAGTGCATCATTGCCGAACCAAAGGTCCATCATAATCGGACAGTGGTACGATTGGTGTACTGTTCATGTGGACGCCTAGCATCATTTGTTCCCTGTTCTTCAGCCAAAGCACTTGAACTAGTTGCCATTATGACAACAACAAAACTAAAATTAGCTGATTGACTCTCCAGAGGATAGCAATAGAGAAGACAGCGTACACGAGAGAAGAGACGAACTGCTGCCTGACTAGCTAGTCTCGCCACGGCGCCATAGCAAGTCATCGCGATGGGATGCGGGGAGGGCAGCTGGACATTGGTACAGAAACTTAAGACAGACCAGTAAGCAGCCGACAGCGATCTAGTTGATACCATATATCAGAGAACAAATCGATCAGTAAGTGCCACATTTGCAATCATCATCCGATGAGCCGTCAATCAACGTAAACACGCACAGCATTTTTTTTGTGGTAAATATATAGGCACGGTTAACTTGATGCTAGCAGTGTTCTGGAATCCAATTCCTGTGAACGGAATTGTGCATTGCCCGCATTCGTTTTCTCACGAAACCGGATTGATATGATGAAATCATGTCATTGCATGTATGTATATATATGCACATATATAAAAGAGAGAGACATTATCTATGCTATGCTCATACGGTTTCATGAGAAAAAGAATGTGGTAAAACTCAATTCAAGTCACAACAATAAAGTTATTTTGGCCTAAGGGTGCATCGACCATATTGATCCCTATAACCCCCAAGTTTCATACGAAGAGGAAACCACTGGTGAATAGATTCCATAAAACGGCAAACGTCAAGCTTTCATGGGGTCTATTCATTCACGACAAAAGGCATAATGCTGTGAGAGTTCAACTATGCGTGTTTACGTTCACTGACTGGAACACGATTACGTTCAGCACGCAGTTTTAATTAAATCGCAATTTCGCAACAGCATGCATATCTTTTCATCCTCAAAATGTCTATGCTATACCGAGGAAATTGTTATTATAGCTGGAAGGCCGTTTGAGTTGGGTCCGGTCGGGTATTTAATGATTATGGCCCCTCATGCAGGCCATGGGACCGTCTAAATGCCGGGCCAGGTAAGGTGGTGGTTGTGGTGGATTGGTGTTTAGGGGCGCGTCGGCTGCAAAGGTCATTTTGCGCCCATAACTGTGTTTATATATAATCTGCCATGCTCCTACAGCAGAAATACAGCGAGCCAGGTCAGGAGTACACTCCTACAGCACAGCGGGCCAGGTAAGGAGCGCCGTGCGAGAAGCTGGGCAATTGTCGAAGGCAGGCCTTCCCGCACAAGTTGACGGAGCGGTAGAATGTTTCATAAATCCTGTCTGCAACAACAGTGCTGGGAAGCTAGCCGATTGAGGTGGTGGCGTTGGGACCGCAAATCGGGGCCCTAGGAGACCATGTGTGGCGCCGGCCACCGGAGCCCAGGTCCCAGCTCTGGAACGCCGAGTCGGTGGCTGCCTTCCCACACAACACACGAGAACGCCAGCCTGATAACGACAGTCAGCTATCAGAGTGGAACAAGCCGACCCATGTTGGACAAGCGTGATGAAAGTGGACCGCATAGCTGCGCAGTTTCTGAAGATAAGTCGTGTACGGTGCAGATATTAAAGTCCAGGTAAGCAAGGAGCTGTTGTTGCTGAAAGGCTCAACTGACTGATGCCCGTCGTGTAAACCTCTCTATCATCATAAATCCCATTGTGTATTTAAGGGAAACAGGTAAGGGTGATATTAAAGGCCACATTTCCGTCCATTTCCGTCAGAACGATCATGGAAACAGTCGCATGTAGTCAAATGATGGCAATCAAAATACTCGACATAGTACGCAGTGTGTTCAGTTAGTTCGCTAGTTATTTGGGCTTTGGGGCGCATCGACCATGTTGAGCACATAGCGCCTATCTTATAGTTGTCACCTGGGGATATATCTTGATTAGTTGAAAGTAAATGTATTCGTGCAACATCTTCGCTGGCGCATCAACTGCACTGCACACTGTGCACATAGCTATCAAATCCATCTTATAACATGTCATATAGACCATTTCACCTCAGTACGACGGTCATAATCGCAAAAAGCAGGTTAGTGATGAATAAAAAATTCATGGAACGTCTGAAAGGCAATGGAACGTTTGACCAGAACCAGTGGACTCACAGATCGTTCTCACAAAATGGTATCGTTCCCACAAAATGGCACGTGGCAAGAACACCTGCAAGCTCCCAGGGTGACGTTTTGCGCTCATCGACGAGCTGAGAGCGTGAGAGCAAAATATGATCCATCGACACAGGTGTGTTGAACCTAGAGTGCAAGGGATTCTCACCACCACAAATAATGTAATGGCGAACTGCATATCTACGAAGGGTATTTGAAGCATGTTCCCCCTTACGATGGCAATATTGAGCTCCCCCGGCCGGAAAACGCGACATTCGGGAAGGCTCGACAGCATCACCCCCTCCTCGCGCGCTCAATGAATTTGTTCGCCGAAGGTGCCCATCCGAGGAAGCGTTGTCTGCACGAAACAGCCCGCGTTCGCCCGTGCACGTACGCCCATCGTGCATGCGACACAGCGCTAATTCATCTTGTTCTACGCTAGTAGGAGGCTCTCTGACCAATCCTTGGTTCAATGCCCGTTGATGGATTTGTACTCGGCATATATCAACATGACCAACTAACCATACATGCATTGCTTGATAAGATAAGATTCTACACATCGAGCATGAATAGAAAATATACAATATGCGCAGTTGTGTACACACTACCTTTCGCAAGTATGCCCATCGTTCTGGGATGAAATATTATATAAGGTGTTATATGTTATAGGATATCGCATCATGTTATAGGATATCGCATTTTGTAGATATGGACACAGTGTGTCAGCGCAGTTGATGTTCCTGTGAATATGATGCACCAATACATTTCCTTTTAACTCACCAAGATATATCTCCAGGTGGTCACTATAAGTGCCATGCTGTATTTTGATTCGAATTATATGACTACATGTCGTGACATTCCATGATTGTGCTGAAGGAAATGTGGTTATGATTACCCTAAATATCACTCTTCCTTGTTCCCTTAAATACACATTTGGCTTTAGAATGACTCCCGCTGCTTCAGTTTGTGTTCGCTCCTGTTCGGCTGAAGTTTGCACGGCAGATGTCACTCAGTTGGGCCTTTCAGCAACAACAGCTCCTTGCTTACCTGGACTTTAATATCTGCACCGTACACGACTTATCTTCAGAAACTGCGCAGCTATGCGGTCCACTTTCATCACGCTTGTCCAACATGGGTCGGCTTGTTCCACTCTGATAGCTGACTGTCGTTATCAGGCTGGCGTTCTCGTGTGTTGTGTGGGAAGGCAGCCACCGACTCGGCGTTCCAGAGCTGGGACCTGGGCTCCGGTGGCCGGCGCCACACATGGTCTCCTAGGGCCCCGATTTGCGATCCCAACGCCACCACCTCAATCGGCTGGCTTCCCAGCACTGTTGTTGCAGACAGGATTTATGAAACATTCTAGCGCTACGTCAAGTTGTGCGGGAAGGCCTGCCTTCATGAATGATTAACTTATCGCACGGTGCCCGTTATCTGACCGGGCCTTTGGACGGTTACATGGTCTGCTCGAGAGTCCAGAATCGTTGAAATTCCCGACCTAACGGAACATCAGCGATCTGCAAGTCACAATCACAGGATGGTATAAATATGTTGACGTCGAAAAGGGAAGTATATTTTTCCGAAATTGCAATTTAATAAAAAGCATACGTAATGAAATGAATCGTGTTCCTGTCCATCAACGTAAACAAGTCCAGTTCAACACTTCCACTATTATGATTTTCTTGTCAATGAAGAGGCTCGCGAAAAACTGATGTTAAACATTTTATGGATTCCAGTCTCTAGTGGTTTCCTATTCCCATAAACATGGGGAGCTATTTATAGGGATAAATATGCTATCGTGGATAAATGGTATCCACCAAAGCATCATTTCTTGGTGGCTAGTATTTGGTCGCTTCCTTTTCAGTGCACATAATGCATACTAATTGGAGGAAGACGTAGCACTGAAGATATTGCAGCAACAACAGCAACTTTTGCGGCCGCAACACGAACTTTCTTTAAAGTTGCCATGTTTAGCCCGCTTTGTCACTCCGGTTTCCTGGCTAACAACATCAGCTTTGCAATGTGCAACAGCAGCTTTATCAACGATCATCCGTTTAAGATATACTACTGTTGCGCCAGCGGTAGCCACGAGTGGTGGCAATGATCGATCACGAGCTTCCATCGCCGATCAATTGCCGCGGTCCCGGTGACCTGCACCGCATGGGCACTGACATCGACCAAGCGGTCAGCGGCAGCGGTCAACACACTCCTGATCAGGATTTTATTTATATTTCT
Source organism: Imbricaverruca yamaguchii (assembly GCA_034440575.1). NCBI lineage: Eukaryota > Metazoa > Arthropoda > Thecostraca > Neoverrucidae > Imbricaverruca > Imbricaverruca yamaguchii. The sequence goes on along the minus strand of JAOTOL010001410.1, from coordinate 890,534 downwards.
GGATTATAAATGCAGGGGAAAAATTCGGCTCTCCAAGAGGAATTTTGTTCTCTCTCTTTGTGACAGAAATTCTCTGTTGTGCTCCCCGATGCATTTTTGGGACATGTTAACAGTTGGAAAGTCTGCAACCATGATCAAAAAGCAGCGTTCAACTCTGCAGTATGAAAAGGGAAATGATTCTTTTCCGAACAGTATAATGTCCAAGATGTGAAAAGCCCAGGGGCAGCCATTTCCCCACCCTACTCCTGATCGGACTGAGTGTGTATGGCCATTCTCCGATCAGACATTGCTCAGTTCGATGGATCCGGTCCGCGTCACTTCCGGGTCAGTCGGCGACCGCTCGGTGCTACAGGCGGGCAGCGCTCACCGGCCCGGAGTAAAGCAGCGCCGTTGAGCACGCCTTTTCTTCCTTTACCAGACTCGGATCATGGGTCTCCGGTCTAGGGATCCGTCTGGGCCGACGACTGGATCATAAACTTGGGGAGCATAGGACACAGTCATTTCCACGTATGTGCCTGCATTCTTGCGAACATGAACCAATTACCCAATAGGGCGATGTATCGGAAGAATGATATACAATAGGGCGCCACAGTCTTCTCGGACGTGCGCCACTACGGTGTATAATATACAACGTTAACTTTATTAGAGGTCCGACTCGGAGCTCTGACGAAAGTTCCGGTCCTGCTCTAACCTGATTTTACCCGCCGGAGTAGAGTGACGGAGGCGACGGAAAACATGTTATTATCTAGAGTGCTTGGCCGTGACCGGAATGCACGTGAAGATGCGTCATGGATTTGGACCAAGGCTGGATAAATAATATTATGCTGGATTTTTGCGACCGAGAACATAACCCTTTCCATGAAGTTATCCGCTAATTCATTGGTGAAGGATTGAATGGTGATGCTAGAAGTAGGTAACTTGTGACTTTTTGTTCGACAAAAATACGAACACTGCGGTTATCAGAAGAGGTCGTCAGTGTCCCAAATATAATGAAAACTTCTATTTCCGAATCTGACAGCTCCGAAATATTCCTCTCCAAATATAACATTATAAAGCTTAAATCTAGCCCTGATTGGGACTGATCGTAGTCATCGCTGTAGCATACTATTTGATCAGAACCAAGGAAACATCTAGCAAGAGCATAAAGCATGTTTAATGCAGGTTCTAGCAAGCTCCTCGGGTCAACCTCAGCAACGCCAAGGCTTCGAGTTTTGCTTAGTATACCGCTTGAAGGCCACGGCGCCACTCATTGTACATCCTGTGACTATACCCCATCCGCATTGACCTTCCTCGCGTACTTCCATGGATAGCTGCAATATTGGCTTCGCGTTACCGTTTGTAGTCGGAGTGCTCCAATTTTCAAATAGACGGTCTGGTCTCATCCAGTGCTCTTTGCGGACTGCTCAGGGGGAGTAATTTTTTAGGTGTGCCGGACCATAAAGCTCATTTGCGCCGCCTTAACCCCTATCTCCGATCAGATCCTCACACCCCGTCTCGAGGGGGGTTGATAGGAACCCCCCTCTAATATCCAAACCAAGCGTCACAAGAAAACGAAAGAGGTTTCATCGGAAAGCGCTCGACTTGTAGGGCTCAACAACCCCCTCCCCCCACAAAACAAAATCACCAAAGGTGTCGTCACTAGGGGGCTCGATTTTTACGACTTGCATTATGTTTTTGGCTCTGGGAAATTCATTTTAGGGGAAATTTGAAGAAAAAATTATTTATAATCAGAAAAGGACAGCGAAATCGACCAGGACCAAAAGAAATTGGCCACCAAAATTGTTTATTTAAAAAATGTATTTCACTATTTTGAGTTTTAAAGTTTCCTTTAATTTTTCCTTTTCTAATGGGTAGAAGGGACCGAAAAACGTTGCTCGAAGTCAACTTGCCCGAATAACAGAGAGGTAAAAAAATTCCTCCGTACGTTTTGTTGCATCCTAAAGATAAACAAACGCTGAAAGTTTCATTAAAATATCAGTATCCTTTAAAGCGTAACTGGTTGAACTTTTTTGGAGGTGACCTCACTTGACCTAGACTAACCTGTTCACCCTAGAAGACCTGACTTGAAAAGTTTGTCACAACATGCTAAATTGATATTCGAAAAGCTATGCAAATTTCGGCGTTCTTTCACTATCCGCGAAAACTTTGAGGGGTGTTGAAGACCGCCCCCCACCCCACGAGACGGCAAGGGTTAAAGCGAATACGTTGTCTGTTTATAAAAAGAAAAAGCAAGTGTTTGCGCTCAAGGTGCAGGAAGGTGGAAATGTATGTTAAGGGAATTGTACGTAGTAGTTTGTGTGATACTTTAGGTGCTGAAGGCGGGGCCTGGGTTGGAGACATCCCCCTGATGTCTAAATGGTTTTAATTTTACTTTACTCCTCCACAAAATAATTTGTAGTTTGGGTGGGGGGTGGAGATGCTGTGATAGTGGTGAGAAGTTGGTTTTGCCAGGGTGCCGGCTTTAGCCTGCTTTTATCGAAAAACACCGAGGGAGCTTCTTCATGCGAACAAGGAGGTAATTGTCCGCATCGCCTAGCACGCCGGCCGCCACGTGTTAGTTGTCAGTAGCGGGTTAGTTTAAGCGTGTCATGCAGGGTTAGTACGGTGCTTTACAATTCGGCTATTCTACGTCCGCTGTACCTCTGGGTAGACTTTTACATTATGAGTTGGAAGGCAAATCGGCTCATCTACGTCCTATGGCTCATACGGATAGTCGTTTTACGTTATGCTAATTTATATTTTGTTTTATTTCGATGTGTTTCTAAAGCAAGTCAGCTTCTTTACTTCCGGCGGCACCGCTTGATAGCGATTCATTTATAATTGGGAATCAAATCGGCTCATGTGTGTCCGGCGAACTGATCAGGACTACTCACCCCTCTCCAGCGAACTGATCAGGACTACTCACCCCTCTCCAGCGCCGGACCTGATGCGCCTTGTTTGCCTCCTCGACGCTTCTCACAATCACCACCTTTTTGCCCCGCACCACGAATGTTGTAGGCCCAGACGCCATGACCGCAGAGCAGCTGGCTGGCAGTGCGTTCCGCACGCCGATCCGCACAGCTCTGAGCACGTGCGTCCACGCCTTGCGTTTGGCGCCAATCGCGCAGTATGTGCGTGAGGGGTCGCACAGGGGTGAACAGGGGCGACTGTGATTGGTCGCTGCTCCTCCCCTATCTTTGGTGTACGCTCAGACGCATGAGCTCGTCACAACACCGTGAGCGCGCATGCGCGAGTGTGCGTACGCCAAGGATACACTTCCCGGCCGGCTAGAGGCCAGGCGCGATGCATGTGGTTCCGGCCGTTCCGGCTGGCTATCAGCGAGACGAACTCTCGCGTGTTGCCGAGGCGAGGATTGTTGTGGTCTAGCCGAATGGCAATGTTGCAGCACCACAGATCAGCTGCTCCTTAGTGTCAGGCGCATCGCCGCCTTCTGTTTCTAGGTCCAGGCTCAGGGGCGCAGTGACGACGACATTGACAAAGGAGTAAGCCCTGACCGTCCCTTATCCGGAGACTGGGGTCCCTGGGGTCCAAACGCCGGGATCCTAAGCGGTGGGGATGCCCTTGTGTGGTGCCAACTTCAAATATGCATGAAAATGAAGAATTGATTCGGGACGGTGAATTTTCTGCTTAAAAGGAACAAATTTCAGGATTACTAGGGTCCCACTGTCTAAAAATATGTTCACACTATGGCCTTTTGACGCTTCCGAGCGTTACTTCGTCGTTTTTAGGCCCTTACGTTGAAAATATTTCGGCAATCGAACGTATTTCGGACGCCCGTCAAAACCACATTTAATGAACTTTTAACGCGATTGGAGCGTCGCGCAGTGTGCGCCGGGGTAAGTCACGACCGCGTAATGAACGTCTATCTGGCGTCCAGTGTGCACCAGGGTAAGTTACGACCGCGTAATGAACGCCTATCTGGCGTCTAGTGTGCACCGGGGTATGTCACGACCGCGTAATGAACGTCTATCTGGCGTCCAGTGTGCACCAGGGTAAGTTACGACCGCGTAATGAACGCCTATCTGGCGTCCAGTGTGCACCGGGGTACGTCACGACCGCGTAATAAACGTCTATCTGGCGTCCAGTGTGCACCGGGGTACGTCACGACCGCGTAATGAACGTCTACCTGGCGTCCAGTGTGCACCGGGGTACGTCACGACCGCGTAATGAACGTCTATCTGGCGTCCAGTGTGCACCGGGGTAAGTCACGACCGCGTAATGAACGTCTATCTGGCGTCCAGTGTGCACCAGGGTAAGTTACGACCGCGTAATGAACGCCTATCTGGCGTCTAGTGTGCACCGGGGTATGTCACGACCGCGTAATGAATGTCTATCTGGTGTCCAAAAGATAGATTTAGTTCACCTTTTCAACGCCGATTCGGCGTTTAACGTTCTATTGGCATGATTGCGGTGTTTAACGTTCTATTGGCGTGGAGTGGTCGTGAGATATTCGAAGTTTTGTTCGCAGTCAATTCGAGATATTCGAAGTTTTGTCAGGTTGGAAGCATTCATTTGCCCGTAAACAAAATATTACACTTCCTAGCGAACCACTTTTGACCACGTGGTAGATAGAGAGGTAGTCCTGGAAAATAGCCACAGGCGAAATTGTATGCAATGTTGTATTGTATTTGTGTTTTATTGGCACTGAAAAGGCATGCTTGTTCACCCAAGATGTAAAGGTTTGAAATAATGTTTGGGGCTGTGCATGCAGTCCTGACAAAATCTTGTATCTCATGAGTGCATCTTATGATGCACTCAGCATCAACATCTGAATGGTCATGGCGAGGCGAGCCTCCTCTGGGATAAGTTCCCTCAGATGTGTTTCTTCTCCTCTAATTCTTGGTCCAACTATGTCCAGAAGTTCATTAAATCTCGCAGGACTTATGCGGTAGTTGGCATAAGAATTATCGGGGTCATCTTTTGACCCCGTATGAATGTTACATGCTCCCCCTGCACATGTCGCAATTCCAGATACTTTCTCGCCCAAACAAGGCGCAAAAGTGGGTCAGGGTTAAACGCCATGAGCAGAAGCACGAGGAAATCTTCATTTTTCATGGTTCTCTGACAGGAAAATCAGTTGTTGTCGATAGCTTAAAAGCAAACATATCAGAGTATAACGCGCGATATATCTCAACTTGCATTGGTGCAAGTATTCCGGACTTTCACACAACTTGAATTGGTGGCAGTCGTGTCAGAGTGGTCTCATTGGCGTCGTAATTGATTCGCAGGGAAGTGTAAAATGAACGCTCTGAATCATCGAGCGTGAACCGAGCTTTACATGCTAAAACAGACCTAAACGCATTCGCCAATCTGTGTTTATCAAACTGAAAGATGCTGAATTTTAAGAGTTTTCCGAAATAAAATAAATGTTAATTACATATGGGTGCAAATCCAGAAAACATCGGCAGTAGCCTGTGTCGATAATTTTCAAAGTGGTGGTGTCAAAAACGGGTACTGTTTTTATTTTGCCTTGATATGTGCCTAACAATTTGGCATAATAATTAGATCGCTGGGCAATTGGCACTTGTTCTCAAAATGCGTTTTAAAAAGACTCTGTTTTGCAAACAAGTATTGCGCCGAGTCCCACAGAAATCGCGCCGGAGTCCCCAAAATCGCGCTGGAACCACACACCTTTTAATCGGGGTCCAGAAATACTGCATCCTGACCAGAAATAAACACAGTGTGGCCCCAACATTTGCAATAGCACTCGAACCAACTAACTTAGAGCGAAGACAAGTCAAGCGGGGTCCCGAAAATATCATTTCAAGCCTGGACAATCGCCATGGATTCCCAAAATGAGGTTAGAGGGCCAAAAAGTCGCACAGTGCTTCGAAAAGACGTTCCGAGTTTCCGAAAAAAAATCGCGCTGAACCCAGAAAACTCTCGCCGGGACCCCCACAACTCGCGCCTGGTCCCGACGACTCACTTCGGGACCCAGAAAACTCTCGCCTGGGGTCGAAAACATCGTGCTTGAGCACCGACAAATTGTGCTGGAGCTAGCAAACATCGCATTGCGTCCCCCAAACTCGCACTGGGGCCCCACAAAACTCTGTCAAGGGTCACAAAGCTTCCCGTCGGGGGCTCTAAGTAAGTCCAAGTCATCTCAAAGTACCCGAAAACCTACCGGACCTCTCCAAAACGCCGGGGGAGGAAATAAACACATCTGAGCCTTCGAAAGCCCGCCGGTCCCTCAGGTACCGTCAGTTCATATATATATATATATATATATATATATATATATATATATATATATATATATATATATATATAAAAGTAAACAAATACATCGGGTCCGAAAACACGTTAGAGGGCAAAAAAATTTCGCTGAGGCCCTAAAGTACATCAATAACGAAAAACACCGCGAGTCCAAAAATGAACACCGAACTAGCGCGCGTCTCGGTTCCCTACCCAATTTGTGAGCATATTTAGCAAATCGTGAGGTATATACATCAATATTCAAAGAGGTATCGGGATCCTGTTTAACTAGAAAATGTGGGAAGAAGAAAAGTAATCCAGACTTGAGTTCATCAAATTTTCCCGATACAAAGCGTGTTGTGGTGCAAATTATGGCACAAGATCATCATATGGCAGTAATTATCAAAACGTAAGTGTACTAACAGAATCCGTAAGAACCGCAGAAATTAACTTATATGTTTGTTATGCATATATGCACATGACGTATGCGCAAATATTTCTTAGTGTGTAACATGTACGACGTATGCGCTTGTACGTGCATGCAAAACGCTGTGAATCGCATGCATTAGATCAAGGTTATTTCAAAATATTAGTAAATTGATTACTGTAATTGTTCTAGATATCAAACGATATCAAACAACAATGCATGTTTAATTTTCGTAAATGCAGAAGTTGGAAATCTAGCTAATCGTACATCTAGAAATCACCAGTCTGCTGAATTCGGAGGCCAGTTCTTTTCCAGGCAGAGAGACGGGCCCGGAATCCCCAGTTATTTTGTAAGTCTAGATAATGTGCTGCTCGCTCACTATCTCGCACAATGGACTCCGGACTCAGGGTAGTCGGCGATATTATGGGAGCGCTGCATGCGCCATGCTTCATAACAATGGGTAAGTGTGTTTATTCACCTTCTGCAGATCTGGTTGGCTTGTGCTGCTATCCGGAACCCAACAGGCAACCATCACGTGACACCTGTATTGCTGCCTTTTTCTGTGGTGCCATATCGGGTTTAATTACCGTTGCATTTCAATTGTGTCCAATCTTGTCATCCCTGCATGCAATGATAACCTTTCACTTCGGGAAAATAACGCCAAGCAGCTCCATAGAAATCCTGCTGGTGTACTCAACAATCTCACGGGGGACCATAAAAATAACATTGTGGCCCCAAAAAGTTGCAATGAAGCCCATGAAAATTATGTAAGGGCCCCAAAAATACCACCAAGGTCCTGGAAATCATATTGCGGGGATACAAAAAAAAAAGTTCCGAGAACCTAAAAATGACTCTTAGGACTTCAAAATATGGCGCCGGGCTTCTGAAAATACCGCTGGGGCTCCCAAAACGTTGCGCTGTGATCCCAAAAAGTCGCACCAGGGCCCCATAAAATCACGCTAAGGCGGTCGGTCCGTGCTCCTGGTAATCACACGGGGCCAAAAAGTATCTTGGTGCTCCAGAAAATCGCGCTGGGCGCTAAAAAGACTGGCCGGGCTTTCAAAATCACGTTGGGTCTTAAAAGGTCGGGGCTCCTGATAATCGCAATGTCGCCCACAAAAGGTCGGACCGGGGCACCTGGAAATCAAGCTGGGGGCACATCAAAAGTCGTGCCGAGGTCCTTGAAAATCACGATGGAGGCTGGAAAAAGACGGACTGGGCACCTGCAAATTGCGTTTGTGGCCTCAAAAGTTCGCACCTGGGCACCGAAAATCACGCTGGGGGTCGACAAATTCGTGTCAAGATTCCTAAAAACCATAACGGATACTAAGGGTTGGGCCTGGGCCCCTGAAAATCTCGCTGAACATCAAGGTACCAAAAAGTCGCATCCGGGGCCCTGCAAATCACTCTATGGGCTCCACAGGCCGCACTGGGGCCCAAACGTCTCGTCGGTACCACCCAATAAATGAAGCTGTGGTAGCGAAATAAGCAGTCTGGACATGGATAATGATTGTGGTGTCCCAGCAATAACTCCAAAAGAAACGAAAACGTGTTGGATCCCCAAAAACGTGTCAAGGCCACAAAAACTCGCAATAGGCTGATGCCTAATGACAACAGGGTCTAAGAATCGCACTAAAGACCCAAAAACATCGCACCGCTGCCATTTGGAATCATACTAGGGGCAAGAACGTCACGCCGGAGCCACACAAATCGCAGCTGACTTCATTCACAAAAATCAATTTCTGCCCGGAATGCCACTTTGCGGCCACAGCAATTGCACCAAAGACCATAAAAACGCGTCGGGCCCCCGAAGACAAACGCCTTGGAGCACCGAAAAAAATGCATCGAAGCCCGAGGAATCAAAACGGGGCCCAAAAATGTTCGCACAAGAGGTCTACAAAAACAGAAGTCGACCCCAAAAATCACAAAGGGACTCCATCGAGACGGGAATTCTTGAATTCTCTCGACGAGACATCGAGATAATTCAGAACAGGTCCAGAAAGAAAGTGCTCCTAGGGGCCTTTCTACTCTGAAGGGTACCATTGGCTGGGGGAAAAAAAAGTTTGAGCAGCCACCGTGGGGCATTCCAAGGAGTCGAAGCCACTTACATCCTAAAGAGGTGGACTCACAAGTGCCAAAGAATCGCGCCGGGGTCCCCAAAAAATGGTTCTGGGGCCACATAAATTCGCATCGGACCCGCAGAATTATGGGTTATAAATAAATATAGCTGGCACCAAAAGCTTGCACCGGGCCCGAAAATTTGCGCCGGGAAACGCCAAAATCGCGCTGGGGAACAGATAGGCACAACGTGCCCCGCGAACTAGCATCGGAATCCAATAAGAATCAAACTGGAGCTCTCCGAAATATAGTGGGATTTCGAAAAATATGCGTTCGATCTGGGAAAATCGCTCCTTTGTCCAGACATGCCACCAAGTGCCTAAAAAATAGCACACCGGGCACAGAAAAACGTACCGGAGCTCGAAAAGTCGCGGTGGGACATGATAAATCCCGGGGGCCGGAAAATCTGGTGGTGGCTCGGACTTTGCATGATTTAGAAGTCACCACAAATTACGTCGAGCACAGAAAACTGGCATCCAATCTAATGAAACCACGCGCCTGGGTCAGAAAAGTCGCTTCGTGACCCAGAGAAATTATAGCGGAGCCCCGTGTCAGACATTATAAATCCGTGCATGCACCCAACGTTTCGCAGAAGTCCTCCATCGCTCCGGTGTGGACCGGCCGCGCGGTGGTGGGAAAGGTAATCACCACATAGCGGCTCGGCAGCCGAAACGGGAACGGTCTGCACGCTTCCCGTCACGCGTCCAGAACAGTCACACAGTCTGCACGCTGCCCGTCCAGGACAGTCACGCGGTCTGCGCGCTGCCCGTCCAGAACAGTCACGCGGTCTGCGCGCTGCCCGTCCAGAACAGTCACGCGGTCTGTGCGCTGCCCGTCCAGGACAGTCATGCGGTCTGTGCGCTGCCCGTCCAGGACAGTCACGCGGTCTGCGCGCTGCCCGTCCAGGACAGTCACGCGGTCTGTGCGCTGCCCGTCCAGGACAGTCACGCGGTCTGTGCGCTGCCCGTCCAGGACAGTCATGCGGTCTGTGCGCTGCCCGTCCAGGACAGTCACGCGGTCTGTGCGCTGCCCGTCCAGGACAGTCACGCGGTCTGTGCGCTGCCCGTCCAGGACAGTCACGCGGTCTGCGCGCTGCCCGTCCAGAACAGTCACACAGTCTGTGCGCTGCCTGTCCAGGACAGTCACGCGGTCTGCGCGCTGCCCGCCCAGGACAGTCACGCACGCAGTCGACCATTGGAGCTAACAGCAGCCATTCTCCCCGCCCCGAGGACGGAGGACCAGCACGCAGCGCGGAGGTGTGGATCTCGAAGTTTCATGTGATAGATTTTAATGATTTATTTTGCGTGCGCGTGTATGTGTGGATCGCTGTATGCTTGTGCGTTTTGTTGGGGTTGAGCTCGCTCCATTATCAATAAAGAACAAAGCACCGAAATAGAATCATTTTGACTAAAACTCGAATGGTGGGCAATTTGCTGCAAAGGTTAAACAACAATCCACTTTGGTTGTAAGCACTTGGGCTTCAGATGGGACAGCGCACCATCTTGCACCATCACGCCCAAATCTAGCCCGATCGCGGCCGAATTGGACCTGCTGCGGCATTGCTTGGGCTAAGCTCGGGCTGAAATCGGGTGTACCGTACCAGTTGCCTGAGTACGCCCAAACGTAGCCCGATCATGGTCACAACATTTGACAAGGCCATGCTCGGATCCAACTCGGGAATACTTGGGCATGCCTGAGCTAAGTTTTGGCAATGGCTTGGCTGATTTAACTGGGCCGAACTTGGGCTTTGGTACAGGAACGTGAGGGGTTTCTGTGTCAACTCTCACCGTGAACCAGTGGAAGCACAGATTTCAGCCCAAGCTGGACAGACCGAGCTAGCCCAGCCAAGCCTGACTGGGCCCTGAGTACACATGTTGGCTGGGCTAGGCCTGAATTGATGGAGAGGGCCCCTGAGGTGACGGAGAGGGCCCCTGAGGTGACAGAGGGCACCTGAGCTGAATAAGAGGATCCACGAGCTAAAGTACATAGAGGGCCATCGAGGTGAAGAATAGGGCATCTGAGCTGACGGAGGCTGAGCTGACGGAGGCCTTCTTAGCTGATTGCAAGGTGCCAAAACTGACCGGATGGGCCCTGAGCTGACGGAGAGGGCCCTGGGCTCACAGAGAGTGTATCGGAGCTGAATGGGATAGTCCATGAGCTAAAGTAGAGGGTCATTGAGGTGGAAAATGGGGCCATGAGCTGACAGAGGACCTCTGAGTTGAGTAAGAGGATCTCAGAGCTAATGGAAAGGATATCGAGCTGACGGAGAGGGCATCCGAGTTCAATGAGGGGGCTCATGAGCTAAAAGACTGGAACCTTAAGCTGAAAGAGAAGATCCTTGGTCTTCCAGAGGCACCCTGAGGTAACAGAGGGCCCTCAATGTTCGATTATGTATTCGAGACGTACGCAGTTTGTCTACGAGTACTTGTGGATAGAAATATGCGTTCAGTGGCAGTAGCGTATCGAAAAGTTCCAAAGGGAAAATCCCCCCTCGAGAGGTGGTGGGCCTCAAAATCGTATCGACATACGAACACAATCGAGCCGGACCCCGACAAATGAAGCAGTGACTTCGAGAAATAAAATCAATATAGGTCAGGAAAGTCATTATGTAGTTCCAAACATCGCACCAAAAACTCTAAAGACGTGCATGGACCCGAAAAACAATTGAGCCGTGCCCGAAAATCACACCGACCACCAGAAAATCGACACGGACTTTCGACAAATTCAAAGGAGATCGCGAAAGATATCGCTTCTGGTCCAGAAAACTGTCGTCGAAGACTCCCCCGCCCTCACACACACAAAATATCCTACCGGGGCTTGAACAACTGCGCCGGGGCCCTGCAAATTCACGCATGGCGAAGGAAACTTAACCCGCACACACAAAACAAACCAGAAAATGTCCCGAACAATCGTGTCGAACCCAGAAACCTCGCGTCGGGGCACCGATAATTCACGTCTGAGATCCAAAATATCATGCCTGGTCCAGAAACGTAGCAATAGAAATTGCTTCGGAGCCTCGAAAATTAGCCCGGGCTCCGAAGCATTCCGAACAAGTCCTGAAAAAGTTCGCCTTTGGGTTCCGGAAGCTCGCTCCGTGTCCCCACCCACAGAAGAAGACATAAAGACAAAAAGACATAAAAGATTAGTGCAACTATGAGCCACAAGGGCCCTTCTTGGTTGCACACTGTACACTGAACCAGTTGCCTACCAAACCTGTCGATCAGCCCTCCCTGTAATACTAAAAAGCAAGCCCTCTATCCTTATAATGATTGTCTATGCTGTTTTTAAAGATGTTCAATGTGCTGCTACTAACAATGTTTTCTGGCAGCTGGTTCCAGTATTTTACTACCCTGTTGGTGAAGAATGTCTGCCTTAACCTTGTTCTGCTGTGGTTAACTTTAATTTTGAATTTATGGCCTCTAATTGCATCACTTCTTTTAAATTCAAACATTTCCCCGAGATATCCCCTCTCCAGACCATGGACAAGTTTAAAGACCTCGATGAGATCTCCTCTCAGTCTTCTATATCTAACTGAAAATATATTCAATTTCTTCAATCTTTCCTCATATGCCAGGTTGCTTATACCATTAACCATTTTTGTAGCCCTCTTTTGTACTCTCTCTAAAAGCCAACAATCTTTTTCATAGCTAGGAGACCAAGCTTGGATGCAGTATTCCAAATGAGGCCTAGCATGTGCACAGTAAAGCTTCCTGATGACTTCCTTACTTCTGTATGATGCATTCCTATTTATTGCCCCGAGCATTCTCAGTTCCTTCTTCCTGGCTTCCTTGGTCTGTTCTGATGCCCCCAACTTTTTGTTTAGAATAACACCTAAATCCTTCTGTTGAGTCACTGATATCGCTTGGCCACCCATCAAGATTGGAGCCTTCATATGCTGCTTACCTACATGCATGATTTTGCACTTATCAAAATTAAATTTCATTTGCCATTCTTCGGACCACTTCACAAGTTCGTCTAAGTCTTTTTGCAGCGAGATATGCTCATTTTGACCTGTTATTGACCTAAAGACCTTCAAATCATCCGCAAATTTCACAACTTTACTGCTTAGGCCACTTTCAATGTTATTTACAAATATAATGAACAGTAGTGGCCCCAGTACTGACCCCTGGGGGACTCCACTATGAACATTTTGTCATGATGACTTTGTGCCATTTAGCATCACTCTTCTGTCTATCTGAAAGCCACAACTCTATCCATTTTAAGATGCTACCTGCACTTAAAAGAGCTTGAATCAATACCATGGACCTGAAGCTGTATCATTAACCGTTTATGGGGTACTTTGTCAAAGGCCTTACTAAAGCCAAGATATGCTACATCAACCTGATTTCCCTGATCAAATTGTTCTGTGGCGAAGTTCAAAAAGTCCAAGAGATTTGTGAGACATGACCGTCCTTTCCTAAACACATGTTGAGTATCTTGAATCAATCTGTTTCCTTCCAGATAACTAACTATTCTATCCTTGATAATATATTCGAGTACCTTGCAGACTAGGGATGTGAGACTTACTGGCCTATAGTTTTCAACTTTCCCTCTTTCTCCTTTCTTGAAAATAGGAACTACATTTGCCCTTTTCCGTGAAGAAAACACTGGACAACACTGGATTCTTGATGGGCACCACTGGATCTTAAGTCGTCTTGATTCAGGCGGCGAATCTGATACGTTCCCTCACCATACTGTTGTGATTCATGCGTGTAATAATCACGGTCCGCTCTCCCTATCCAGTTCCTCTATAATCCCTATCTTCTCCCTCTCCCAGCCGAAACTCAGCTCAGCCATCTGGTGAGCTGCAAAAAAACTGCAGTTTACGCCCGCCCCACCAGGCGGCCACGTGGTAGCCGGAGGTACGGATCAGATAGCGTTGCGGACCGCATCGCAACATGGACGACCGATTAGCATGGACAACACGGCGACTGCGACTCGTAGCGGCCGTGCTAGCGCGAGCTCGGCTTGTGGTAATCGGACAATCGTGGATCATGACGCTCCCAATAGCCCAATAGCCGGTACTCATCTGGACTGTGTCCGCATCTCGTCGCGATCGCACCGGCAAACGCCTTCCCACCACCCGCGTCCATTGTGCTACAAAAAGCCCTTTGGGCGACGCGCAGGATCCCTGGACCAACGAAAATGGCCCAGGCTGGTTCCCAGACCGATGTGGAGAGTTCCAGAGTCGATAGAGAGTGCCCATGAGCAGTTCAATGGTTTCGCATGACATGGCATGGCATCCAGCACATCCTGAGTGGGTCGGCCACGGTCTGTCGTCGAATCAGCCCCCCACCCCCACCCGCACCCCGCCTGCCCGCCGACTGACGCTGCCGCGACCCATTGAGTGACGTCACCGGATCAAGCTGCCACTACCCACGGAGTGACGTCACCAGATCAGGCAGCCACTACCAACTGAGTGACGTCACCGCCACCCGGTCAGTGACGGCCCGGATCAAGCTGCCACTACCAACTGAGTGACGTCACCGGATCATGCTGCCATACTGAGATGCGCAATACGCTTATCAGGTTATCAGGTGGCTTATCAGGTTGTGCTTCGAAACCGGACGCCAACGGTTTGTCTATGTTTAAGTGAAGAGTCTGAGCCAGTCCGATATACTATTGGACCCGGTCTGGGGGTCGAACGGTGCACTATAGGGTCCAAATATACTGTTGAAATGTTGGACCTTATCGGCTGAAAATATTTTCCCGGCTGGGCTTTCTTCACAGCCACAATCGCGCGGAGCAGGGACAAAGAGCAGTGTGCGAGGCCCCGACCGTCCACCCGCCGAGACGTCATGGCGGGATGGTGCTGAAGGGTCGGGGAGGGGGCGAGGAGGGGAGCCGCAGGGCAGCCGTGAGGGAGCGGGTCGGAGAGGGGGCGAGGAAGGGAGCCGCAGGGCAGCCGTGAGGGAGCGGCCGCGCAATAGCCGGAAGTGGTAGTCAGGGCCGGCAGTTTGGGAATGCTGGAAAGAGCTGCAGTTAAAATGAGAAGAGCACTCACCTGCTTTGCGCATGTAGTTTTCTCTCAGAAATTGACCAAAGCGAGCATCTTGGTTACTTCACGAAGCTTGTGGGTCGCAAGGCTTGTACTTTCCATAGAATGTTGCTGACAGATAAATTATCAAGGGGTGTTTGGAATACCACAATATGCAAGCATGATCAACAAGCACCAACAAGAGCAGATGAAGGTGGTTGACTAGCAAGAGTCGTTCGGGTCGCTTCAAGGTTGGTTGCCGACGCGGTTACCAAGCATGCGTTCAGGGCTGCCCAGACGACAAATAATCTACAAGAAATTACTGTGTGCCTGAATGTCTGGAAGATTATATGCAGTGTGCCGTTCGAAGTCATCAGGATGGTTAATGGTCTACCTTAGATTCTACGACGAACAAGCAGAATCTGCTTAGGGTGCTTGGTCGGTGGTTGCGATCGTTGCTCTTCTGCTTTAAATGAGGCTGATGCTTCAAGAAAATGTTGCATGACACTCGATCAGCGTGGAAGCTGTTGATGTATCGTAGCGAAAAGCCGTTATTGAAGATGTGTCTTTATTCACAAAATGTGTGTTTTTTTGCCGCGAATATTACGTTCCAACACTCCAGCTGATACACGTGTAGAAAATGCCTAACGCTCCGAACGCCGAGATCAATTGTCGACTGAACGTGCCGAAGATTCTATTTTCGGCCGGGCGGCCTGAAACGCACGCTAAATTCGGCACTGGCCGGGCGGAGTAGGCCGCAGGCAGTGGTGGAAACCGCCTGACTAACGCCGGGCAGGTGGCATCCCAGCCACAAAGAGGGAGACCGTCCGCGGCGGCAATGGATGGCACATGCCGCGGCCAGGAGGGTCACGTCTGGCGCAGGTGGCGCCAGGTGGCGCTAGGTGGCGCTGTGTGAGTCGCCCAGCCCAGCTACGCCAACCAGATAGTGGTATCTGGCCATCTGTCTGATAGCAGATCTGGCATGATAGGCAACGAGGACAACAAGAGAAAAATAGCTTTACTCCTGGGACAGTCAGTCAATGATCAAGTACAAGAATCAACTGATACAAAGCAACGTCTTCGACGAGGAGCATCCTTTTCGTTGTGCTCTGACATATTTTAGTGGGCTCTGACCATATAGGTTTGTGCAAGAAGAAGAATATGCATATCCTGGTTCCTTCATTGTTAATTTGCTTAGTTTAAAACACCCCAAAATAATTAAATTAACGTAATATTTTAAGGACAAGCTGACAATGAACTGCATGCGCTAAAAAAAACTAAATGCCGCATGTCTGCTCGCTTCGTGTTTCTAATAGAAGAGTCATTTTCCCGATAGGGAGTAGTGAGTCATGGAGGAGAGCATTTTCGTGCATTAATAAAAGCCAATATATATCCATGGTTGGCGTGATTACCGAACATTTGACAAATAATGGCTCTGGTTTGCCAAGCTAAGTGGTACAAGTGCCAGTCTACGTACAAGTTAATGGGTGCAGGTGCAAGTCTAGGTACGAATTAAAGAGTGCAAGTGCAAGTCTAGATGCAAGTTAATGGATGCACGTTTCGTGCCCAATGAACGCCTAAGGTACCAACAACTTAATCAAACCTCAAGTAATCAAACCATCTGGCATATAGCTTAATAACTGGCATCATAACCCCATCCGGTGTTCGCTAGCTGTTGCTCTGGTATCAAGTGTGATGTATACGACGGGGCCCCAGTCGGCCAACTTGAGTGGTAAGGTGTAAATACCTTTGTCACGAGTGAAACATTTAATATTGCAGGTTGTGCGTTCCACGACAGATAAGCCAATTTATTTCAAATTGTAATCCCGCAAAACTAGATACATTGAAACTTGTGATTTTTCACTTCGCATTGGTTCCAGATTCTGCCTCCGATAAGCTTGCTAAAGTTGGAAATAATGCCTATGATGAGAATACTTCGTCGCAGCAATTCACTTCCGCTTTCTTGGGGGGAAATTGGATGGAAAGTTGTCTAGATCTCTTGGGGATCAGCCCCCGCCTCTGTCTCCCACAGTGGAATTGGATTAATCAGCTTCACAAGAATATAATGCAATTACGTTAATGCAATAATATCTACTAGCCAGGCGAGAGGCATAAGACGGCGGAGGTGCTCTGTGCTCCGGCCAACTGAATCCGGTATTGGCCAGAGGTTAAATATTCCTCCCAGTTGTGAAATATTCGTGAGAACTCACACACATATTGAGAAATTGTATAACTCGACGGTATTTTCACTAGCTCTCGTTTGATTAACTCCTCGCCTCTTGCCAAACAAATAAATGTTATGGGATCATGAGAGATCAGGTGCGAGGGACATCAGAGTGTTATCCTGTTTGCTGATTTTTGACAAAAACGCATCGGCACACATTAATTGACACATAAATAGAATGAATGAAGAGGTGATATCTGTCCCCGGGAGCCGGGCCACAATTAGATCATTATGGATATGTTTTGATGTGTAAGATGATTGTGAGAAGTAACCAAGTGTTGGTCTTTGTTGAAAACATAATCACAAACTGGTCCTATATATTTACATCATCTCATCTTATCTCACCATATTTCTTCTCATCATTTATCAGCTCACTTTAGATATAGCAATGTTCAGTGCAGCTCTCTGCAGCATTATGCTTTGACATTGTTTTATTTCAATGGGTCGCGCAGCCCCTAATTATTTAGATGGACCTCGACCCAAGAAATGTCACAATACAGAACGCTTTCGGCGGGCTTCGCGCACAGAAAATGCTTGGATTTGCGCTGTGAAAATCTCAAGATTTCATATTTTATCTAATGTATTTTTGGGTTCCTAAGGCGGCACAGATCAACCCCACCCCACCCCACCTCACACCAACTCCATCGACACTTGGTTGCGCCTCTGGTTGTAATTATTCACTTTGAAATATCAGCATACTATGGCAAAACATACTGATCAAGAGTACGATCGAAATTTGTACTCATGCAGTCCAAATTTCGAAGCACCTCATTCTCGAAATGACTACGAGGAATGTCCCTATCCAATTGTAAGTAATTATCAATCAAAATGGATGAATAGCGACTTGAAATGCACCGCAGTGCGTACCACTCTGGCGTGGCTTGGCGTCAATTCGTGGCGCGTCCCGCCATGGCGCCAACTCATGGCGCCAACTCATGGCGCCGACCCTTGGTGCCGAACCGCGGCGTCGACCCGCGGCGTCGACACGTGGCGCCGAATTTTGGCGGGCAAGTCCGGCTGCCGCCTGACGGCCACTCGCCAACTTCACATGCTTATCGCCGCGGCGATCACCTGCGCTGGTGGAGGGGTGACGAGGGGAACTGGCGACATGACGCAACCGTCCAAAACGAAGGGCGATGCTCTCAGGTATGCACAGTTAGCGAGGTAGCATAACATCCGGGGTTCAGCGGAGACTACTAGTGTTTGAGCCAACGTAGTTTGACATCCCGGTTATCGAAAAACAACCACCACAAGGTAGAAGGCTGGCAAAATACAAAAGACAGCATCCACAGGTATTCAGACGAACGCCTCTGACACGAGCAAGCGTGATGTCTCGCCATGCCGTAGCTCTAGCCCAATCACGAGCGGTCGCATTGTTATGCAGGCTGTCGACGACAGAGGAGGCCACCAGCCGCCGCCGCCGGGTCGTCTGGTCTTCCCCGGTGATAGCGCAAGCTGATGTAGGAGGATTTTCAGCGGCTCCCAACAAGATCATCGGGAACGTACTCGCTTCGAGACTCTAAACGGCAGATGGTAGCCGAGTGAGCCACCGACGCTCCGTCAACACGTCACCCGTATATACCATGCCAACATCGTGACTCAGAAGACAAACTTTCGGGTGCTGCCCGAGAAGTCATATAAGAAGCAGAGGCCTTCAAGCTATTCACCAGCGACAACATGATCCGTAAGATAACAGTGAGAACTAACGTGATGCTGGACCAACCACAAATCCAGCAGCAAAGCAAAGCGTGCCGGCCGAGATAGTGGCATACCCAAGGGAGAGACAAGGGAAAAATATTACCCCTCCAAGAAGTGTTGGGCACCCAAGAACCAAGTCGGGATTCGAAAAAAAAGGTTTGCCGCTGGCGCTAGAAATCGCGTAAGGACTCCAAGAACTTCCGTCAGGACCCCCCCCCCCCCACCAAAAAAAAAAAAACGTCGGAAATCCTAAAAAATCGCATTGGTGGTCCCAAAATATACCGCCGGGTCATGGAAAAGCCTTCATATTCGGAAAATGTGGCCATTCTTGGGCAACATTTTGAGTCATGAAAGCTAAGCACTGATCGTTGTCTCCTTTGGTTGTGCGACGCGTCGACCATTGGGTCGCATAGCGTCGGCAACCTCTCACGTCCATTTGTCGCAGGCGGAGAGAAGCAGCGGGTGGGACGCTAAGCGGCAAACGGTTGGAAGACGGCCACCATGCCCCTTGTCTTGTCGAGGCAACAAGACGCCAGCGCGGGTGGAGAGGTGGGCAGCAGCAGGTCGCGTCCCGAGCAGGTCGGCTCGGCAGGGGCGACAGCAGGCCGTCGGACGGACTCGCCACCGCCTTGCAACTCAATGAGGACAGGCGCCTAATATGGGACGCCACCTGCGTCAACACAGGATCTGTCCTGCCTAACCTGCCGGATCCGTCCTGGTAGTGGAGTCGGCGCTGCTACCCGGCGCTACTGCGCGCGCTGCTGAGGAGCGTAAGCACCGGCGCTAAGAACAACTCGGCAGGCGCTACCGCCTGCCGTCGAGACGACCGGCGCGTTCGGTCCAGCGTGCTCCTCGCTCCTGCGGCAGCTTGGCCGATGCGATGCCGGTGAAATTAGCGAGACCGAATGACTGCCACAGCGCGTCTCCATCGCCATTGCACGAGGGAACGCGTCGCCCGTTGCCCGGAGGATGCGGCGGTTCCTCTCGAGCCGGTGAGCTGCGGCATGTGCGCATGTGTGCGGCCCTCGTACACTACTCGTACATTAGTATGCTGTGTGATATGGCTGAGTGCCATGGCTACTTTCTTGTTGTGTTTTAGCATAAAGTCGAGGAAAAAATTACTGATATATTGGTAATTTTATATTTTGCACCTCTGCCATTTATGCACCTCTGTACCTCATCGATTCATGGACTCATCAATTTAGCGACTCATCGAATTTTCGATTCATTGATTCATCGATGCATTGCTGTTGAACATGCATGCATACATGCGTATTGAACATAAACCCCGAACCCATCAAGGTCGCCAAGTATCCAAGTTCAGTAAATTTCAGTAAATTTCAGTAAATTCCAAAATCCTTAACAATCAACACCGAATGACACTAAAATAGAGGATCTAGCCTAATCGTTTGTCACCAATGCACGTAACTTAGCCGCAATTCGGATAACCTGCGAAGGGAGCACGTGCCAACCACACAAACAACAGGTGGCGCACAGATCAATCGATATCAGCGAACACGCCATGGCACTTTCTGACGCAACACTCACTGATAGGCAGGCGTTGGCCCCACGGTCGATAGCCGCAGTCGGGTCGGCTAGTGTCCGATGTGATGGTGGAGGGTCGCTGCATTACCGCAGGCAGTGCAGTCGGCTCGACACGACACCGGCATCCAGTGGCGCAGCCAGCATTTTCCCTAAGGGGGAGTCTGAACGTCAAGAAATATGTTACGATACTGAGAACGCTTTCGGCGCGCAAAGCACGCCGATAAGTTATCGTTGGACGGAGTGTTAATCCGAAAATTTTTGCTAATGTAGTTTTATGAGTCGGGAGTGAGCCCCCACCCCCTTCCTTGGCTGCGGCTCTGCTGACATCAGCAGAGGCACTGATGATGTCAGCAGAGTGCACACACGCATCAGCCATGGGTCATAAATCAGCTTTGGCTGATTTGATCATCACCAGGCTCCGGTGGTACGGTCATCCTCACCACGCCATCCGCCCACGGTGCCAGTGGACGTACCGACCACTTCCGGTGTCGCAGACGTTCCCCACGCCACCCGCCCACGGCACCAGCCGACCTGACCACTTCCGGTGTCGCAGACGTTCCCGCGCCACCGCCCACGGAGCCAGCCGACCTGACCACTTCCGGTGGTCGCAGACGTTCCCGTGCCACCGCCCACGGTGTCAGTGGACGTACCGACCACTTCCGGTGTCGCAGACGTTCCCGCGCCACCGCCCACGGCACCAGCCGACCTGACCACTTCCGGTGTCGCAGACGTTCCCGCGCCACCGCCCACGGCACCAGCCGACCTGACCACTTCCGGTGTCGCAGACGTTCCCGCGCCACCGCCCACGGCACCAGCCGACCTGACCACTTCCGGTGGTCGCAGACGTTCCCGTGCCACCGCCCACGGTGTCAGTGGACGTACCGACCACTTCCGGTGTCGCAGACGTTCCCGCGCCACCGCCCACGGCACCAGCCGACCTGACCACTTCCGGTGTCGCAGACGTTCCCGCGCCACCGCCCACGGTGTCAGTGGACGTACCGACCACTTCCAGTGTCGCAGACGTTCCCCGCGCCACCGTCCACAGAGCCAGCCGATGGTGGAAAGTTGGGGTGGGGGAATGATCGCGACCATTTTGTCCCATGGGGCTAATGATTGTGATCGCTAAAGTAGATGGGGAAATGAATCTTTTGTCCCCTAGTTCAGCCCCTACCGTTTTAAAAATGTTTTGTTGCGCAAATTGACACCACAATGTGTGTGTGTGTGTGGTTGTGTGTGTGTTTGTTTGTGTTTGTACGATTGTGTGTGTGTGTGTGTATGTGTGTGTGTGACACTGACAAACATCACACATACACATACACACACATCTCCACACTGACATTGGCACACATCACACGCGCATCTCCACACTGACACTGACACACATGACGCACGCATCCCGACACTGACACTGACACACATGACGCACGCATCCCGACACTGACACTGACACACATGACGCACGCATCCCGACACTGACCCTGACACACATGACGCACGCATCCCGACACTGACACTGACACACATGACGCACGCATCCCGACACTGACCCCATCCGGCGATCATGCGTGCCACGGCGAGGCTGACGCAATCGCCGGGAGCCGCTCCAACACGTGACAGACCACCTACACTGAGTAGCGAAACGGGTTCGGCTGCGTTCGTCGGCCTCGGCGTCCACGTCGGCGTCGGTGGCCCGAGGTCGAAGCCTTTGGAACGGGCCGACGGGGCCAGAGCGATGCAGAGCGGCGCGCCGACGCATGGTGGACCGCTGCGCGGCATGCTCCAATCGATGGGCCGCGCCGGTCACCTTGTAGGATGTCGGCGGAGTCATCGGCCCAGCTGAGCCAGCTCGGAGGTCAGTTGGCGGCGCGAGCGCGGTGTGGGAGGAGCTCCGGTCCACCTCTTCGGTCGCCATCTGCAGTCGCTCGGGCATGAAGGTGTTGGTCATCTGAGAAGACGTCCGACTGCTCTTGGTTTAGCCTGATCAGTGATCGCAGCTGAAAAAAATCAAATCGGTGAGTTTCGAGTGAATAGGAATTTCGGGTTGTGAGTTTGGTATTCGCTGTGTTTATGCACCATACATACCCTGGCAGATATGCACTATGCATGTGGTGTGTAACATCTGGGATTTTAGATATCGTTCAGGGAAACGTAGTATCGCAGCAGGTAGTGATCAGGGAAACGTATTATCAAGAGTCAGCCACTTTCTCGGATATCAAGAGGAAAATGTCCCAATAGCGAAATGTTTTGCCTTTTTGACAATGCTTGGCTACTGGCATACGTAGACACTATAAGATGTCACAGTACTTTCAAGTTCCAGCTATTTTT
Source organism: Imbricaverruca yamaguchii (assembly GCA_034440575.1). NCBI lineage: Eukaryota > Metazoa > Arthropoda > Thecostraca > Neoverrucidae > Imbricaverruca > Imbricaverruca yamaguchii. The sequence continues at coordinate 868,025 of JAOTOL010001410.1, read as the reverse complement.
CTCTATCCGAAAATGAGAAAGTGGCTCCCAAATGCATGCGTCTTGCATATAAGAAAGTCTTTCTTGCATGCTATGCACAGTATCTTCTGTCATGTTGATAACACATTGCTTTGTTTTGCGCTTAGTGTGACATCTTGTAGCGTGTACTGATGTCTGTGACCAAGGTAACTGGTGCTTCTGAACTTCTCTCGATTATTTGTCTACAATAATTGGTCTATATTTTACCTTCAACCGCAACTGCATAGGAATCAGACCGTGGCCGGACACTGAGCGGAACTTAACAGACTGGAACCATGTTTCTAACACATTATGTATTCGTCAATCGTTGGCACGCATGCTAGCTTCCAAGACGGTGCCTGAATGGTTCGGGAGTCATCTCAGAAACATCAAGGGCTAATCAAATCCCCCCTCCACACACACACACACACACACACACACACACACACTGCGATGGTTAAGATAGGTTACGAAGCATTTCGATGCTAGCAAGGTGGCTTTATAGCCCCACTGAAATTATAAACACACATGTGCTTAACCATCATATCTTACCAAAGACACACCTGACATACCTGACACACCTGACATACCTGACACACCAGACACACCTGACACACCTGCCCATATCACTACATAAGGTCAACTTGTGTTCTTTGATCAGGTTAAAGCGTAGGTTCATTGTCTTAACGCTCTTCGATAGTTTAACAGGAGAGTTAGAGTTTTGAAATGGGTTTGTCTACGCTGTAAATGTTTCCGACATTGTTGGCAGTGTTCTCTATCCCTTTAGCGAGAACGAGACGTCCTTCCTTGACGGTCTCCCTCCCATTGACTTCGAATTGACAATGACAATTGTGGGTTAGCTCCTTCATCCACATCATTCAGGGTGCCAGTTTAAGTTTTCCGGTCTCCAGTATTGGAGGTGGACATGGGGCAAGTGAACTTAATGGGTTTCTGCATGCTATATTCGAACCCATAGATATCATACGTACAGTATGCGTTCTTTTCCAAGTATTGGAAGTTTCAGCCAGCTGGCAGCGGCTGATCTGGCGCAACCGAAAACACTAGTACGTCCACCGGGTACTCTGTAGCGAATTGTGCCAATATCTGGAGCAACATCTATGCCGCCCCGACCAATAAAGATAAAGACCAATAATGTTTACCGGTGAACGATGATGAGATCTTGTCTTCAATTTTCTTGTTTATTTGCCTTTAGAACAAAGGTTCTAGGTTGTATGTTAGCATTGATCTACGCAAGTAGCGGTAGCTGTTGGTACAAGGCCATGGAAAATGATTTGCAAATGAAAGCTTCCTGTTGATAGCTAAAACGAGCAATTTCCACAAGTTAATAGGAGCAACTTCTCAGGAGCACTGCTGTTTCTACTGCAATTCCAGAACTGATCAATACAAGCCATTACTTATGTATAAGTAGACTGCAGACTGTGCAAAGTCCAGCATTAAAGACATTAAAGACTGTGGCATTCTAATTGAAATTAAAATTGCACATGATAACTCTGCACCATAGAAGTGCACACAGTGTCGACGGCTCGTTCCCAGAATTTCAGCCCATTATGCATCGCTGTAGCAATTTGCTGTAGTGGTGGCGTCTAATAATCTGATGTCCATGTGTTGTGTCGGTGTTACGATTTTTCACTTCGGAAGCCGATTCCGCAGTTTCTTTTGTTGTGTTTTGGTCAGTGTTTCCACAGCTGTGCTTTGACTTTCTGGGTATTATAACGCCGATCAGGTACGACTCTCTAGTATTATCAGATGGTCAATCTGTTTTGGTTAAAGTGTACGGTAAGTACTTGAGGTCATTGTTCACTATGCAAGGTGCTTGCACTGTGGACCTATTAAAATATTCACAAAGGTGTAGCTTTCTTATATGAAGGTGTTTTATTGACCGATGTTGTCTATTGTCCATTGTCAGTTGTCTATTGTCTATTTTTCTTCATAGTCGATTATATGTATATATAGGCTACGATTGTGGGTTGAGTCCAGATATTAACCCTTCAAGCATTAATACAGGTATGCATTGCACATTTCGGTCACTATATGAATTAACTCTAGCATTTTTTTCTTCCGGGTTAGGATAACCGAATGGCAGGAATCGGCCCAGTTAGTTTGCAAGAGAATGACTGGGAAACTTAGCAACTTTGCTGCAACCTCACCTCAAAGCTGCATTTGGGGCGGGTGATTTCCGAGGCCAATCTCTAACAGCCGACGCAGCATCTCTCTCGATCTTGTCTCATGTGCTGCCTGGGAATAACCAGCAATGATGACGTCATCAAGGTAGACTACATCCCTCGCAATCCACACAACAATTTGTCCATCGTGCGCTGGAACAGAGACGCTGGACGTTTAACCTCGCGTACCCGAAGCTAAGTCTGGCTATTACTGAGTACTCGCGGTGTGCCTAGTAAGAGCCATTTCTTTGAATCCTCATCAAGCACCAGCTGGTTGTACGCAAACTTGAAGCGAACTTTGAAAAATGCAGTGCTACTCGCGATTTTAACCAACAGCTCCTCGACTCTTAGTAGGGGTGCCGGTCTAGCCGAGCCACCTGGTTGACGGTTTGACGGTAATCACTAAACAAACGTAGATAACCACCTGTCTTGGGTGCCGAGACCAGTGGTGCGGCTCTCTTGCTGTCCCGAATTTCCCCCCAAAGCACAAGACGTATCTGCCTGTCTGGTTTGGTGTCAACACGTTAATGTTTCAAAAGGAACAGAATGGCCTTTAGAAGACCGTGGCACAGCCTGCAGATCCACGGCCATCACAGACCACAAGCTAGCACATCGGTTCAGAAACTGGTAAAGCGCAGGACATAAGGAAAATGTCTGCCCGGTCCAACTTAAATGGAGCCAGTCAGAACCGACCGGGCAGAAATGGTCCCATGCACCTGAAAACATTCAACGGCTGGTCAACTGCGATGGAGCCGCATTGCACTCACACACACAAGCCCCTCGCCAAGCAAATACAGGCTCGCCACCATTGGTGCACAGTTTACGGCGATACGGTCTGATAGCTGGTCAGGAAACGGCTTAAAGCACTTCCTCAAAGCGCACAAACAGCTGTGCTGGCCGTGTCCAACTCTGCGCTAACCGCTAACCGGCGTCCACATACAACGGCGGCCGATACTCACTGCCTGTGTAGGAGCCGACCGGTGGAACAGTCTCATCTGTGGCGTCGACTCCGACAACACTTCCAGCTGACGTCTCCGCTGGGAAGGCCTCCTCCTACAGGTTATCCGCCCGGCTGGACCCGCTCGAACGACAGGCACCACGAACGACAGGCACCACCTCACCGCACTGGAAGCAGCGGCGCGATCTTGCCCGGCCCCTGTGTGCCGAGTAGCAGCGGCTGTGACAGGCGTGACGGCGTGAACTGGCGTTGATAGTCCGACCCGCGCCATCCGCGCCGCTCGCGCTGCCCGGCCGCATCTCCGTCCTTCCGGCCGGACGAGCCCATTCCGCCTTGGCCGTGACCTCGGTTTCCCGGTGTCAGGTCACGCCTGCTGCCACCAGCGGGCGGGCGCTCCTGCACCCGACCGACCGTGTGGCCGGGCCTCGGCTGGCTCCCGCCCAGCGCAGTCGATACCACCCAGCTGCCTTCTCGTGCCCAGGCGACAATCTTCTTGCAAACGCACGCCGAAAACAAAGATGACTCGAGCGTGAGATTGAGCTGGCCGGGTAGTCTGACCTGTTGAATACCCTGGCCTGGAATATGAAACTCTACACACTAGACGAGCACGCTAGACGATCTGTGTTGGTCGCGTACAGAGTTTTGAACGACCCGGTTTGGATAGCTTCCGTAGACGCACGACGAACTCGTCGACAATCTCAGTTTCCACCCAATTGCAGGAGTGCAGCCATCACCAGGCCATGGGCGCTGTATGACCGAAGCAGTCGAAGTGCCCCTAAGCTAAAATAACCAACCAACCAGCCATCACCAGGACACACTGACGGACGTCTCGAGTTTGAAATGCTCGGGCAGCATGTCCACCAACTAACAGTCTGGAGCATGCACCCAAAGACTAGCCGAACCAAGCTCCCCAGCTGGAACTCCGATGCTCACCACCTCTTCCTGATCGTCACGGGCGCAGAATGGCCCAAGGACTCAGCGAGCCCTGGAGCCAGCATCTTCCTGATAGCTTCCGTTACAGCAGTCGCCGTGCGATCCAGCACGCACGCCAGACCGATCCAGACTGGCGTGCAGTAACGAGTTGACCAGATCACACGCACAGCAATCCGATCCAGACTTGTATGCAGTTACGAGTTGACCAGATCATACGCCGTCGACCAGTAGCATGCAATGTGACCTGTGACGTGACAGGTGATGTCGCCGGTCGGCGATCCTACAGCAAACCTCACAGCTCGACGTCCCCCGAGGCTAGGGTGCTCCTCTATCTGAAGAAGGGCACCGTCGCTTCGATCATACAAGAGTAGTCGTCACTCGGCTCTGAACCTTGTCTCATACTTGCTTACGTTAAGTTTCAAGTAGCTTCAGCATTTATATATGGTTTCGGATGGTCCGCCAGAATGGCTTGAAGTTAGCGTTAGAACAGTCGATGTACGTTGTACCATGAACATGATTTGTACCGGCTTGAGTCCAAACTAGCAAGGAACTGGCGATAAAAAGCAAACTGTTGAGGATGCGTGAAGTGCAGTAGCACTTCCAAGGAAGTATTCGTCCAAACAAAATGGAAAATACTTGGAATCAGAACGGGCTATTCATTATTTCTTCCTACGGAAACCTTGCTTCCTACTTTATGCATATAATATATTCAAATCATCCAACTTTTCGATTATATAGAATTACATTTTGCGGAGAGCAGCAAAAGTTTTTCTTATTATTTAAAAAAACGATCGGGTACTAACGTAGCCTGAGGGGATGTTATGCTGGCGTTGTTCCACTAGCTATGCCAGCGTTGTTTTACCAGGCTAAATACATCTTAAGCAGGACCTATTGCGTAGATCTTGAACCAGCCTTTCCTTTCGGATATTCCAGTTCACCAGAAAAAGTGATGATCAAAAAGTTCACTGTGCAGGTGGAGTCATCTCGACGGCCGTCGCGACATCACGTTCACTGCTTCCTCTTCATGGCCAATATACCAGCTGGCCATTCTAGCCACGGAAACAGGGGCGTTGATTTCTGAAAATGACTTTGGGAAATGGAGGTAATGAGCGAGCCTAAATGGATTGAGGGAGTCACTCCATAGGATTCTATGCCAAATGTCGACATTATTGTGGGACAAAGCTGGGGGAGCTTGCTCCCGCCAACAAGTATAAAAACACCTGTGCACGGACGATTACATGAAAGTTCGTACAGAACGTCTCCAACCTGCGCAGCCAATTCATCCGCGGTAGACCTGTCCCTGAAAGGGTGGCATGAAATTGCAACGTCTCATCGACTGAATAAGATGCTACATGCATATATATTGTGTAATTTTTTTTCATGTAACTGGGTTTCTGAATTATTTCATTACTTGGTGGATGGTTGCATAGTTTGATGCACCGATAGATGGATGACGCGATGCATGAGTGGATGAATAAAAAGTCAATCGGAACGAGTGTTGACAACACTGTGTTGTTGCCGTGCTGATCGCACTCCCCTGCGGTCAGGTTCGCCGCCATGGCGCTGTTCTCCATGGCCAGCCTGAGGAAGAACTACCCGCTGATCCCGCTGGTGGCCATCATGTTCGCCGGCCTGACGGGGGTGGTGGCGTTCAGTGTGCGCACGGCGCTCACCACTCCGGACGTGGCCTACCGGAAACGGGAGAATCCGGAGCCCTGGAACGAGTACCGCGACAAGGAGTATCGGCTCTACAACCCCAAGGGCATCCGCAAGGACGAGTGTCCCGCGCCGAAGTTCGACTGAGCGGGCGGAGATGTGTTGGTGTACCTGATGTTGTGTGGTATAAGTGTGTACTCGGGTGTAGACAGTTGACACCATCAGGTGTTGAGTGTGCTGGCACGCACAACATTGTATGATAGACGTAAGCTTGACTGGCATTTCGGACATACCAGACGGTTACATATGTCAAAAGACGATGCTACATTTCCACTTATTTGTGCCCAGAAACTGATCAGATTATCCTGGCACCGTGCACGTGATGATTATCATATCATTTCTCGCCGTGTTGCAGCTCCATGGCGCCATGAAGGTACCTGACACCTTCCCACTGGCAGCCAATACTGATCACTTGCACATGAGCTTACTCAATACATGCCAATGTACCTCATGTGTTCTGCAAGGATCTTACCAAGGTGCTGCTTGACAGCTCCTTCAGATCGACTCCAAGCTTCAGATCGGCTCCAAGCTTCAGATCGGCTCGGCTCGGTACATATCGGACACGTCGCCTGCCTTTTAAAGTCGTATTCCATCATACGTGTTGTCCGTAATGACGTTTGTCTTTCGTGAAATTCAATGCCAGGTAAAGCTTCCACGTAGCGTATGCCCCAGTACTACATGGTGAAAAGAAACGGAAAGACAGGTCATGTCGAAATGGAGAAATCCTACATCACCGAAATAACGAAATAAAAGAAAAGATTGTCACCTGAAAAACGGTAAATGTTCAGAATTCTGAAGCTTTTCCCCTTTTCTTGATCCGGCACAACTTTCAGGATGTATTTTTGTAGTTTTTGGAAGCCTAGCAAGGGGAATCTTTGGAATTCGACGATTCTCAAACTTCACTGGATTATTGTCCAGAAAATCATAGAATCGTCCAAAACCAGCTGAACTTTTCCTTAAATACTTTTGGAAAGGGTGTTTTGTTCTTGTAGTGTAAGAAAAAAAATTAATTTGATGGTTCCAAATTATTTGCCAATTTATCATGTAATTGACATGTTTAATTGGAGAATGGAGGATTGCACGGAGTAGTTGTGAGTGGGGACGGCTATGATGCACCTGCTCCCAAATACCTAGGCGGAAGGCAATTAAGCAAAGGCTTTAATGACAATCGTATGCTTGGAATGCTTCAAGGTTATAATCGTAAAGCCTGATGATTCTATAGAATCATCATGTCACTATTAAATGTCACTATTCACCATTAAATGTTAAATCATTGGTGCCCGCGACATAATTTTCAGGCGCACCATTGTTCCGAATATATTCTTTTTATGACTGAGCTCGTCTTAGTGTTAATAATGCAATTTACGATTATAGGATCGCGGCGTGCGAAAAGGCGCCTGACGTCGCACGACGTAAAACTCTCCTGGCCGGCCGGGTGATGCGCAGCCCGTCGGCCTGGTAGGTACATGTCGAACCCCGTAACTAGGATTTGGTTCAGTGGGTGAACATCTGAAGAGGGTACCCCTGCCGACCGACCCCCTCCCCCCTGCATACACACTTTACACTTTTAAAGCTCCTCAGATTTGTGTCACTTTACTTTCGATAGGCCCTATGTATATACATATATATATATAGAGAGAGAGAGAGATAGAGAGAGAGAGAGGCCCTTCATAGTTATCGGCAGTTCGTGTGGTTTCAAAAACATTTTAGTTCTGAGGCTGTCCCTCGGTATTCCTTACCTAAATCGCCAGCCGAAAGGGATTTTGTAACCTCTCAGGCGACCTTGTTCATCTATTAGGGGCCGCTCTCGGTCTCAGAAGAATCTCGGTCCAGTCGTCTTTGACTTTCACGAGATCCTCTTTATCCCTCAGGGTCTCTCCTGCCTGTAGGGACCCATCACAGTTCTCAATAGTCATGATTAGCCCTCATCTCGAGAACATTTCAGATCTGAGATGGGCCCTTACTAGTCCTGTTCAGCTTTCATGGGTCTTATTCATCACATAGGGGCCCTTTCAAAGTCAAGGGGCATCCTTGCCCTTTCTGACCCTCTGGTGCCCTGTTTATTCTTCAGCTCTTGGGGGCTAATTCCAGCTGAGACTACTTTATCCAGCCGATATGACCATTCCAACTCTTGGGTGAGTCCTTTCTGGACTTCCCCTGCTAACCCTCAAGGTAGACGTCTTCAGGTCTCAAGGGCCATTTCCATGCAAGGTGTTAGACACGCTAAAATTATTCCACGATTATAATTCTGCGCCTCAAGGCGGTCGGCGGTCTGGAGGGCCAGGTCGGACTCGCCATGAGGGCGAGTGCCCCATCAGCCCTTGGAAACGTCACTACTTCTTAATAGACCTACTTCGTGGGCTTCGTGGCCCTATTCCCAGCACTGGGAACTATCCGCTTCAGCCCAGGTCGTTTTCGTAACTCGGGAGCTTCTTTATATGCCTGAGGCCTGCTGTCAGCTCTGAGCCTCTCTCCATCAGCGTGAGTCAAAGACGACCCAGTGGCTCTACACGTCCCCCCCCCCATCCATCAGCTCAGTAACCCTCTTTCACGACTAAGAACATTCTCCATCCGGCCGGAATCACATCTCCAAAAGCTTGAGCCTCCTCTATCACGCAAGGGGCCCCCTGTGCGGTTCCGGCCCTCATCGGTCCAATGACCCTTCATACCATCTCTGGATCTTCTCCAACGGCCCAGGGTCCTCCAGTGGCTAGAGATCCTCTGCGTCGACATAGCTCTTAGCGATCCAGGGCTATTTAAGCTGTTGATATAAGCTGTTTATCATTCAACAGCTTGTGTCCCCTTCATCAGGTCAGTGGCACTGGCACGGCTTGGATCCCATCTATCGGCCCAAGGACCCTTTTTGACAGCTTTCAGGGGCCGTCTATGACGCCCCAGGGTCTTTCCCAGCAAGCTGTGTTTCTTTTCAGACCCTTGGGCCCTGTTCATCAGGTCGGGGCCCCTTCCCAGGCTGAGCTCCAACGACAACCCAGGGTGCTCCATATTGGCTCGGGCCCTCTTCGTCAGCCCGGTCCCTTCCTACTATTCTGGACCCTCTCCATCGATATAGAAGCCCTTCACATTATTAGCCCAACCAAGGCCCTTAACATCCTTCTGCGTGCACCCTCCGTTGACTCGAGGCATCCTCACCGGCTCGGGACCCTTTCCGTCAGCCCGGGGCCCATTTCGTCGATCCAGGGGCCACGTCGGCCTGGAAAGTCCCCTTAGACCTTCCCGGGGGTCATTTCAGCCCCCTGTGCCTACGCGTTGAGGTGCCTGAGTGCCCCTCGGATCCCCAGGGGGCGGCTTACCCCCCCCCCCCACCCTCCCCATTGGCTATGCCATTTGTCGAACCATCCCTGCACGATGTTGACCAGCGTACGTAGCGAAGTACAATCGACGATAAACGCATGATCAACGATCAATAATACCAAAGATAGATTCTGGTCCTGGCTTCAGCACTCAAGTTAAGGCTAATTCCATAAATTTGCCGAAAGTTGGTGCTTTTATGATGGCGGCGTTCAGTCGCCAGAACAAGAGCATCAAGTTACAGGGACCAGGAGATTGGAGGGGCAACACATTTTTAGCCCAATTATTTTCAATCAACGGTATTGGGCGAGTGCCACATTTTCGTGTTTATGGCGCGGGCAGGGACTCGTCCAGTATGCTAATCGCATGGGCCGTGGTCACCGCAGTCACTGCACCGGCCCGCGTAGTCACGGCGGGGTCAGCTGGGTGGTGACGATGACGTGACCACAGCTGGGTGGTGACGATGACGTGACCGCAGCTGGGTGGTGACGATGACGTGACCACAGCTGGGTGGTGATGATGACGTGACCACAGCTGGGTGGTGATGGTGACGTGACCACAGCTGGGTGGTGACGATAACGTGACCACAGCTGGGTGGTGACGATAACGTGACCACAGCTGGGTGGTGACGATAACGTGACCACAGCTGGGTAGTGACGATAACGTGACCACAGCTGGGTGGTGACGATGACGTGACCACAGCTGGGTGGTGACGATGACGTGACTACAGCTGGGTGGTGACGATAACGTGACCACAGCTGGGTGGTGACGATGACGTGCCCACAGCTGGGTGGTGACGATAACGTGGCCACAGCTGGGTGGTGACGATAACGTGACCACAGCTGGGTGGTGACGATGACGTGACCACAGCTGGGTGGTGACGATGACGTGACTACAGCTGGGTGGTGACGATAACGTGACCACAGCTGGGTGGTGACGATGACGTGACCACAGCTGGGTGGTGACGATGACGTGACCACAGCTGGGTGGTGACGTGAGCACTGCAGCAGCCAGTGGTCTTGGTCCATCACTCGAAATATTTTAGACGAGTCCCCTGTTCAACTCTGAAGATATTTTCGACGTCGGGGAAAAAAATTGACAACACTCCCCGTTCCAAACAGGTCGAAGACCACCCTTCTATATTCGTCACTGTCATTAATTGGTGGCTGCTTGTAATTTAAGAAGATGCGCCAAGTAAGCGAGCTTCGGGGAGCTCGCCTGAACGGCTATATGGCATACTTTCCGATGGGTCACAGAATTACGTTATTTCATATTAGTGAGTGACCAATAGAGCACATGTTATATTGGGTGAACGGTTCACAGAATATCGATGCTATATAATAACATATTTGTGGTTGCATGGTATGTTTGGTTTCAAGATGATATTGCAATAAAATGGGCAAGTTAAGTTCACTTTCATGTGATATCTTTATACGTGCATGTATATATGTGTGCACACATGCATGGGTATATATATTGTGTGAGTGTGTGTGTATGTGTGTGTGAGTATGTGTGTGTGTGTGTATGTGTGCGAGTGCGTGTGTATGCATGTTTGCGCAAGTGCTTGTGTAGCTATTTATCCATATGCTTCCTAATCTCAACCTGGGTACCGAAACGTCTTTGTGTAATATTTGGCTACTCCACTAACTTCGGAAAATTCACATGTTCAATTTTCATGAATGACTTAAGCTCTGCATAGCACTTAATAGCACTGAAGGCCACCAAAATCAGCTCCAGCATTTGGACTCCAAAATCGTCCTACACCTTTCCTATCAGTAAGCAGGCTATCTCAACACGGCTCAATCGAAGCAACAATCATACCGACAGCACTAATGCCACCGGCTGAGCCGTGCTTATTGGCAGACGACCGACGTTTGTGTTCACTCCGACCGAGATCGAGGTTTGTATTCACTCTGGCTGGCCAAACTGTCCGCCGGCCACATCTGTCTGGTGTTCCAGGGAGCGTTTTTGCTGGCCGGGCGCAGCGCCAATGCGAGACCCGTGACGGTGCTGGCAGCACGTGAGGGCCCCAGTGGCGTGCACACTTGGCTGATGAAATACTCCTGTAGCAGAGGCCGCTCCCACACGACTCCACAATCCTGTGAGTGACGTGGAGCCTGCTCAGCTAGTCACGGTCAGCTCACTCGGCAGACGATGAATATTTCAGTTGTTGGCATGCTCTTTATGGTGGTCTGCGCAGTGCGGTCACCAATCACACCAGTCTCGAATTGTCAGCAAATGAAGGCTCAGGATGGCCGATGCAAGGGCTCGCAGCAGGCAACAGCTGGTGTAGCCGGGACATTTGGGTTCTTGTCGACCCATCCTTCTCGTACGTGGTCCTAGAGGCCTGCATGCGCCCATGTATGTAATGCTGGCTCATGCAAATCGCCTTGCCACCTTTGTCAGTGCAGGGAGAGTGGCTGATACGATCCCACAGCATTTCCAAACATAGAGAGGGAGAGAGAGATGACTGCATGTTTGCTGCATGTTTGCTGTATCAACATGCAACAAACATCAATGTACTGCACGCCACGGTCATCAGGATTGATACCAGATTTGTATGCATTAGGTCACTGAAGGACCTTCCATGTCACTGTCTAATCCATTTTTCAAGTAAATCAACTAGTGCTTTGCTTTCAGCGCTTGCCTGTAGGGAGACAATTGTAGTTGCGCGCTTGAAATATTCATCATCAGTGTTCGCCAATCACATATTTATCTGTCTTTGTATACTGGCCATGAGCTACCTGCATTTACATCTTGCTCTTGCATTCGGTTCAGTTCCAGTTGATACACGACGTTTTTGTATGACGCATGTGTGTAGCAGATTATGAACTTGATGCATTCTGCCACCTTACACTCATGCGCATACAAACCCTCCAGGTGCTCTTCCCCGAGTCATGCCTGGTCTAAATGTGTGTCGTCTCTGTCTCTGTCTCTGTCTCTGTCTCTGTCTCTGCCTCTATCTCTATCTTTGTTTCTGTCTCTGTCTTTGTATCTGTCTCTGTCTCTGTCTCTGTCTCTGTCTCTGCCTCTATCTCTGTCTTTGTTTCTGTCTCTGTCTCTGTCTCTGTCTCTGTCTCTGTCTCTGCCTCTATCTCTATCTTTGTTTCTGTCTCTGTCTTTGTATCTGTCACTGTCCCTGTCACTGCCACTGTCATTGTCATTGTCACTGGTTGCGCTTTCCAACTGGTCACTGGTTTGCGCTTGCAACTTGCACTTTCTACGCAGTGAGCCCAGTATGACTCAGCTGACGCCGGTGTGTTTCGACCGAAGGGTGGTTGTAGGCAAGATTCCATATACCTGAGGAGCTGTAATAACAGGCCTCCCTCCTCGAGTCGGGTAGATTGCTGGCTCAGGACAATATCGACGGGCCGCCACAACAGCAATGTCTTCCCGCATGTCAGTAGCGTAGCCAGGATTTGGTGCAGGGTCGGCCATCTGCAGAAGGCCCCTCCCTACTTTACCCCCGAACATATTTTTCGAAGCTGTTTGAATTTGGGGCGCTTCGGTTTGAATGGGTCTCCCTATGTGCATATATATATGGGTGCAATCTCTGGTGGCTGAGGGGATATTTCCCCCACATTTTGAAAAGTGGTGATTTATCTCAGCCCTCAAGATCATGGCTGGAGATGCCGGGTGGGTTGGGTGGGTGGGTGAGTCTGGACCCCATTGGGTTTGTACCCTGCTAATGTTGCTTTGTCATTTTCCCAATCCAATCTAACAATATGTTTTTAAAATAAGAAATTGGACCCACTGGCTCCGTGAGAAGTTTCCAGCTCTGCTCAGGGTGGGCGTCTTCACCTCCTGGGGGCTGTTTTCGCACAATCGCACGATGACAGAAAGTGCATCTGTCAGATGCACTTTCATTTTTCCTGGGCGACATGTCTGGATCTACGCCTTGAGGCGTCGGCTCCTCAAGGCCATCGCCAGGTGGGCCCCCTCAGACCCCAAGGCTGCCCCTGGCTACGCCACTGGTCCCGGTCAAGTATCACAGGCCACAGCTGTCGAGGGGAAAACAGGCCACAGCTGTCACCCGAGGCCCATTGTGAGGAAACAGTGCTGGCGATGGCGAGATGGGGGAGGGGAGATGACGTTGCCATATCGTATGGGTAGTGGCACGTGGGCAGCTCGCGACTTCGTCATATGGGTGCCCGTATAATCACATCAGGTGACGTCGACCATTCCACTGTGGAAGACATTGACACACTTCAGCAGCGACGCAGTAAGCATGGCGGCAGTGCGGGTAGCTACTCCCACAACTTCTAAATGTTTAAAATTCGGCGTATTGCCGTCGATGAGGGGGAAAGGCTGCCGAGCATGTGCTGTTCCAATTACTCTGACCGCGCCCCGGCACCACTGGCGGGGGAGAAGTGAGCGGGGGTAACCAAAACAGTGTTTGAAAAAGTGTTTCCAAATCAGGGAAAGTGTTGTCGCACTGTGGTTTGGTACCATTACCATTTCAAAGAGTGCTTTGAACCTTGAAAAGTGTTTGCAAAGCTAAATAGAACGAACATCCCTGTTCGCAAACCTAGCCAATGAATATAATTAGTCGTGATCACCAAGTAAAGAAAAAGAAAAAAAGATACTCGTCGAAATTAAAGATAAAACGATTTTTCAAAAGTTGATGGACTTGAGGCTGTGCCTTGAATAGTGTGGCTTTTCATCCACTACTGTCCTTCCTATTTGGGACGAACACTGCGCAGTTCCTGCATAACTTGTAATTATTAGTCAAAGCTCCATCCTATCTTTACGACGGATGTTTCGCGATATCCTAAATTGCCCATTGGGGAACCTACGGCCCAGCAGGAGGAATTGGGTCAATGTGAGGAAAGAAGCCACCATTCAACGTGGTAGTAACTGACTCGAAATTAACATTGCCAGAAGTGAAGGAGCTGCAAATGAAATAAATCACAAACATGGTTGTAGTTATAGCTATGGTGATCAAAGGGACGATTCATTTTCCATCTGTTGATGTGAAGTAATTATTGATGTACATATTTAATAGGCATATAGTTTTACCTCGTCGATTCCAAGGTTGGCTGGTGAACAAAGTAATTTACGGACACTTCGAAGCTTAAATTTGGCCGATTCTGGCTGTATCTAAATGGTTCTCCGGTTGTGTATGCATATTGATATGCATACATTTCCGCCGACAGGTAACAACTACCATCCCACCTACAGACTTGATTTGTAAAACGTATCGTGTGACTTCATGTGATCTTAAGTACACCATCTGTAGTACATTGCACACCTTGGGTAGTGTTAAATAACTAGCTATCTGTAGCATAAGGCTCGATAGCATTCGGCGCAAATCAACACCAAGAAGCCCTTTCACCAATAGACGCTAATTGAAACATCTTCGCTGGTCATGTGAAGAACCTTCATTTCCAAGCTGCCCGCATTGGGCTCCGTAGGCATGGAAGCTCCATAGTGCAAGTGAAGATTTTATGTAGGCATAGGAATCAAACGTGTACATGGCTGCTACTGACAGAGCAGCCCCTATCGTCCATCTTGTCTCGGTTTTTGCTTTCGTGCATGTTTGTAAATGCTTAGGAACTGGGACGTCAGGTGATCAAGTAACAGGTAGCTGGCTTTTAACCGGCATTCGCATGACCAACACCGTGATTTCCTTAGCGTATGATTATAGCATAATTTGCCATAGCAATATCACTTTAATACGGGTATTTTGTTTGCTAATGTATGAGAAGGTACGTTGGATTGGATTGCATTGTGGCTTTACGACGCACTCAGCAGCTGAGGCCATAAGGCGTCGCCTGCCTCTTACCCTGGCAGGAAGGGCGGGTATCGCGGGGAACCGAACCTCGTACCTCTGGCTTGCCAGACGCTCAGCTTAACCACTGAGCTACTGACGCCACAAAGAAGTTACGTTGAATTACGCTAAGATCTAATTGCAATTGAATTTCGTATCCAATTTAGGTTCTGATGATTTTTGCTATCCTCAGATTGCATTAACTGCATGTTGCGTAACAAGCTTATTCCATCTCTTTCCAAGGCCAACCTTTCCGACAATCCTATCCCATCTCTTCTCAAGGCTAACCTTGCTTCGAACTGCATGCGTGTTCGGAAACTTGGCGCTAACGTGCAAAACGATCCGAATCATTTCATTTGCACCAAGCACCACTGCAAGGATTTAAAGTTCTTAGCTATAATCAGCTAAATCACGCGCATCTGACGTCATCGAGATTCCAGAGTTGGGCACGAGACCGTCGGGTTACGTCAGCCACTGCCACACACGTGGGCCGACTGCCGGACCGGTGTTTGGCTTGGCTGCGCTTGTTTCCATTCACACAGACGCTGCGGCAGCTGCGCGATGCCCGCTGAGTAAGGCAATGGACGGTCACCGCTGACACCGGCATAAACTCCAGCGCCGGAATAGACCACTGCCAGCATCCGGGTACGTCGTCGTCGCATGGTCGATCGGGCACGGAACTTATCTTTGAACAACCATGTTCTAATACGGGCAGTCTACAGGGTGCAACTCGTACACTAATTGCGGAGTCACGGCAAGACATACTCAGCAAGGCCACTGCAATCCATGCCATTTAATGGTTTTGTATGGGAAAGTACACTTCACTGTGCTTCTCTCGTATTATTAACTTGTCTCGACAGAGAGAAAAAAAGAGAAAGATAGAGAGAGAGAGAGAGAGAGAGAGAGAGAGAGAGAGAGAGAGGGAGAGAGAGATATAGAGAGAAAGGGAGAGGGAGAGGGAGAGAGAGAGAGGAAGAGCGAGAGAGAGATAAACGTCGATTATCGATAAACGTTCTACAAACCCAAAATCCACCCCAGTGCCTGACACAAATCATCAAAATAAGTTGCACCTATCCAGAGAAATGGTGCTCCTTCAGGAAACGTTTCCATGATTAATTCCGACTTCGATGTTACTACTGTCAGCTGATTGCAGGCTCGCTGAGTGCAAGCCAGCTGACTGCAACCAGCGCCAGCCGTGTGCGTCAGAGCAAAGGGTGGAGGTGCCCCCATTCAGTGACAACGCCGGGAAGTTCTCGGGGACGGGGAGGAGTTCATGTAGATGCCAATTAAGGGTCAATTCAATGGCATCATGAGGGACATCTCTCCACAGTCTGATGGAGGTGTACCAATTCCAGTTTTTTTTTGTGACTGGAAGGACGAGGTGCTGATTCATAGGTGTCATCAAGGAGTTTCCATGGGTGGTTGAAGCGTTGATTCAGGATGCCATGAAGGATTGTTAAGGGTGATGAAGATGCTGGTTCAGGGGTGTCACCAGGATATTGCGCTAAATTAGAGGGCGAGAGATTGAAGTGGTGGATGCAAGAGGGACTTCTAAATGATCCACGAACAATTCGAAAGATTTTACGGATTAGGAGTGACTGACTTAAAGTGTTCCACCGGAGATTTGTCTTGAGCTAGTGATGGCGGTACCGATTCAGGATCGTTTCCAAGTTCTTATGGCACGAATGATGAGAAACTGATTCCAGGATTTCACCATTGATTCTCTAGAGGCGATGGAGGCGGTTCTTCCACGCGTCAAGTTAGATTAATGCGAGGCGCCGAATTGGATCGTCCGCATAATCTAGTTTGCTCCCAATGAATCGGCCCATTGGGTGAGAGGCATGGCTCCTTGCAGCCGATGTGTTATTCAAACGGAACTGCTCATTTTATGCTTATAATTTTTGCAGCCCGGTGTCTACCTGGTGCCGCTTACCAGGAGTAGCTTACCTATTGCCACTTACCAGGGGCGCTAACCTAGTGCTGCTTACCAGGAGGTATTTAACTGGCACTGCTTACCAAGGGAACTTACCTTATGTCGTTTATCAGGGGCCGCTTACCTAGTGTCGCTTACCGGAGGCATTTACCTGTTGCCGCTTACCAGGGACCGATTACCTAGTGCTACTTACCAGGGGCGCTTTCCTAATGTCACTTACTAGGGGCCGCTTGCCTGGTGACCTGCAGGAAGCAAATAGCCGTCTGGATATGGTAGCTCGATCATTTCGCCCACGCCAGTGACATTGTAGCCTAGGCTAGGTCTTCTTAGTGGTTTTGAGGACAAGTGGTAACATTGCATCCGTTATGGTGTGGTTACCGGATTTTGCTAGCAGTCGATGGTGACATGATGATGTAGTGAATGTGACTGTATTACCTATAGTCTGAGCTGTATCCAACGGGGACAACAAGGTCACCCGCTCCGCTTCCCATCCCAATGATGAACAATCTTCTAGGAAAATCGGTACCCATCGTTAATTTCTTCAGTTCTACCACAATTTATGGAGGCAATACTTATTTTAGCACATGGTTATACCTGTGACGTTCCATCTACGAAGACTTTACCGCACTGGGTAGGTCCGCACTGGGTAGGTACCTGTATTCATTTTTCTCAGACACAAGCATTTCGTCGCTCCTCAGATACGCTTGTTCCCCTCCAGAGGTGGCTAGCAGCAGCCGCCCTTGCTGATATTGCATGGCGGCTTAATCATACCGTGCGGAAAGTGAGAGACATAATTACTGTCCCTTCATCGAAAAAAAGCGGCGATTTGATGCCATGCTATTGTGCATGACATCTGGCGGCGACATGGCGAACTACAGCGGCCAGGACTCCAATGACCCACCACAGCAGAGGTGCCGGGCTGCCTGCTCACTGCAGAAAGAACACTCCACTCGGCCGACTGAGTTCCTTTAAGTGTGGGCGACTCCACTCCAGGGAGTTCACAATCCCCGGACGAGGGCATCGGTGGTCAACAGCTCAATACGGAACACGGCTCGTTGGAGGGGATCGGAAGGCTCAGAGGACGAGACGCATACCATTGTGCAAATTACGAATATGTAATGCTATCATCCAAATCCATCGATGGCTATTTAACGTAGGCGTGTTTGATTTTCAAATCACCTCAACTAATTGGGTCGGCTGCTTAACACGCGCCCTGGAGGGCCTTTGAAAATTACCCGCACTGGAGGGGGCGGATTCGGCCTCCTCCTAAGATTTCGGCTCCTATTAAGGGTAGAGCAACGAAATTGGCAGGGTGCGTGGGCACGATAGTAAACTCTATTGTGTGCAAATTTCATGAACTTAGGTCAATATCTTCAAGGTCTTTGGGGACGAGTGGTTTAGGGGTAAGTTGCTCGTCTCACAATCGAAGGGTTGTGGGTTCGAGTCTCACCTCTCTTTTTCCCCCCCCCCCAACGGGGGGGGGGTTGGGGGCCCCCCTTCTTTATTGGGGGGTTGTTTCTAAAACCAACAACCCACCAAATCAAGGTCAAACGAGGTCAAAATATCACAATTTTATGGTTTGGTTTCACTTGTCATTGTTATGGATCGCTATGATTGTGCTTAAATGCTCCAAAATTGGCATTGATGTTGTTTGGACATTACTAATGATGCAATACAGATGCCAGATCCGCCATTTGACCTCAGGTTACCTATGTCTGAGCACTTTACCAGGTCATTACCTGATCCAGTTACCTGAACGGGGCTGTCCACCCGACTGCTCCGTTGGGCGTCTTGGGACAATCGGCTTCGCAAAGAAAGGAGTGAAATACATGAATAAAGTATGGAAACGCTTCGGCACACAACGACGAACAATAGATTTCGGGATGTATAGGGAGTAACATGCAAAGTGACATCAATCGCCTGGCAGTCATTTATGTCAGCATTTATGACAACATTACAGTTGACCATGTTTGGTTCCATTAGCCTGTCATGAACTTGACCTGACTTGACCTCGGCGACCTAATATGACTATTAAATTATATAGCGTAGCAATATGTATCAAACAAGTCGCTAGCGTTGTCAGGAACAGTTCCCTTTTGCCAATATACGGGAAGCGCATCAGCGCCGATGTGAGTGCCCCTGCAAATGTATTTTACTTTAACGGCCCCTAACTTAGAAATGACCGCCGCATTGCTTTAAGCAATGCGCCGGTCATTTCTAAGCACTAAGCAGGTACACACAAAAATGTTGTATATCGGCTGTTACAACATGGAGTTTTATGTACGAAGAATCGGAGGGGTGGGCGGATTTCGCCATCCCCCTCCAGGGCGTGTGTTTACCCGTCATGAGCTTGACCTGACTTGACCTCGGTGACCTGACATGGCTTTGAAACGATATAGCATAACAATATACATCAAACAAGTCTCTAGTTTTGCCGAGAACACTTCCTTTTTGCCAATAAACGGGAAGAGCATCAGCGCCGATATTTGTGGTCTGGCGGAGAAAATGTTTGACTTTGACGACACCTAACTCGAAAAATGTTCGGTCGATTATCTTTTTTTTAAACTTTAAACAACGCGCCGGTCATTTTACAGCAGGTACACATATAATGGCGTATATCGGCTGGTAAAATTTGGAGTTATCGACCGAAAACCGGAGGGGTGGGGGGGTTTTAGCTCCACACAGAAGACCCCCGAGGGGTCCCGTCTCGGGGGTCTTCAACCCTCCCCCCCACCTCAGGTTTTTCGCGGATAGCGGACGAACGGCGCGCGGCAGCGCACCTAAATTTGGCATACCTTTTCCACATCAATTTGACATCCTGATTTAAAATGTTTAGGTCAGGTCATCTAGGGTCAACGAGTTAGTCAAGGTCAAGTGAGGTCACCTCCAAAAAAGTTAAACCAGTCGTCACGCTTTAACGAATACAGACATTTTAATGGAACTTTCAGCGTTTGCTTATCTTTACGGATGCAATAAAACGTACGTGTATATTTTTTTGTTTTTGACTACATATAAGTTTTGCGTATTTGCCAAATCGCGGTTCAAATACAGGATTCTGGCTAAAGTAAGCATTTTTATGAGGGAAAAAACGTTTTTTAAAAAAACGACTTTCAAAAACGTTTCTTGGTCTACTCTGCCCATTGGAAAAGAAATTAAAGAAAACTTGAAGACTTAAAATTTTGAAATTTCAAGAAAATTTTACAAAAAAAACATGTTGGGGGCCACAAAAATATAGGCCTGGTCGATTTCGCTGTCCTATTCTCATTCCAAATAAATTTTATTTTTTCATATATCCCCAAAGTGAACTCCCTAGAGTCAAAAACATAATGTAAGTCGTGAAAAGTCGTGAAAATCTAGCCCCCTGGTGACGTCACTTTTGGGGGTAATTGTTTTAGAGGGTGGACCCCGACCCTACTCGTCGAGCGCTTTCCGATGACATCTCTTCGTTTTCGTGCGGTGCTCAGTTTTGATTTAGAGAGGGGTCTTCAACGGCCCCCCCGCCTCGAAGATGGCGCGGGTTAAGCTACGGCTATACAGCTGATGATGTTGCGAGTCGGCTGCTTAATCTACAATAATGCACGTGATGATGTTGCAGGTCGGTTGCTTAAGCTGCGGTTATGCAGCTGGTGATGTCGCGAGTCAGCAGCTTAAGCTATAAATATACAGCTGAGGGTATTGAGAGTCGTCTGCTTAATTTATGGTAATGCAACTGATGATTTCGTGGGTAGCTGCTTCAGCCACGGCTATGCAGCTGATGATGTTGCGAATCGGTTGCTTAAGCTACGGCTATGCAGCTGATGATGTTGCGCAGAGCTGCCACAACATTGCTAGATTGAAGATAATTATGACAAGTAACCAAATGGTGCTATTAATGGTGAAATAAATATGAGCACTTTGTTACTGCACTTTCGTTATGCAGCTACATTATTGCGATCTATGAACTCTTCGAACTGTAGATTACAATATGCAGTACATTGCACTACCTTCGACCTCTTACGGTGGGTGCAATAGCTATTTCACGTTTTCTATGCCATATAGGTATTTCCAGGATCCTCATAATGCATGTGGCAATGGTTGCGCTGCCAAAGAGTGTGCACTAATCGTGGTCTGCATGCCAGGCGCGGCCCAGCCTGTGATAGGCGGCAGTGATGGGCGGAGAAGCAGCTGGGGAAGGCGTTTGGTTGGATCAGCCTGTACTCTACGCCATCGCGGCCCCTGCCATATATTTTATGTAGGCCCGATAATTGCTAGTTAATAAGATAATGATCTTAATATACATCCGGATAACGGTATGCACATCTATAATGGCTAAATGGTTCAATTCCTTTATGTCCTATGTTCATAGTTGTATCTGTAGTAATATAAAGCATCAGCACTGCATACGACTAATGTAACAATGAACCGGCATCACATAACAACTTAGATGCTTGGCAATCGCAGCAATCAATGCAATGCATTTGGCATTATTTGTCTATCCACTTAGTTGAAAGGAGCAAATAGCACTTGTATGATTTTTCGACATATAGTTCTTTCATGCCATGGCCAATCTTTTCCATCTACTGCAGCTTTGGTTTTGGTTGTCCATCTCTTATTATGTTGGTCTTTTGTTTAAACGTCTAGGTGGATAAGTGTTTTCAGGAGATGGTCTACTGGAGTTTTCATTCGCCGAGTGCACAGCTCGGTTCCTTTCCCTGTAGGAGTCAGAGCCGCGATTGTGCTGCGTCAGAACCTGTCGGCGGCGCTGCATCAGGTCATGGGTGCCTGTCACTACAGGGGACTGGGGTTGTCCCTCTTCACCATCACTCAACGGAGACCGCGCTGATATCCATATCCGACCAGATCCTGTCGGCCAATGATCGTGGTGAGGTTCCTTTGATTCCTGGACTTGCGCAAAGTGTGGGCTTCAGTGTGGGTATGATCCGGCTAAGTTTTGATATCATTGGCAGTGTGTTTCTGCATTTGATCAACTCCAGCCTCACCACTGCCGACTTCTCCATCCCTGGAGGCACTCCATAGTGTATCCCAGCTTTAAATCCGGTAACCCTGCCAGCCCATCCAACTATCGGCCCATCTGTATTGCTCCGATCATTGCCAAAATTGTGGAGAGTGCAGTCCATCAGCAGCTCTACGCCTACTTATCCAACAACCACCTCCTCCCTCCTACCCAGCATGGCTTCCGCCCCATAATTCAACGGAGACCGCGCTGATATCCATATCCGACCAGATCCTGTCGGCCAATGATCGTGGTGAGGTGCCCCTCCTTTGATTCCTGGACTTGAGCAAATGCTTTGATGTGATAAACCATTCAAAACTCTTGACCAAATTCAGCCAGCATGGTATTGACACTTCATGGTTTTCGGTCTCTCTGAAAGACCACACCCAGAGTGTCAGCCTCACTGACGGTCTGGGTCGGGGCCTAAAACATGTTCCACTTCCAAAAAACATCGGAGTTTTTCGAGGCTTATCTCTCGGTCTTTTTCTCTATTGTGTCTTCGCCAACGACCTCAGTCTGTTCGCTGAAGGCGCAGTGGTCGTTCAATATGCAAATGTGTACGCAAATGTTGGTCACCGGAAACAAAATTCGCATCCATAGTGTGGCTGCTGAGTTGGAACACGTCTTGGCTTCCCTCGACGTTTGGTTCCGCGGTAACTGTCTGAAAGTAAATGCGGAGAAAATTCAGCTTATGGTCTTTGGCAGCTACCAAAATTTGCGCAATTCCTCCAACTTCACTGTAACATCTCGCGATCAACAATTGCTCCCCTGTTCGGAAGTAAAAATCTAAGGCTCATTTTTGATCGCACCCTCAGCTGGGACTCTCATGTTTCCACCATTACCAGACGATGTTTCGGAACTTCGGCCGGTCTATCGCATCTCAGAGGTCACCTACCATCATCAGTCATCTCGGTGCTCGTCAATGCCTTGATCCTCTCTTAGATCCGGTACTGCATTTCGGTGTATGGAAATAGTACCCAAGAGAATATGTCTCGGATTAAAAGAAAATATCAGTTGTGGAGCAAAGGTTATCTTAGGACGAGCTAAATTTTTTTATATAATAAATTTAACAACGTAACGGATCTTTTAGAGCGTTTTGGCTGGATGAGCGATGAGAACTTGGTCTCGTACCACACGCTGTGCCTACTCCACAATGTGCGCCGACTGTGAGAGCCGGCCTCATTAGCCGGCACCATCTCGATAGTCTCCGAGCACTGTGACCGCCACACCCGTCAGGACCGGGATTTGTACGTACCCATGTCACGAACAGAGATGGGCAAGCGCCGGTTTTGTTTCAGAAGTCCTACTCTGTACAATGAACTGCCATACGAACTGAGGCAATTGACAGTTCCCACGTTTGGTCGCCGCCTCATGCGACATTTGCACTCTATACCGGTTGGGTTGATCTGATCTGCTTCCTGGCTTCTTATCATACTCTCTGACCTCTTACCATACTTGTTGAATTATTTACATACTTGCTGACTTATTATCATACTTACCATACTTGCTGACTTTTTCTGTGCCGCTGGTATGAGGAGTTATTTGTATTTATGCGTGCCTGTGACAGCCCTTTTCCCCGTGACATCTGCTTTAAAACTCGGCAATAGGCTGTAATTGTCACGAGCATATTATGGATGGCCTGAATATGCGTCTTTGCCTTTGTCTCTGTCGTCTTTGTTGTCCAGGTGCATCGACAGGAGCGGGATGTGCGAGCCAACGATGGGACCAAGCACTTGAAGAAAATGTGGTTACAAGTCACAGTTGTAGATAATGGTGCCATATTCCAATCGGCCTGACACCAGTTTATGGAAGAGCTGGAGTATCCTGGGTGTGAGACTCTGTTTGTTGATGTGGCGGATGAGAAGGCGTGGCTCGCTCCTGTCTGCTGAGATCGACCTGGCGCCGACCTGTGCCGCCCCGGGCGGCGCGCCAGAGTGCTCGCCTGCCGCGCCGGGCTCGGAGGGTGGGGTTGGCCGCGCTCACCGCTGGCTAGCCAGCCGGGGAAGGTGACACCGTGCGGCTGACTCGAGTCAAAACAAACTCCGGAAGTCAGCAGTGTGCAGCGTATAGTACATATGTCATGTCGGACGACCAGAATGCTACTTCGGCTTCTGGATCAAGCGGAAACCGAAGCGGCATTGTACATAGTGGCTATTTCGAAGTCAACTCATCCATGTCATGGTGTGTATGTGTATTTCTCTTTATTAACTTGACCTCTTACTTAGTTTGTCTGTGCTCTTGTGAATCATGTTTTCTTGATCGCGCTGTCTATTTATTTTTCCTGCGTACTTCATTTTTTATTTCCATTATGCACCTGCATTTATTGTGTGACGATAAATGCCATTATTCCATTATTGCCAAAGAATAGCCCATTTGTGGATTTGATCTGATAACGGTGGCAATACAATTTCCGCACTGTTTTATCCATCTACTACATCTCATAGTCTCGAAATGCCCAGAGCTGTCCGCAGAAACTTTCACCTAATACCAAGCAACGGTGTCTGGAAGACATTTTAACTGGGAATCCCGTCTGCATCTCTGACAGGATCATCTATGGCAAGCATGGATATTCCATGGCAACGGAAATATGTGCAACGTTCCCCCTATTCGAAAACAAAATTGCTATCTTCAGCCATTGCAACTTTTTCGGTCGCGTGCGTATAGGGGGGGGGGGGTCGTGGATGGAGATGCCCACAAGGGTTTGAGAGGGTTAGAACCCCGCGTAGCTTCATTAGACCACCCCTGGAAATATTACATTTGCAAGAAAAGCCAAAGGAAATGCATGCGAGGAGGTGAGAAGACTCCAAAACCGACGTCATTCAATCTAGGTTGCTTCTTTTTTCTTTGAGAAGGCACTTATCGATGCTAGACACATTTAAGTGTCTAGAGGTCTCCACCTATAGCGTGCGAGTGTGTGGTGAGGGTAGGTGTGCATGCATATGTATGCTTGCGTGCGCGCGTGCGCGTGGATTTTGTGTCATGTAGTTCACATGTATTGTGACATGCTTATATTATTGCAGTAAATGACGGGACATATGCATAATACAACAACTTTAGCAGCCTTCACAAGGCACCGAAAGCTTACACTGAACATCATCAGTTCAAAAGTTTTCGAGAACGTTGTATTTTAATGCAGCATGGTTCGTGCACTCTACAGTCAACATTTGCTGTTCACGACAAACATTTCACTGAACTGCACTCGGTACCTATCTTGCACAGATGTGATCATTTCTGGGCTTGATGAAAGGGGCGCACCGACTGCTTCGGTCATACAGCGAAGTGTTCATTTCAGGTGTGATCGGTTTCTGACGATACTTATGGATGACCGATGGACTAGGAATGGTGCGGCCTCCCGAGCTTTGGACATTGCATCGCGCATTGCCTGTTAACTAGCAGAAATCACTTTGCTATAAACGCAGCTTGCAATTGCTATATAAATTAAGTATCAGCCTGGCTCTTCAATACTGACACCTACTGCAACTCAGAGTTGATGCCCTTTTAGGATATCAACCGAAATGACCGGCTGGGGTATGGATAGCTTAGAACGTGTCGCGGTTAGCATTACAGAATCGATTAATGTGGTGGTATAATTGACTTAGTGAGTCGCATGGCTTTGCCAAAGACCATCAATGAACCTTGACAGAAGATCCTCATAACCAAAATAAATGTGATGTCATTAGGGAACATCGGACTACAGGCACTGAACACACTCGTCCGCACAAAATCTGGCCGATTCACCGATCAATGTCACTTCGGAACGCACCGCCGCCGGGGCCGCTTCTCACAAATACATCGCTGAACATACCAAGCCGTACACAATCTCGCCGATTGTCTGATCAGTCACTTCGGAGGACACAGTCGTCGAGGCCGCATCTCACTAATACATCGCTGAGCATACCAAGCCGCACACAATCTCGCCGATTGACTGATCAGTCACTTCGGAGGACACAGTCGTCGAGGCCGCTTCTCACAAATACATCGCTGAACATACCAAGCCGTACACAATCTCGCCGATTGTCTGATCAGTCACTTCGGAGCGCTCGGTATTCCGAGCCCCCTCTTGCGAATACATTGCTGAAGGGGTATCAGCTTATCATAGAGGAACAACTACACGCAATTCAAGAGCACTGAGGTGGTCAGCTGTGGCTTGCTATCGCATACCTAGCCAGTCTCGCCGTCATCTACTGTGATAGCATATCCACCTACCTCCGTAGGTCTATCGTTGGCTATCTGGCCCCATGTGGGCTGAGAAAAAAAACCTGCAAGGATACTTTGAGCCTTCCCTAACTGCTTTCGTAAGGACACAAAGTAACCAACTGCGGCTAGTGACCTTGTTACAAGGTCAAAGGCCAGACTGATACAGTTCAGGATATGAAGGGAGCGAAGCGTGGGCATTCTGGTGAGAAGCGTGAAGCGATATTGTGAGGAAGCGCAGAGACCGGAAGCGTGACTGACATCATGCCGAACTCCTTAAGGTGCAAAGGGACATGACACGAGGTCCCCTCTGAATGAGTGCTGAGAACACGTGCTCGCCTTATACCCAACACAACAGCTCGCATACAATTACCTTTTCTCTCTAGGTGTTCTGAGAAGTGCGGTCTACATGGCAAACTCTAGAAACCACTAGATCAAAGGTGTTAAGCTACCAAACACTGGGCAAAATAGTATGTCGTGCATTGGTACTGAAGAGCGCAGGTTAATTTTTTTATCGAAGTCCTTCTGGGTCGGTTAAGCATGGCACCTTTTAGGATGCAATTGGTGATTATTCATAAAGTTTTCGTGGAAGTGAACATAAACAAGGTAAGCTTGATTCTGTTCGCTCTCGTGAAAATTTCAGACGTCTGTATCCTGCGCGTTGCACCGGACCCACAGGATATGGGAGAACTTCGAAAAATTGCTTTAAATTAAAATAGCACGCTATGTTTTGGCCCACTTTTGTAAGGAGTACCGTAGCACCCCTCCGTACATTTTGACTGCATCAAAACCAAACTTTTCGATCATGCATAATTTTAAGCAACTGCTCGATGAATCAGTTTCGCTGTTCAAAATTATCTATTCAATGACAATTTCATAGGTCGCTTTCACTCATGACTATGATTGATGATCGACAAGCGTCAGTCATACACAAATATATACGCTAAAATGTACCAGTCTATGCAAACGTGAGGCGAACTATCATGTCTTCGTTTCAACTGTGATACGTAAGAGAATGGCCTATGTCTCAATTGCATTTCGAATAATGTACAGTTTGCAGCATAGTATACACCGCATCATTATCGAGCATGCCATTCCGGCTGACATAAAGCATGCTACCCGAGAACTAAACAGTGTGGGTAACTTGCAGACCTGCTATCCACATATGCAATCTGCACTTTTCATGACAGGGCAGCATTTTTCAAACTTAAACAGCTAATCACCTGAGTAGCAAACCCTTAAAACGATCCCTGACAAGAAACAGCTTGTCTGCGCACGACAGACACACAAAAAAACTGTTGGCGCAACAGCGAAAGCACACCACAAACAACGCCGTCCCGCTCCTGTGTACACTTCGCACCCTCGCAAGCAAATATCCCGAACCAGGTGTGGAACCTAACTATTCTGAACTAGAGGTAGAACTCTCCACCATTCTGAACCGGGGGTGGAACTTTCTAGTGGCATGGGAACTGTCCAAAGGCTGAAGAAAGAGAAAGAACCATTTTGAAATAAATGATTTCCATGCAACATCTATACGTTAATGTTTAGCTCGTCCAAACTTTGGAGTCCACCGCCCCTCTTCCTCCCCTTCCCACAATTCCCGAACTCTCGAAGCCTTTAATTTTTTGGGCCACTTACCCTGCCCTTCCCACCAATGTTGCCGCAGCTTAACATGGGACATATGGACGTTGATTCGAGTGAATGGCGTGCGAAATATGTTCTCCCTTCTCCAAATAATCTTGGGAAAGTTCATTTTCTGCTTTGGGCGCACTTCCTGCGAAGGTGTCAGTGATCTCGCACCCCGGCGCTGATCCACCATTTCAATATAGGGACAGCCATGGCTGCTCTGGTGCCGCCCATACTCAATTGAAGCTTAGCGCATCCGACAACAGATGTCCCGAGCGTCGGTCACACTCCGGCATAAGGGTCGGGCACCACAGCCACACCGTTGACCGTGACCTGCGTGGGCCGACTGATCTCCAGCACGGGTGCGGACCGTTGCGGCCAGGCGCGCCCCTCGTCGGCAAGGCCGGGCTCCTCAGATTCTTCGACCTGGGTCATCTTGCCGGCCCGTTTCCGCTTGGGGGCGACGGGCGGCTCGGGAGGCGCCTCATCGCTAGCGAACTGCGGCGGGCCCCGCGAGGCGGTGCTGCCGTCGCTGGACGACACCTCGTAGATGGCGCTGGTGTCGGCCACAGGCTCGGGAGAGATCGGCTTGCCGAGCTTGCCGCCGCGCGTCAGGGTCGGGTTCGAGATGAGGAAGATCTGCCGGCCGAACGTCACCACGCGCTTCTTCTTGCCGCCGCTGGGGGCGCTGGCGTCGCCGACGCGTCGCCGTCGCACCAGCGCGTAGCCGCACACCAGCGCAAAGAAGAGTAGCGAGCAGAGCACACCGAGCACGGCGGCGGCCACCGTCTCGGCGATCAGCGCCGCCTCGCCCTCGGGCACCACGCCGCCCAGCTCGGAGTCGCCCCAGTCGTAGCGCGTGTCGTCGAACACGCCGTCCTCGTCGACGATGCGCACGTCGGCGCAGGCGCGGAACTCCTCCTGCGGCCCGCAGCCGATGCCCTCGGTGCCGTTGGAGCAGGTGCCCCAGTTGTTGCCGGCCACGTAGCGCCATTGCAGCACGCACTGGCCACATGTCAGCGCCGCCGGCAGCTTGAAGCGCAGCTGGATCTTGCCGTTCCACCCCGGCTCTGGGAAGTACCTGTCGAGTGTGTTACGGTTAGGCGATCCTTGCAGCCCGCTGCCCGGCTGGCTTCGACTCTTATTATAGCTAGCCCGGCTAGGGCTCTATTCTTCTCAGTTCTACCGTCTCACTACCCACGGAGCACTCGCACAGTGAAGTGTCACCTCAGAAATGATCCCACAAGCCGCGGATCGAGCACCCCATAAGGGCTGTGGGTCGGGCCGATGGGTCGATTGTCCCATGGAAGATGGGCTGATCCAGAGCAGCACTGCAATTGAGCTGGCGTGCTATTTAACCCCATGGATAATGCACTGCTAGTGCAATCCAAAGTGGACTCCATTCTATGAAAGAACCAAAAGCGGTCAGAAAAATAAATGGTAGATAATTTCGTCATAGCAAATTACACCAGTGCTGAAGAATATATTCCAGAGAGGTTTCTCTGCTGAAGTTAAGTTCGGCTAATACTTAGCGAATATTCTCGCAATCACTGCACGTCATGAGCAAAACACACACCTACAGCAGAATGACCGTCACAAAACATGACCAGTAGGTTAGCTTCCAGTCGCCTCAGTAGCAATGAGATCCTCCTCCGAGACCCTCCGTCACCACTCACCTGACGCCGCCGCCGTCGGCCAGCTGCAGCTTGTACTTGTCCAGGCAGCGCTGAGTCGCCGGCTGTGCGTTGCTGTTGAGCGGACACACGCGCATCTCGAAGAAGCCCTTGTGGTTGGCGGTGAGCTCGATGCCCACCGGAATGGACGAGCCGATAGCGTATGTGCGTACGATCGTTCCCCGGCCGTACATGCCGCCCGCCTCGTTCGGCCGCGGCTGAAAAGGTCAGATCAGGTCAGATTTGTTTAGATACGGTCCGGCTCCTGAAATAGCGTGTGCGCTGTTGTTTTTGTGTTTTGCTTTCCGTTTGTTTTTCTCTGTTGTTGTGGGAAGTGAGGTGTATGACGAAACACGTTCCAGTGAGGCCAAGGCGGGTCAGGAGTTTAGCGTGGCAGAAATGCATCAGACTCCGGCGCAGGGATGATTGAAGAGATAGCGGGGCGGGACCTGAATACAAGCACATCCAGTCCTACTAGCTTCCACACAGCACCACAAGCATACTGCTCATGTTGCTTAGAAGGTTGGAAGGACGAAGTGGATGAAAGGTTGGTTTCTTGACAGCTTTAACGGCTCGTCACTTATCAGACCAAGTGAGATCAAGTTAGATTTTCAGCAAGAACTGAGACTGGTTGGGTAAAGTCGTAACAGTCAACTTTCCGACTTTAACCCGCGCCCTGGAGGGTGGCGAAATCCGCCTACCCCTCAGATTTTTCGTACATAACTCCGGATTTTACCGGTCGATATACTACATGCTTTGCGTACCTGCTTCGAAATGATCGGCGTGTCGTTTAAAGCATGACAAACGTAAATCGGCCATGTTGTTTCGAGTCAGGGGTCTTCAAAGTAAAAAAAAAGAATTGCTAGCGCCAGACGACAAAAATCGGCGCTGAAGCGCTTCCCGTATATTGTCAAATGGAAAGTGTTCTGGGCAGCACTGCAACACTAACGACTTATTTGATGTATATTGATATACTATATAGTTTCAAGGTCATGTTAGGTCACGGAGGTCAAGTCAGGTCAAGTTCATGACACGTTAATGGAACCAAATTTAGTCAACTGGAATATTGTCATAAATGCGTTTGACTGACATGCGTTTGATCTCACTTTGCATGTTACTTCCTACACATCCTGAAAACTAGTGTTTGTCGTTGAGTATCAAAGCATTTTCATGCTTTACTCATGCATTTCACTCCTTTCTTCGGAAGCCGATTGCGCAGAGCCGCCCGACGGAGCAGTTGGACGGGCGGCCCGGCTCCGGTAACTGGAACAGGTAACTGACCTGATAAAGTGCTGCTATATAGGTGACCTGAGGTCAAATGCCGGACCTAGCATCTGTATTGCACCATTAGTAATGTCCAAACCATCATTGATGCCCATTTTGGAGCATTTAAAAGCAATCACAACGATCAATAACAATGACAACCCAAGCCATGCAAAACAAGACAATTTTGACGTGTGACCTCATTTGATCTTGAAGATATTGAGCTGAGGTCATGAAATTTGCACACAACAGAGTTCACTGCCGTACCCATCCATCCTGCTAGTCCGTTACTCCAGCTTTAATAGGAGCCGAGATCTTATGGGGCGGAATGCGCCCCCTCTCCCTCCAGGGCGCGTAATTTTCAAAAGCTCTCCAAGGTGCGTTTAATCCCATCAACAGCTAGCAATGCACTTCGGTATTTCGTGGCTATTCCCAAGATAGATAAGGCCAGCCCAGCTTTGCACAACACATTCAATTGAAAACATAATATTGGCACTTCAATACACACACACACACACATATATATATATATATAAGTACAATAAGTGGCACATAGAGAGAAACTATATTTCCACCACAAGGCACATCATCAACGTTTCGGCCACAGGCCTGGAAAGTGTTCACACTCTACTTCATGGAATAATTTGTCCAGATATTATTCAACATATATATGTATGTATGTGTATATGTATGTAGATATACGCGTGTATGTGTGTATGATTGTGGGTGTGTGTGTGTATATATATATATACATATATATATATATATATATATATATATATATATATATATATATATATATATATATATATATATGTGTGTGTGTGTGTGTGTGTGTGTGTGTGTGTGTGTGTGTGTGTGTGTGTGTGTGTGTGTGTGTGTGTGTGTGTGTGTGTGTGTGTGTGTGTGTGTGTGTGTGTGTGTGTGTGTGTGTGTGTTTGTGTGTGTGTGTGTGTACATATGCAGACAAGGACATCTGCATATGATTATAGGCACAAGTACGGGAATTCATAAACAAGCATCATGGAAGTCGAAAATAACGTTGATCTTCGACAAACGCAAATAACTGTCTGGAAGAAGAATCATATTTTTAGCGGGGAAGGACACAGAGAAGTACCGAGTAAGATCCATCCAACAAGAAAATTCGCAGTAAAATCATATTTCCTTCTACTGCATGCTGTTGTTGGCTTTCCCCGTATTTCAGATCAGGTCCTCCGGTAAGAGGAGATGCATGTCTTGGTCTAAAGAAACGCGTCAATAAATCGAAAATAAAAACAAGCTGATGCTAAAAACTCACAGGCTCGGTTATTTACCGAAATATGGGTGAACACAATGTCGTTAATTCGCAAGGCAAACCATCTTGATCCAACAAATCTTGACGTATATCCCCAGTATCCTTGTTTTTTAATGGTTGCATTACATTGTTCTGATGGTTCATTTATTTGTATCACAGTTAAGTTCCTATCGGAGAACAAACTACCCACGCAGGAAGCACGCAACATCGCGTGTCGCACGTTGTGACATCGCCCACTATTTCGCCGGACTTCTACCATAAGCGCATCGGCTTTCACTCGTGTCCGTGTAAGTCGAATGTCAACACGACACCAAGCGGGCATCGTTTTTGTCGGCTCACACCCACTGGGCAGCTTGGCCGGATACGAGCCACACCGTGCGGCCGATTCGATTCGGCCTGAGGCTGAGAACGCCAGCGTGACGGAGACCCACAGGGTCAGGCAACCCGCGGCGGAGATCGGGAGACGAGTGTACCGGACCCGTTACAGCATCAGGAAGCGAGATCAGCTGACTTGCTGCAGCGTCAGAGGGCGATGCCAGCCGGCCTGTGAGTGTAACGTCACCAGGCGACGGGAGCGAGATGATCTTGCCGGTCCGGTTCGCAGCAGAACGAGTCGTCGTGAACTAGTTCCTGAGAAGCCGCCTCACCAGCTCACGACACGGTCGACGATCGCGGCGCGGCAGCTGTTGGTCACACTCGCTGAGCACCGATATTCGTGCCGTTACCGGTCTGATTAACACGCCACAACACGGAAGAATGAACACGCACCGCGCCAGCGTCCGGCCGTCAGTGTACTGCGGATAGGAGGCCGGCAGCGATAGCAAGCTGCACCCTGGTCTCAACGCACCATGACGATGGCATCCAAGCGCCGCCATTTTCGGGTTGTCTTCCGGAAAATGGTGTCATCACCAGTGTTTTTCCATCGCTGCCGTGTCCGTCAACGACTCAGTCATGCTCGGTTACGCCGGTGAGCAGCTGCAGTGCAGAGACACAGCACGGCATTGCTCTTGGTCAGCGCGCGCCCGGACGAGCCAGTCCGGCGACAGGTGCGCGTCACGTGGTATCAGACAGGACGTCGGCCGCCCACTGTCCGCGGACGAGCGGCGCCCGGGCGACAGGTACGCGTCACGTGCTGACCATCAGACAGGACGTCGGCCTCCCACTGTCCGCGGACGAGGCAGTCCGGCGACAGGTGCGCGTCACGTGCTGACCATCAGACAGGACGTCGGCCGCCCACTGTCCGCGGACGAGCCAGTCCGGCGACAGGTACGCGTCACGTGCTGACCATCAGACAGGACGTCGGCCGCCCACTGTCCGCGGACGAGCGGCGCCCCGGTGATAGGTACGCGTCACGTGCTGACCATCAGACAGGACGTCGGCCTCCCACTGTCCGCGGACGAGGCAGTCCGGCGACAGGTGCGCGTCACGTGCTGACCATCAGACAGGACGTCGGCCGCCCACTGTCCGCGGACGAGCGGCGCCCCGGTGATAGGTACGCGTCACGTGCTGACCATCAGACAGGACGTCGGCCTCCCACTGTCCGCGGACGAGCCAGTCCGGCGACAGGTGCGCGTCACGTGCTGACCATCAGACAGGACGTCGGCCTCCCACTGTCCGCGGACGAGCCAGTCCGGCGACAGGTGCGCGTCACGTGCTGACCATCAGACAGGACGTCGGCCTCCCACTGTCCGCGGACGAGCCAGTCCGGCGACAGGTGCGCGTCACGTGATATCAGACAGGACGTCGGCCGCCCACTGTCCGCGGACGAGGCAGTCCGGCAGATGGCTGCCGCAGTTTCTGATAGTATGGCGCCTCTAATTAGTGGGAGTGCAAGGGCGCGCTCGCCGCTCGCCGCCTGCCGAGCCGCACAGAGGCCGAGCGGCGGCTGCCTGCCGACGGAAGAGGCGAAGGAGCAGCCAGTGCTACAAGCCCGACTCCGACGTCGTCCGCCGCAGCGGAACAGGTTCCCGCCGGCTCCGGCTGTGAGACGGTGCAGCTGTTTGGCTGTGGGTATGAGAAAACACGGCACATGGAGGTGGCGGGAGTTATGGTGTTTACCGGGCGTTGCGTCAGGCATCGTGGAATCCGTGGGAGAGTGTAATGACTGGGTGCGCAGGTACGAGTGCGCTCCGTGGGATGCCTGGGGAGACGTGCTAGCAGAGGCGCAATCAAGCCCCTCCCCTCTCTCCTAGCAGCCAAGCGTACACTAGATTAAACAAGAAGTTTTTAGATTTTCACGGCGTAAAACCAGCAATTTTATGCGTGCGAAGCGCACCAAATATGGTATCTGTTTGATTATATTTTTGTCGCCCCCCCCCCCCCCAGGAAAATCCTGGCTGCGCACCTGGGTGTGCTTCAATGGGCATGCGCTTCCGGAGATGACGGGTGCGCATTGGTCATAGGATGCCAAACACAGAGACACATCGCAGAGCTCCAGCTGGCCATTCACTCCCACAATGAGCCCAAGTTGGTCACTCAACCAGCCTGGCTACCAAGAAACTACTTCGTCTATTATTCAGGGTACGCCTCGCAAACCAGAAATGGCAGTAATATCCCAAAAAGTGTATTCACACGCGATTGAGCTTGTTGGCAATTGTGAACTCACGGCTGGGTACGTGCTCGTTGGACGCTTTGCGTTGAACGGTAAAATGGACGCAAGACAAATTTTGTGTTGGTACAGCTCAACATCTGTTAATCCGAACGCCGGCTAAAAATCCGGTGGAGGGGAGGAAGGGGAGGGGACGCATGTTGTTACGCCTACCGTTCAACACTCACAGGAGTGGCGATAAATTGCAGACATGTTGTGTACATGTAGTCCTGTAGGACGCCGATAGGCCACCAACCAATTCCAAACAGGCTGTGTACATATTGTTGCGAATGAATACGGATGAGTCGGACGAATGTAGCTCCGTCTGTTGTAGTGCTCAAACATCCCGGCAGAGGCATGCTTCCATACTGACCGAGACTCTTGTGACTGCCTGTTCACGTTATTCAGGGATAGCGTGCGTGAGATTGCTGTTCATGATGTGTTGCATGCTTGCTGCAAGTAAGTGCGAAGCTCGACTGGGTGCTTGTTTTTATCTATCACACTTTTGGTAATTTAATAACTTTTGTTGCAACGTCCCAGTTTTTGTTCAAGTAACAGGTCTATTGTAGTCATAAATGTCATTGCCTTTAGTTGTAGATTCTGTTCACTTGGCTTCACATCGGTACAGACGGCAACGCCCAAACTGACCTCCCATCGGCATCACGTCCAGCAACAAAGAGCCCTCCTACGATCACTCCCTGTGTGATGCAGAAAACTGTCCGCGCCACAGCGCTGCCATCTGGTGCAGGGTCTCGGTATTGCACACACACACACACGCATGGAAAATCCCCTGTGCAATAAACACTTCCGTTCAAGTCTCGAACAGAGGCATCTAACGGAGCACAGCTAATTATTGACAGCAAATGCAGTGTTCTAGTGCGTCAACGAAGCAGAGTTTCTTGGTCGGGGCACCATAACTCTATAAGAGCTCTCTCACAGATGGCGCTAATATAAAGCGCACGCAGTCTGCAACACAGTCTTGTAAGGCGCCCTACAGACCACCATCCAATTCCAGACAAGTAGTGAAGGTGTAGTTCTGTAGGGCGCCGATAGGCCACCATGACCACAAAACCAAACATACAGACCTAGTATATAAAGCGTTATAAGGAACATCGGTTGAAAGGGGCACGAGCGGACAGTGTTGCAGTGTTGCAGTGTTGCAGTGTTGCAGGCACCGAATCGCAAATCCTGCCGCTGTCAGAAGAGAACTCGTGGATCGAATGCCACCGCTGTCTTGGATGACTTGATCACTAGACACTAGACACTAGACGATTACTAGACAAGACTAGCTGACGCGAGTGGCCCCGCATGGAAGCGGGTGTGACCCGTCGAGACCTTTTCTCTGAACAAATACTGAGATGTTGCAATAAAAGGTATTCAACGAACAAAAGTGTGATAGAAAAATGCAAGTACCAGGTCGGGCTTCGCATTTACTTGTAGCAAGCATGCAAAACATAATGAACAGCAATTTCATGCACGCTATCCATGGAGAACGTGAAAAAGCAGTCACAGGAGTCACGGTCAGTATGGGAAGCATGCCTGTGTCATGAGGTTTGAATTTCGGTCGAGTGACACATTTCACCATTCGAGCAGCTCGTGGTTGCAATGAGTCGGTTCACCGACTGGCGGCCGTGAGAAGCTGCGGACGGCTACTGGCAGTGAAGTTCACCAACAAGGCCCACGTTCCGAGCGAAACAAATGGCGCGTCGCGCCTGGACTGGTGGCGTCATTCGCTTCGACGGCGGCTGCAGTCGGCTGGTATCTCCGACCACATCAAAAGAAAGCCAAGGCCTGCCTGACGAGCCCCTCACTCCGGATTATATGACACACGATCAGCAAATGCGAGCACGACACGACACGACACCAGAATGTCCCCCGGGGTTCAGTCGTTCGCGCCCCGCGCAGCCCGCTTCTTGCCTGACAGGCGACACGGTGGCCGCATTGACGTCATAGCGGGGTGCAGTCGGTGCAGTGACCACACGTCGCGGTGGCCGCAGTAACGTCACAATGGCCGCAGTAACGTCACAATGGCCGCAGTAACGTCACAATGGCCGCAGTAACGTCACGGTGGCCGCAATGACGTCACGATGGTCGCAGTGACGTCACAGTGGCCGCAGTAACGTCACAGTGGGCGCAGTGACGTTACAGTGGCCGCAGTAACGTCACGATGGCCGCACGTCACGATGGGGTGCAGGTATAGTCGGCGCCGAACCGTCAGCCGCTTTACACGGCGGCGGGGCGAACAAGCACAGGCGGCCGGCGGACGTTAACGACCGCATGGAGCGCCACCGGTAATGTGGGCCGGTGTGGCTTGGGTTCCGCTCCGGCTCCGGCTCCGACTCCGGCCCCGGCTCCGGCTCCGGCTCTGGCTCCAGCTCCGGGCCGGACCATCGTCAGCAGCTCCGCCAGAACACCACTCGGCTGCACTCCGAGTCACGCACGGCGACCCTCAGCTGGCGTCTGCCGCACACCACCAGCTCTGCCTCCACGCAGCGGCCGGACGCAGATCTCCAGTCGGCCTGACAGGTCATTACACACACGCAGGCCCTCAGAATCGCCTCCTCAACAGATTCACACCCATCAAATTGTGTGGCAATCGGATTTTCCTCAGGCGTCGTACTCAGTCACGTCCTTGCAGCTACTATTTGCACTCACGCCCTCCCCCTCCCCCCCCCCCGCTGGCTCACCTCGCGCGTGGTGCAGTGTGTCCTGGTCGCTGCATCATGGCGACTGTCCATGCTTTAGCTGCGTGAGATCAGATACTGCGTGGGATGCTAGGATTTTATACCGTGCGCAACAGCATGGAGTACGTGACGAGACTCTGGGAGGCTAGGCGCAGCGGCGGTGACGGTGCCGCAACGTTCTCAGAACCGGCCACTCCAATCGTCTAGTGGTGCCGGCGGTGCAGCAGGCACGCACCCACTGGCCGGACGAGAGAGGTGGGCAAATATTCACCGAGCGGAGAGCGAGGGAGCGGGCAGGCAGCTGCCGGCCGCAGGAGAAAGCAGACAGCTGCCGGCAGGCAGTGGTAGGTGGAGCGTCTGCAGCTTCGCGTGATCAGATGGCTCCGACCCATGCCCGCGGTCAGCCAACCACACGAGACCCCACAGGTCAGTCTGCCGCCAGGGGACGGAACCCGGCGGTGGTCGAACCACCGCCCGGCCACTTCTGCAAGTAGCACAAAGACACGTGGCGGAGCCCTCAGCAAGGTCACAGCATGTGAGCGAACCCAAGGCGGAACACCGATTGATGACCCAGAAAGCCAGAGCGGAGGGAGCGGAAGGTAAGGGAAGGGAGGGGAAGGTGTCAGTTGGTCGTGGCCGGGGGAAACTGACTGAGGCTACGAGCCGCAGTCGTAAGAGATCGTGTGAAGTGAGATTTGGTAACTGAACTCTTCGGTGTATCGAGTCATGACGTCAAACGAGGGCTGTCTCTATCGTCCGCTCCTTGTCAGACAATTTGATTTCGCGCCGCATGGAGATTACAGGGTCAGTGGCGCCGAATAGTAAAGTTGCGAGTGTATCATTCATTGTAGGTGAATCTGCGCATGGTTCTTAGAACGCTCCGGTCGGAATTTAACGTCAAAAATTGCGGCAGAGACTTTTCGGGGATGAGCACCAGGAACTCCTTGAGCTCTTAGATTCTTGCCTAGAACCAAGCTGAAACAATCCATTAACCACCAAACGCCGATTTCCTCTCCGCTATCGCAATACACAAACACATAGGCTAATTTTACAATAGAAGGACAGGGTTCGATAAAATTTGGTAAAAGGGACGGTTGTCCTTCAGATTGAACCTGGATTACAGTCAGATTTTCCAAGTAGCTTGGATTTCTTCCTTAGGAATTTGTTAAACGATCAATTTACACATTCACGCGCCCAGCCAGTGTGGAGTCACGACTCGTCCCGGACGGCCGGGCCTCGTCTTCGTCTCCAGACCTCGGGTGGTCAGCGGAGCCCGCAATCTCCCATCTACAACGGTCCAGCTACTGCGGAACGGGAAATAGCCGGAGGCGGTGATGTTGGCCACCCTCCAGTCGCACCGTACAATGTAGAATGTGTAGGTGTGTTTGTGTCCTATGTATGCATGTCTGTTACGTCAGAGTGCTTGTTTGCTGCGCTGCGTTTCCAACCTGATGCTGCACGTTGATGGCACTTATATTTTCATTTAATGATCCATCACCGAATGCTAAGCACGCCTGCGTTGCGAAGCCAAGTTTGAACGTCCGGATCTTGGCAGATGACACTTCGCCTCAGTCGAGGAGGAAAAATCCGCCAAGCACAGCGGACATTTCAGCGGCGGCTCGCCCGTCCATTCCGTAAAGACACCGCTGTCCTATGTCGTCCCATGTCATCAGGCCAGAGTGTACCGTGCCGCGCCTGGAGGAACTCTGAAGCCGACACCGACTGGTGCGGTGCGCGGACGTCCGGCTGATGCCCGTGCCGTGAGCGGCATCAGCAGCTGCTGAGAGATCAGCAGCGGGACCGCTGAACAACAGCCGCCGCAGTCAGAAGACTCGCCGCTCGGTACGGCCACAGGTCACGGCCAGGTCACTTATTTACGTGACAGTGAAGCCGAGCCGCTGAGATCAGCGTTCTCCTCTGCCGCTCAGCTGCAACGTGGCGACGCTCACTCGACAATAGTTGCGCCAGGTTTTTAGTTATCAGATATCAGATAAATAAGCGGTGTCGTTCCGCTCCTAGCTTCTCATCATGATCATCGCAAGTTGCTATAGACTATCCAAA
Organism: Imbricaverruca yamaguchii; assembly: GCA_034440575.1. NCBI lineage: Eukaryota > Metazoa > Arthropoda > Thecostraca > Neoverrucidae > Imbricaverruca > Imbricaverruca yamaguchii. The sequence goes on along the minus strand of JAOTOL010001410.1, from coordinate 828,851 downwards.
AATGTGGATGAAGAAACAAATATTCGAGTGAAGCCCAGGAGTCATACTCGGCGCTGGGAAAGGTCGAGCTGTGGTCAATCTCGGCAGACAACATAACCATGCGACCTAAGGTGTCATTAAAGAATTCCAAGCACCCATTCCAAGCTAAACCTCCGCTGCAGTCCGCATTCCGCAGGGTATTCAGGGTGCTAAATGGATGGCCATTCACATCGGAGACGATGCGTCTCGCCATTACAACGGGAATAACAGTAAAGAACAGCGTCGATGAGCCGAGACATTACGACAAGAACATGTCCGCAGCTGAGCGGCTGCTATCACCACGGTAACACGTCGTTGTCATGGAGATTGGTTGTGTCCACAGCGCTCGGACGGTGAAAGGACGAGTCACGCGACACTCCTCTGAACAGCGAGCTACATTTTCGTCTTCTGAAAAATGGCATGTGACCCATTCGGCGTGTGACACACCACGCACATGCAATGCGACGTGTAACAGATAACGTGTGGACCGTTCGACGTGTGACATATAATGTGTGTACCGTTCGACGTGTGACATATAATGTGTGTACCGTTCGACGTGTGACAGATGACGTGTGTGCCGTTAGATATGTGACAGATGACGTGTGTACCGTTCAACGTGTGGAAGATAACTGTGTGGACCGTTGATGTGGAACAGATCGCACGTGGCCTATTCCGCCATGTTCACTGGGGATCAGTGAACCCTTTAAAAAGCGAGACAAATCACGTGTGGACCGTTCAGACACCCAAAAACTCTGACATTCAGACCGGAGGCGAAAGCGTTGTCACTAGATGGTGTCGGACCTACTGATTTTGCTGAATCACTTAGCTCGACCTGAGGCTATGTGAGCGTTTGGCAAGCAGACGCGCTATCCAGCTGCGCCGGGCTAGGCACGCGTTCATGTGTGCTATGGCCAAACTCGGCCGTCATATGTCGACACCGCTGCGCCGCTGTGCAGTCTCCATTTTCTACCAGGGGCGGATCCAGGAATTTTGGTCGGAAGGGACACTTGTTTTGTACTGGTGCCATTTCTTCCGAGGGTGATTTTCTGCTATGAGAGGTGCCATCGACTGAAAAACTCGCTAAGCGGGCGGAACAAGGGTGGCAGCCTCATGGATGGGCGCCACATCACCATGGAGGGCACATTACTCCAGTTTCTTCATGTATCCGCCAGTGTCTCCCTCTACTGTAGTGTTCAGTGCCGAACATTCCTGAAGCAGTTGATGAGGCGAGGGAAGCAAAATTAATGTAATACGATGTGACATGATCCATCCGCGAAAGGGTACGTTTTTAGCGCTTTTGCATCGTATCGCCATTATTTTGGTTGCTTTACCATCCAGATTGTTTTGTGAGCTTCCATCTCTAGCCTCCACCCATGTAGAAATGTAGAAGCGGTAGAAAATGCTTCTCTTCTGATTCGCGATACGTGAAAACTCCCGTGTAAATTTGTCGAGTAGTATCTCGACACCATTGGCAATGATGCATGTGTAGAAGCCACGCAATGGTAACATTTTCATTTGGTGTTGCATGGAGGTCGGTATGGTGAACTGAGTATCAAACTGGGTAGCTAGGTAGAGAAACAAATAATTAAATAATTTAGTGGAAGCACCAAGTGTTTGCAAATAAGCCCTAGCCTCAATGTGGAGGCATGCGATTGGGCATCCATCTTAATCTGCATCCTTTCAATCGACAGCAGCGAAGGCACGCTAAAACATATTTTTCCTCCGACCCTTATCACTGCGTAGCAAATTATGTACCCTCGCCGTGCACTTTGACATGCCTTTCGTGTGCTCCGGGCTCTCGTGGCTTACCTGAGGCGAGTCCCAGGCGTCACTACAGATGCCGCATCGGCCCCGTTCTGATGCCACTGTCGTGGTTTATCTGAGGCGAGTCCCAGGCGTCACCACAGATGCCGCATCGGCCTCGTTCTGGTGCTACTGTCGTGGCTTACCTGAGGCGAGTCCCAGGCGTCACCACAGATGCCGCATCGGCCTCGTTCTGGTGCTACTGTCGTGGCTTACCTGAGGCGAGTCCCAGGCGTCACCACAGATGCCGCACCGGCCTCGTTCTGGTGCCACTGTCGTGGTTTACCTGAGGCGAGTCCCAGGCGTCACCACAGATGCCGCACCGGCCTCGTTCTGGTGCCACTGTCGTGGCTTACCTGAGGCGAGTCCCAGGCGTCACCACAGATGCCGCATCGGCCCCGTTCTGATGCCACTGTCGTGGTTTATCTGAGGCGAGTCCCAGGCGTCACCACAGATGCCGCACCGGCCTCGTTCTGGTGCCACTGTCGTGGCTTACCTGAGGCGAGTCCCAGGCGTCACCACAGATGCCGCATCGGCCTCCGTTCTGGGTCCACTGTCGGCTGAAGCCACCACAGTTGAGCTCGTGGTCGTTGTCGTTTCGCGGCAAGTCGAAGCCATGCCTGTTGGGACACGGGACGTCTCAGTGCATCGCCAGGGCGTACGAGACGAGAGACGAACGCCATAGCATCGCAAAGAGGTTCAGGGGACATCAGGTGTCACAGCATAGCAACAGAGGATCACAGAGAAACGGCTGAGTCTCGCAGAGGACGATCCAGGCGGGGATCACAAGAAAGTGAGTCTACAAATCGTATCAAGGAAGCGAATCGTATCAGGAGGCGGAAATCACACGGTGGAGCGCTGCAGGACGGCAGCCATATTGGAACACCAGAGCGACACAGATGGAGCAGGACGGTGGTCATGATGGAGCATCAGAGCGACACAGATAGAGCAGGACGGTGGCCATGATGTAGCATCAGAGCGACACAGATAGAGCAGGACGGTGGTCATAATGGAGGATCAGAGCGACACAGATAGAGCAGGACAGCAGCCATATTGGAACATCAGAGCGACACAGATAGAGCAGGACGGTGGCCATGATGGAGCATCAGAGCGACACAGATAGAGCAGGACGGCAGCCATATTGGAACACCAGAGCGACACAGATGGAGGAGGACGGTGGCCATGACGGAACATCAGAGCGACACAGATGGAGCAGGACGGTGGCCATGATGGAGCATCAGAGCGACACAGATAGAGCAGGACGGTGGCCATGATGGAGCATCAGAGCGACACAGATAGAGCAGGACGGTGGCCATGATGGAGCATCAGAGCGACACAGATAGAGCAGGACGGTGGTCATAATGGAACACCAGAGCGACACAGATAGAGCAGGATGGTGGCCATGACGGAACACCAGAGCGACACAGATAGAGCAGGACGGTGGCCATGATGGAGCATTAGAGCGACACAGATAGAGCAGGACGGTGGCCATGATGGAGCATCAGAGCGACACAGATAGAGCAGGACGGTGGCCATGATGGAGGATCAGAGCGACATAGATAGAGCAGGACGGTGGCCATGATGGAGCATCAGAGCGATACCGACAGAAATATGTGTCCGGCGGGCGTGGTGTGAAAAACGAAGGATCAGGCCGCAAATATCATTCCCAGCCATGTGAATAGGCGACGAGAAATAGTTACTTGGTGTCCATTCTGACCACAAACAGTGCAGCCGTTATGCATTGCATCATGCGTGCATTTATTTCAGTTGGATTGAGTCAGCCATATCGTTGCCAACGATCTGCCAGTTGAAAAGTGAATGCATTTAGCTGCAATACCCACGGCCTCCGCCGAAGTTGGATATTGGTAATAATTCCCTAGACGAACGTGAGCAAGGGCTGTACGCCTAATCAGACATTCGGCAAACCACCGTGACAAGCTGGCTCTAACCGCATCTCGCCGAGTCATTTACATTCTGTCGATTCAGGCACATTGGCGGGAAATAGGTCAGTAAGGGTGAAAGGGGTAGGCTGGTACGCGGAACATCATCTATCGGCTGAGTTACTGAAAATCATGGAATTGTTTGTTTCAGTTGAATAAAGCCAGACAGCGAAAGTTCCTCTCAAGTTTCTAAGGGATGTTCCTTAGGATCGGCTGTGAAGCCTGAGTGAATATATTGCCGTGTATATGGTACGAAGTGTCATCCGAGCAGGTCGGCCCAGGCCCAGACCGCCACGCTTTTGAAATCTGGATTTATTTTTCCCACAACGCCTCACATTGTAATTCTCTTCTCGGAGTCAGACGTGCTCTTCATTTGTGCGAGCTTATTTTGATCCCTGTTTTCTCGACGGCTTTAATGTATGGTTAAAGAAAAGGATTGGCGGCATATTTTCGCTCGCGAGCACCCTGCAACAGCCATCTACGGTTCAAAACAACATTTCGCGTTCGAATTTTCCCACCGAGAGCCAAATCCGCTCATTCCATCGTGATTAGCAAAGACAAAGACAGTTTGCCGCCAGCTCTCAAGGTGGAAGGTCGCGCGCCCGAGCTCCAGGTTTCCAGATAAGTCGCTGCAGAACAGGGCAGTACTCTAGTCTAAGCTGTGGATAGGTGCTTAGCTATTACTTCTCTTATTATATTTCATTAGGTTTTATCTTATAAGCATTTTCGTAGCACGCAAACTATACTATATTAACCTAGCGACGCCGCAGGACGCCATCTTGTATGCGCCAAAGGGAGGCCTCGTGGCTTCGGTGTGTTCTCGACTCTTCGATTTCTGTAGTAGGAGATATTACAAGTGTGTAGATTTGATAAGTACATTAGACAACATTCATACTATCCTAACATACTTTATGTATTTTTTGGTGTGCATAGTGTGTTTGGTGTTGAAGTTTAAGATAGTTTAATTAGTAGTAAGTTGGGGGTATTCATAAGTGCTGTGTGACTTCATTTTTCTGTCTAGCCATAAGTGATATCAAAAGGGATATTTATATAGTTGTCTACTTGTGTGGAAGACAATTAGATTAGACATCTTGTTTAGTTATTTAATTTATTTAAAAAACAAAACAAAACAAAAAAACAAACAATTGTTTAATAGTTTCTGCGTTTCTTGAGGCACTCAGATATTTAACTGACAGTATAGGAGGTAGCGATTTATAGTGAATGATAGTTAGCTTTTTGTCGGTTGTTTAGCAAGTGTGTTTGGTGTTGAAGTTTAAGATAGTTTAATTAGTAGTTAGTTGGGGGTATTCATAAGTGCTGTGTGACTGTTCATTTTTCTGTCTAGCCATAAGTGATATCAAAGGGATGTTTATATAGTTGTCTACTTGTGTGGAAGACAATTAGATTAGACATCTTGTTTAGTTATTTAATTTATTTAAAAAGAAAACAAAACAAAAAAACAAACAATTGTCTAATAGTTTCTGCTTTTCTTGAGGCACTCAGATATTTAACTGACAGTATAGGAGGTAGCGATTTATAGTGAATGATAGTTAGCTTTTTTGTCGGTTGTTTAGCAAGTTAATTTAGCAAGTTAATTTGAATCTAAATCTAGGCATAAGCTGCAGCGTTTAGGATGGTTTCGACCAGGATGCAGGCACTAGAGGAAGAAATTAGGACCCTTAAGGCAGAGGTTTCCAACCTCAAGGCTGCCCTTGTTGCACAGGGTAGGCAAGATAAAGCAACAAGGGATCAATCCGTAGCAGGGACATCATATGCCCAGGTGGTCGCAGGCCACCAGGTAGCTGAGGTTTCCCCTACTGTGGAGGTGGCTGGGATCTCTCAAGAGGGGAGTGTTAATAGTGTTAATAGTGAACAGAGGAGTTCGGGTAGGTCACAGGAGGGGAAGTGGCATGAGGTCAGGGGGTGGAGGATTTGGAGACGCGAACCTAAGGAAAGGGTCAGTGAGTGGCAGGTGGCAGGTGGTAGGAGCGGGAGGAAGTGTAGCCGACCGGCCCAGCGGGCAGGCATAGTAACAACAAATATGTTCCAGGCATTGGATGACTGCCCCCCAGGATAGCAGTAGTAAGGAGTCAGTGCTGGTCATAGGAGACTCTCGTGTGCGTCATTTAGAGCGGGTATTTTGTAAAGGTAGGAGGGACAGGAGGTGCATCACCAGGCCTGGTGCCAAGGTGAAGGACCTGGTACCTGCGGTGGCACAGGTCACCAGTGATCACCAGTTTAACACAGTCATAGTGCATGTAGGGGTAAATAACATAGGTCATACTAGGAGCGAGGAGCTTCTGCGGGAGTACAGGGCCCTTCTGGCCACCCTGAAGGGTACCAATAGAGTGCTTGTAACAGGAATTTTGCCTAGGGCTAGAGCCTCCCCTGAGTGGAGCTCTAGGGCACTGGCAGCTAACACCAGGGTAGGAAAGCTCTGCCAGGAGCTAGGTTTTACATTTGTAGGTGGGGAGGGATGAAATTGCATTGCCAACTCAGGAATATTCCAATAGTGTCAGCCAAGGCAATAGAACCTCAAAGTCTGCAAATAGGGACAGCAGCAACTCAAGGGGACAGAGTTATAGTTCATCTAGTGATAAAAGAACTCCTCAATATGAAAAAGCCAAAGGTGGTTATGGAGCATTTGTTAAGTGTATGATGTTTAATGCTCAGAGTATCCGTTCCAAATTTGATGAGTTCAAGTGTTATGTTGCTGAGGAGGAACCGGATTTTGTTTGCATTACGGAGGCATGGGTCAGTGAAGGATATTTTGGAGATAACTTACAGGACTATGAGATCCAGGGATACAATATGTTTTCGTGCAATAGGGGTCCAGCAATGAAAGGGGGTGGTGTAATGCTCTATGTGAATAGCTTATTCAGTTCTCAAAAAGTAGCAGGTGGGGATAAAAATGTGTCTGTGGAGTCCATTTGGCTTGATGTCACTGTGGGAAAAGGCAACAGCAATACTCTTAGGATAGGAGCTTTCTACCGATCAGGAACCCTGCCACATTCTCAGCAACTGGAGCTTGACAAGGTGATTTGTGAGGAAATCAGTAGAAACTTTAAGAGGAAGTGCCTTATTCTCGGTGACTTTAATCTAAAAGGTTATGAAAATGCTGGTGTTGGCTCCCCATCATGCAAAATGTTCAGGAAATGCCTTGAAGAGGACCTGTTCTTACACCAGTTTGTATCGGAACCTGCCAGGCATGGTTCATTCTTGGACCTTGTATTCTCGGATTTAAGTGACTTGGTTCAAGACTTGACTGTAGGCGAAACTCTGGGAAAAAGTGACCATAACATAGTTAGATTCAAGGCACATGTAGGGGAAATTATCAAGGATAATTTGGTAAAGGTTCCAAATTTCAACAGAGCAGACTTTAACGGCATGAGAGCGGCTTTAAGTGCCATCAGATGGGAAGAAGAATTCTCCAATTTAAATGCCTGTGAAATGTGGGAAAAGTTCAAATCTTACTTAAAGGAAACTCAGATTAGACATGTCCCCCAAAAGCAAAGACGCAAAAGAAGGGTAGGAAAGCCAGCATGGCTTACACCAGACGTGATAAAAGCAATTAGGGCTAAGAAAACTGCATTTAGAGTTTTTAAAGAAGCCTCAAATGTCATTAATCTAAAGGCGTATCGAAAAGCTAGAGACGCTGTGAAGCAAAAAACCAGAGCAGCAAAGCGAGCAAAGGAACTGGACTTAGCTAGAAACTGTAATGGGGACAGTAAAAAGTTCTTTAGTTTCTACAAGATGAGTAAAGTTTCTAGCACAATTGGTCCACTGGAAGTAAACGGGACTACATTGGGTGAGGATAGTGAGATGGTTGAGGAGCTGAGCAAGCAGTTCAAATCAGTGTTTACATTGGAAGATATGACCAATCTGCCGACCGTACACCATAGTTCAGTTACATGGGATCTGACAAATGATGTTGATTTCATTGGTAGTGATGTTGTTTACAATCATATCAGGAAAATAAAGCCAAATAAGGCCGCAGGACCTGATGATATTTATGCTAGGGTGTTGCGGGAAACTGAAAAGGAACTGGCATTTCCACTTAGTATAATATTTTGTAGATCAGTTTCACATAATGAAATTCCAACCGATTGGAAAAGGGCAAATGTAGTTCCTATTTTCAAGAAAGGAGAAAGAGGGAAAGTTGAAAACTATAGGCCAATAAGTCTCACATCCCTAGTCTGCAAGGTACTCGAATCAATTATCAAGGATAGAATAGTTAGGTATCTGGAAGGTAGCAGATTGATTCAAGATACTCAACATGGATTTAGAAAAGAACGATCGTGTCTCACAAACCTCTTGGACTTTTTGAACTTCGCCACAGAACAATTTGATCAGGGAAATCAGGTTGATGTAGCATATCTTGACTTTAGTAAGGCCTTTGACAAGGTACCCCATAAACGGTTAATGATACAGCTTCAGTCCCATGGTATTGCAGGTAGCATCTTAAAATGGATAGAGTTGTGGCTTTCAGATAGACAGCAAAGAGTGATGCTAAATGGTACAAAGTCATCATGGCAAAATGTTCTTAGTGGAGTCCCCCAGGGGTCACTACTAGGGCCATTACTGTTCATTATATTTGTAAATAACATTGAAAGTGGCCTAAGCAGTAAAGTTTTGAAATTTGTAGATGATTTGAAGGTCTTTAGGGCAATAACAGGTCAGGATGAGCATATCTCGCTGCAAAAAGACTTAGACGAACTTGTGAAGTGGTCCGAAGAATGGCAAATGAAATTTAACTTTGATAAGTGCAAAATCATGCATGTAGGTAAGCAGCATATGAAGGCTCCATACTTGATGTGTGGCCAAGTGCTATCAGTGACTCAACAGGAGAAGGATTTAGGTGTTATTCTAAACACAAAATTGGGGGCATCAGAACAGACCAAGGAAGCCAGGAAGAAGGCACTGAGAATGCTCGGGGCAATAAATAGGAATGTATCATACAGAAGTGAGGAAGTGATCAGGAAGCTTTACTGTGCATACGTCAGGCCACATTTGGAATACTGCATCCAAGCTTGGTCTCCTAGCTATGAAAAAGATTGTTGGCTTTTAGAGAGAGTACAAAAGAGGGCTACAAAAATTGTTAATGGCATAAGCAACCTGGCATATGAGGAAAGATTGAAGAAATTGAATATGTTTTCACTTAGATATAGAAGGCTGAGAGGAGATCTCATCGAGGTCTTTAAATTTGTAAATGGTCTGGAGAGGGGATACCTTGGGGAAATGTTTGAATTTAACAGAAATGATGCAATTAGAGGTCATAAATTCAAAATTAAAATTAACCACAGCAGAACAAGGTTAAGGCAAACTTTCTTCACCAACAGGGTAGTGGAACACTGGAACCAGCTGCCAGAAAACATCGTCAATAGCAGCACATTGAACATCTTTAAAAACAGCATAGACAATCATTATAAGAATAGAGGGCTTGCTTTTCAGTATTACAGGGAGGGCTGATTGGCAGATTTGGTGGGCAACTGGTTCAGTGTACAGAGTGCAACCAAGAAGGGCCCTTGTGGCTCAGAGTTGCACTAATCTTTTATGTCCTTATGTCTTTACTTCTATCACAATATTTCTTCTGAAGTACTCTCAGTCTTCGTCCAAAGAGAGAGAGAGAGAGGTCTGTGGCGACATTGCCGTGCCCAGCTAACCACATATCTGGTGCTGCAGCCGATCACCGGCCATCCGTCCTGTATGACAAACTGGTCAAGTTTTTGATTTTATGCTGGGTGTCCCAGTTAAGGTGTAGAAGGAGGGGGACAATTTTCATTTTTGCTTTCATTGATGTCATTTGGTGAGTATATCGCATCCGAAATCACAGTACGATGCGTTGCATACATCCTTGGAGGTGCAGGGACATATATCATGCATGGGCATGTATGAACACTAAAGGCATCGCGTGCACCCCATCACCGATGTATAAGGGCATTTGACTTAACCTGCGCTTTTAGCACTTGCCCTCGCTCGGCAGATGGCACTAAAGGCTTATGTTGGTTGGGAATATTCGCCACGAACACTATATACTTGATCTTCACTTTGATAATCACATTAATCTTCATTAGCTAATTTCTCATTCTTCAGCAATGGCATTTGCAACGTTTGTCCTCATGGATGGGGTTCTCGCATATTTGGCTTGTCTTGGCATTGCGGCGCATAATCATCTCCCTACCAAACTCATCAGGTGATGCACGCAAACTAATCCACGAACTCGTCAATCACTTTGGAAATTACACAACTTCGAAGAACATGCGCCATTGGTGCCATAGGCAGGCTCGTTGGTGTGAAGCATCGCTGTCAGAGCTACTGGGCAGTACGCCGACGGCCCTTACCTCCAGGCGGTTGACCTGCCGGGCGGTTCGTACAGTCGGCCATGACTTTCGACCGTTTGGAGGAGACAGCTGACGACGCACCAGCTGACTGCGGCGCGGCCCAGTAGTCGGACGGCATCGGCTGCGGAGGAGGGAAGAGTGTTCCGGTCATGCGCGAATCCATCACACATGGCACACCGACGTCTGCCACACCAGTCGAGTCACTGGCGGTAATCCCCCACATGGCACACCGACCTCCACCACACCAGTCGAGTCACTGGCGGTACTGCCCGACATGGCACGCCGACGTCCACCACACCAGTCGAGTCACTGGCGGTACTGCCCGACATGGCACGCCGACATCCACCACACCAGTCGAGTCACTGGCGGTACTGCCCGACATGGCACGCCGACATCCACCACACCAGTCGAGTCACTGGCGGTACTGCCCGACATGGCACGCCGACATCCACCACACCAGTCGAGTCACTGGCGGTACTGCCCCACATGGCACACCAACCTACACCACACCAGTCGAGTCACTGGCGGTACTGCCCGACATGGCACGCCGACATCCACCACACCAGTCGAGTCACTGGCGGTACTGCCCGACATGGCACGCCGACATCCACCACACCAGTCGAGTCGCTGACTGCCGACAGAGTGCTTCTGACCAGCGGAAGGCTGAACGGGAAGCCCAGGACCGGAGACAGGAGCTCGGAAGTTATGTACGGTTGTTTTTATTTCGGCTTTAGGGCGCTTTGACCAGTTTTGATCATTCGCGCCCAGAAGTTATGTACAAGAGAAGAAGGAAGTCTGTGGATGAATGGTCCTAGTGAAGAATATTAAGTTGATATTAAATATGTTTAAGATTATAATATAAATCATTAGGATATTAAATTAGAATATTAAATATATAACTTAAAGAAAATTGCATCGGCTTAGTTTAGCTTCCCTTAATTTATTTGCAATCATCCACGGGCATGTCGTGTTCACTTAAGGACAAAGTCAAAGTAGATATAAACTGTCAATATGCGGATGTGCATAAAATGCACTGGCATCATCAATGTTGCTCTGAGACCAAGTACGCCAAGATAACCCATATTATTCCAATAACCTATCACAGTTTTGCATTCAAAGATGTGGATAAGACACTGTAGACGTTTTTAATCAGTTCTGCTGAAGAAAATGAACTTTCCATCGTTGTTCATTTATGGCTGTCGAATGCCATGCAGCAGTAACAAGATTCTGTGGCTGTCCTCACCTCAAATTCAGCTGCAAAATACAATCATAAAATTAATAGATGGGTAAAGACAAATGGGCTTCGGTCCCAATTATCGAGGTAAATATGTCAGAAGGTATGTGGTATGCACCATATAATTTCAATATGGATACTCAGCTCTTTGGTATAAATACAGCTCATGATTATGGCCGAGTGTGCATGGACATGAGCTTGATCCCTCAGCAGTTGGTTTACGCTTGTTTGTTTCGTTCTTTATGTGCAGAATTCCTGCGGTAACAAGGGCACATGGTGTGTATCCTAGCGAACACGGACGAGGTACTTTACCACACGCGGGTCTCGTCCAACAGCTGGTGACATCGAATACACAAGTAGCAGCCAACGGATAGCTCCTTTTCAACTTAGTCTTAGCAGAAATAATTTAGCCGGTGCACGGCAGATTTCACGCGATCGCCTGCCTAAATTGAGCCTCGTTAGCGTATTTCGTGGAACGCCCAGGATAAATTGGTCTGATTCCGCGAACGCGAGTCCGTAGCACTGTAAAAACACATAGAATTTGTCCAGCTGTGGCCGAGCGCCGTCCGGTTGTCAGCAGTCGGCACACGCGTGGGACCACGGCTTCTGGTCAAGTAAGCGGACAGCTCGGGACACAGCCGGGACACAGCTCCGGGGACACAGCTCCGGGGCACAGCTCCGGGACACAGCTCCGGGACACAGCTCGGGACATAGCTCCGGGACACAGCTCCGGGAACATAGCTCCGGGAACACAGCTCGGTACACAACTCGTAACATAGCTCCGGGGACACAGGTCCGGGGACACAGCTCCGGGGACACAGGTCCGGGGACACAGCTCCGCGGACACAGCTCCGGGGACACAGCTCCGCGGACACAGCTCCGGGGACACAGCTCGGGGACACAGCTCCGGGGACACAGCTCCGGGGACACAGCTCCGGGGACACAGCTCCGCGGACACAGCTCCGCGGACACAGCTCCGGGGACATAGCTCCGGGACACAGCTCCGGGAACATAGCTCCGGGAACACAGCTCGGTACACAACTCGTAACATAGCTCCGGGGACACAGGTCCGGGGACACAGCTCCGGGGACATAGCTCCGGGACACAGCTCCGGGAACATAGCTCCGGGAACACAGCTCGGTACACAACTCGTAACATAGCTCCGGGGACACAGGTCCGGGGACACAGCTCCGGGACACAGCTCCGGGGACACAGCTCCGGGACACAGCTCCGGGGACACAGCTCCGGGGACATAGCTCCGGGACACAGCTCCGGGAACATAGCTCCGGGAACACAGCTCGGTACACAACTCGTAACATAGCTCCGGGGACACAGGTCCGGGGACACAGCTCCGGGGACATAGCTCCGGGACACAGCTCCGGGAACATAGCTCCGGGAACACAGCTCGGTACACAACTCGTAACATAGCTCCGGGGACACAGGTCCGGGGACACAGCTCCGCGGACACAGCTCCGGGGACACAGCTCCGGGACACAGCTCGGGACATAGCTCCGGGACACAGCTCCGGGACACAGCTCCGGGAACACAGCTCGGTACACAACTCGTAACATAGCTCCGGGGACACAGCTCCGGGGACACAGCTCCGGGGACACAGCTCCGGGGACACAGCTCGGGGACACAGCTCCGGGGACACAGCTCCGGGACACAGCTCCGGGGACACAGCTCCGGGGACACAGCTCGGGACACAGCTCGGGGCACAGCCGGGGTGGAGCGGGCTCGGGACACAGTCCGGGGACACAGCTCCGCGGACACAGCTCCGGGGACACAGCTCGGGGACACAGCTCCGGGGACACAGCTCCGGGGACACAGCTCCGGGACACAGCTCCGGGGACACAGCTCCGGGGACACAGCTCCGCGGACACAGCTCCGCGGACACAGCTCCGGGGACACAGCTCCGGGGACACAGTGCCAGCCGGCTGCCAGCAGTCGGTGCACGTGTGGGACCACGGTTTCTGGTCAAGTAAGCGAACAGCTCGGGACATAGCTCGAGACACAGCTTCGGGGACACAGTTGCGGACATGCGCCCAGCGCCCGTGATCGTGACCGTGACCGAGACGTGTGCGCGGTCACCATTTCAGGGCCGCTCGGCGGCGGATTCAGGCCGCGATGGTGACGTCCGAGGTGGTCCCGCTAATCTGCCATTTGTCGGTGGGTGCCATTGGCAGAGCGTGGCCCCCGTGCCACCTCGTGCCGGACCGGGACGATTGGCGCGTCACGCGCCGACTCAGTCACTTGGCCTGGATCTGCTACGGTACTGCTAACTGGCTGGGATACGACCGTTGTCGACGACCATAGAACGTTGCTTTATATTTTAACAGATCAGCTGGTTGAATTATGCCTGCTTCAAATGGCATTGTGTGCACAGTCTCAGGATGTCTTTCAATGTTGGAAATGTGTATTTATAAATATTGTATGCCGTGACGTTGCAAGACCCATGTCAATGACGCCCACCACGCCATGCATGTGTCTATCACGCCATGAATCTATTTGACTCGCCAATTTGAGGGTATATGCGGTGCCAGGTAAGCGATGCTCAGGGAAGGCAAGGCTCAGGGAAGGCAAGGCTCAGGGAAGGTAGGGCTCAGGGAAGGTAGGGCTCAGGGAAGGCAAGGCTCAGGGAAGGTAGGGCTCAGGGAAGGCAAGGCTCAGGGAAGGTAGCGCTCAGGGAAGGCAAGGCTCAGGGAAGGTAAGACTCAGAGAAGGCAAAGCTCAGGGAAGGCAAGGCTCAGGGAAAACAGTGTTTATGAAAACAAAGCCCAAGGGTGCTTACTGAGGATCCCTACGGCGACCAAAGCTGATTGGGCACTGGAAAACGAAATGATGCTGATAATAATTAAGGTACCTAGTTCATATAGACGTCTCAGAGTTAATTTCATCACCCGTTGCGATTCTAATCGTTCAGCTGTCAATGCTCAAGCTAACCAGTATCCCGGCATCGTCAGCAAATGCCAAGAGTGAGTCGACATGCCACCTTATACTTCGCTACTCCATTCTAGCAATGGTCAAATGTGACCGTCTCTGTCGCTTGCTGCTTGTTGAGCGCCTGACCAACAGTGGACTGCGCCTAATCTTTGACGATCGATTTAACTGGAGACAGAGCTAGCAGCTTTCACGCACCGACGGCAGCAGCAGTAACGAGTGACGACCAGCTGGTGGCGTGGCAGGCACGGCACTTGTGTGACGAGATGGATGTCCGAAATGGGGCCAGTCTCAACACGGATGTGGCCGCGGTCCCCACGAGCATGCAGGCGCGAAGCGTACCGTACGCCAGTGAACGCAAGTGCAGCACATTCGTAGCGGAAATCCATTACCACTTCCCCCGCTACACGAGTCTTCCAGCAACACCAAATTGATAAGCCTTCAAAGTGAGCCATGCGTATACCAAGGAATCTGCATAATATTCAATATTTTGTTGATATGCAATATATGCACACATACATATGCTATATATATATATATATATATATATATATATCAGGCAATGTGACACTATGACAACATGGCAATATGACGAGGACACAGCATGACGATGCCCTGCACAACAACATGGAGCGCACGATTTGCGTGATCGAGGCCACTCCAACAAATGAACGCACACGGTTTCAAAACATTTCTCACGGGGTTCTGCCTTCCGAAGCGATTACTCTGTGAACGATAATTGATGGTTGAGAAGTAGCTTACCGTTACCATGGTAATACGTGTCTCAATGCGCTCGCTACTCGGTTCTAGGAGCCACATTGCTGCATTCAGGTCTTCTTCTCACGCCACCAGCAATTCCCCGTCGTTCAGAGATGCTGATGTCTAACGAAGCTCGTTTATTGACTTGGGAATCGCTGGACGTTGCGGCAAGACGTACACACGGAACTTTCGGCTCGCCTATTGACTGGGGTCGGCCGTTAACGTCCGGGAGGAGAAACGTCAGCGCAACAAAGCTGCCGCGTGCATTCTCCCTTCGAAAGCGTCGCCAGCCACGGGTCACTTCCAGTTCGGCGGCGTCACGGGTCACCTCCAGTCGGGCGGCTCGGGGAAAGTTGAAGCGCCCAGCATGCGGTTACTGATCAAGTCGACGAGAAGTCCGCGAGTCTGGATCACAGGTCGGGCATACGTGGCGGGGCTGAGCGGATAACGGGACTAATTGGGTCCACAACGGTCGAGTCAGCGCTGGGCTACAGTCGCACGGTCGGCCGCCCGACACCACTCCCCAGGTACGGCTTCCTGTCTTTGACACATTTTAAAGCACTGGCACATCATTCGCATTGCTTATTAGGGCATTTTCACATGTGTGGTTAGGCTGTGCTTCAACACTAAAAACGGTCCCAAAATGTTCGGTGATAGTTATCAGATAAAGTGTAATTAAATTCATACCAATGTTGTATTCAACTGTACTTGCTACCGTTTGAGGTGATAACTAAACACATGCTGACAGGATGTGAGTGGCATGCCACTCGACTGTCAGCCAACCACTTTGTGGTACCGGGGCACCATTTTCAGAAACGCACAGCCCCCTCAGAAAATCCTCATGGTCGTGCCTCTAGGCACCAGCTCAGTCTTCAGGACAGCAGGCGGTCTTCCCAGACGATCCTCTCCAAGCACAGACTACCGCCTCTTCCCTAGACACGAGCAACCCTCCCTGGACAACGTACTACCGTCACGGACGCCCAGTCTTCCAAATACACGGACCACTCTCCCATGCACACATATCTTCTGGGCATACAGACGTCTCCCGGACACGGCGACAGTCGTTTAACGGCGACCTCGGAAGACCGCTGCCACACACCGGAGACCAGATCACTTTCACTGCGAGAGGCTGGCCCCAGTAAAAAGCGGTCAGGCACCAGCTCCGGGGCGAAATTGGCCGTTTCTGACATCTCAGAGGCGGTCAGAGCGGGACGAGGTGGCCCCAGCGCCGGCGGTAACAGCCTCTCCTAGCACCATGCAGTCAACCTCTAATCTCCGCTGCCCGCACATAATTAACGACGAGAGCGTGGCTCAGAAAGTAACGATGAGCGAGACCTACCTGGGCGTATGCCGAGCAGTAGCATCGCCGGACACGAACGCACGGAGCCGCTCCCTATTCAGCTAGATGCACAGCTAGTGACCCATTTCTGGCGTTGGCGCACAGCGAAGAGCTGTGAGCCATACTTAGTTTTTGCATACCGAAAATGAAAATGGCCATGACCCTGAGAACCCTGCGTGTGCACACGCAGGGTCACTCATTTTTCTTCCGGTACGGGTCATTCTCCCAGATGCACGCACCGACTGTAAATCATCCCCTCCCTCGGTACACGCACTTCCCCTCAGATGCACGCACCAACTTCAATGCACCCCTCTCTCATCATAGCAGTCCTCTCCTCTCTAGTACGCGCACCAGCTCCGAGTCACACTTCCCTCTCGGCACGGGAGCCCCAGACTCCTATCCAGTGTATACACCAGCTCCGAGTAGCTCCTCTCTCTCTCTCTCTCTCTCTCTCTCTCTCTCTCTCTCTCTCTCTCTCTCTCTCTCTCTCTCTCTCTCTCTCTCTCTCTCTCTCTCTCTCTCTCTCTCTCTCTCTCTCTCTCTCTCTCTCTCTCTCTCTCTCTCTCTCTCTCTCTCTCTCTCTCTCTCTCTCTCTCTCTCTCTCTCTCTCTCTCTCTCTCTCTCTCTGTCTCTCTCTCTCTCTCTCTGTACGGGAGCCCCGACTCCTTTCCAGTGTATGCACCAGCTCCGAGTCACTCTTCTCTCTCTCTCTGTACGGGAGCCCCGACTCCTTTCCAGTGTATGCACCAGCTCCGAGTCACTGTTTTCTCTCGGTGCGGGAGCCCCGGACTCCTCTTCAGTGCATGCCCCAGCTCCGAGTCAATCTTCCCTCTCGGCACGGGAACTCCAGTGTATGCAGCAGCCAAGAGTCATCCTCTGGAGACCTATTGCGTGAGATCTCATATTGGCATCATGACAGAGAAGCCATCTGGACCAAAAATCCCCATCATCTCCGGTGTTAAGAGTCAACCTCAAGTCACCCCTTATCCTGTTAGTCCTTATTTCCGGGTGCATGCGCAAACTCCGAATCGTTATTTTATCGGTACTACTGCCCGCTGTCCGATCAAGTACCAAGCCACTCATATCTCGGTTGAGGGTGGATCTAGGAATTGTCATGGGAGCAGGTGTTCGGAGGGGCGCCACTTTGCCTTCCGAAGGGCGTCTCTGTCTTGAGCATTCGAGTGCACTCGGGCATTCCCGGAGAGGCGAATTTTCTTTCCGGGGGTGCCTTCTCTTCTCAGATGGTCGCCCCTGGCTGAACAATTCGAGGGGATGCACTTGGGCCTCACCAGAGGGGCGCAATTTCTCGGAAGGAGGGCGCCACCTTCCCATTGGGTTCATTCCCCCAGTGCGCTCCCCCTTATATCCGCTTCTGGTCTCGGTACAGCTGTCCGCTATACCTTGTGCAGGCTTATAGCTGGTGCCCGCCCATGGTGACCAAGCTCTAGGTTACCCTCTCTCTCTCTCGAAGCAGCGGTCCACTCTGCGATGTGTGCCAACTCTCGGTTGGCCTTTCCGCACAGCATCCTTTCTACATTGTACACGTGCGTCCCCTTTCCGGTACCGCCGTTCGGTCTGTCCCGTACATGTACGAACTCTGATTTACCTTCCTCGATACCGCCGTTCGCTCTGATCAATGTCCCCACCAACACTGGGGCGTTGCCGGTCTGGATACTCGTGTATTAATTAAGCTTTGGGACACGTCGGATGTAGGTGATCATTTCATGCCCATCTACCCAATCACCAAGTTTCCTTTTAGCGCCCACCCAACCATTGAGTTCCCCCTTAGCGTTCACCAAACCCAATGTTTGGGTGGACTCCAATTGAGTTTCCCCATCACTTTGCCAGAGAAATTGCTGAGACACTTCTTCTTTGGTACGCCTCTGCTTAATCACATATATACCAGCGTACGTAGTTTTTAAAATGTCATTTTGTTGCATAGTGGAACCAATGATTTCATTATTTGCAAAGTCGTTTTAATATACCAAGCGGAATCACTGAGTCCCTCTCCTTCCGTATTTCATTCTCAGTATACACAACGATAGCATTGAAACTCTCCCCCGGCCTACCCACGGTTTGAATCACACAAGGTAGCCAGAATACCAGTGAATAACCCAAGGTCTGTGCAGCGCGCTATCCTTGAGCAAGGCTCAGCGCTTGACTTCCGGTCAGGACACCAGTCACGCGCAGTTCCGTCGACTTCCTGAAATGCGGCCGTGTGAAAGCAATCAGATATTTCAGACTGACAGATTCGCTTCCCACGACGCGGAAGCTGGTTGAGGGAGATTGGACTGGTCCCAACAACGTCGACAGCATGCTCTCACCATCTGCTGATCGTCACGCGCCCTGCTGTCGACCGCTCATGCCGTGATTGATGCCCGCTTCGGCACGGTGCCAGTGCGGTTCCGACGCAGCACACGGCCAACGTCATGCGCTATGCAGGGTGTGTTAGTGCTGCGTCGGACAGTTGACCAGAATGGATACGATTGTAAGGTGGGCTCACGACGGATTATGATTCCGCGCCAAGTTTCGATTGTTCGCGCCAGGTTTCGACTGTTCGCGTACGATTATAGGTTCCTCACTGATTTAAGCTGGTCACAACACAGGACACGACAAGCCGCTGGCATTCTCTGATGACCGAAAGCTCCGGCACTCTGTACAGCTGCCTCAGGTCTCCTGGTTTTCTGGCATCCCTGCAGTTATAGTGTTCAGTCAGCATATTAAAGGGAAGAGCACACAGGTGCCGAAATATATCAATTGGTTGTTGGTTTCTACGACACGTCGACCGTTGAGCCATGTAGCGTTCCCAATCTCTCACACCGATTGGCCGCGGGCAAAGAGTAGCGGCAGTTGAGACTCGAATCCACAACCTTTCGATTGTGAGAAGGGCACCTTACCCAGGGGTAAGTAGTCTAGGTCCACCCAGTGGTAAGTATTGCTCTGCCCACACTCTGCAACTTGTCTGAGGGGCGGATCAAGGAATTTTCAAGGCACTTGTCTGGAGAGGTGTCATTTCCTCGTAGGGGCGCCACTGCGAATGTCCATGGGGGGATGCCTTCGGTTGAAAATTCGCTGAGAGGAAAATTCGGTTGAAACTCCGGATCAGATGAGCGCCACTTTTCCACACTGGGAGGCGCATGACCCTGTTGCCCCCCGCGCCCGGGTCTGGCCTGTGTCGAATGGGTACACTACAGCTATTCGGTCAGACCTTCGTCGCTCTTCTGGGGAAACAGCGAATAGGTCGTGCCGCTCTTTCGAATGTCATCCTTTTGAATTCATGAATAGCATGTGAGCTATGCGGGACCACTGCACATCAGCTACCTTTCCTCGACATTAATTGACCACGGGAGCATGTGGGGCAGAAAATGCATCAGGCGTTCCAAACTGGCAGAAAATGCCTGTCATCTATATGTAATTGCGCGCAGTAACTGATTGCTGGCAATAGTGAGTCACGTGAGGTCAACACTCATCGAGGATCGCTGTATCGTGTCAACACTCCCCGGTAATCGCTGTATCGTGTCCAAAACAAACACAATGACATGGCGAATGCACCATTCCAGACATGCATATGTGAACCGCAAGCTCAGTTCGGAAAACTCTGCAGGTGAGCTGCATGTTTTCCGTGAACGCAACACATGAGACACTACCCATGGGGTTCCGTGAAGTGGCTAGAATCAGAATGCAATCGGAACTAAGCGTGACTATAACATCGCCAAGTGGGTGGCATCGACCGGCATCAGTAAAAACTGCGGATACTAGGCTCCACTGACTCAGCGGAATTTCCGGACCGGATGGCGGGTGCGCAGTGCACACTAATCGTACACCGCAAAGTCGTAGTACACAACACGAGCTCATGCCGTCACAGGCAGGGCTGGAAACAGAGTGCTTATGGGTGCTTGGCATCCAGAAGATTATCATCTGCATAAAATTATCCTCTCATTGTTCTCGTTTAGAGGTTGAATGGTACTGTCTGACAATGAACTCATCTGTAGTAAAGTGCTCAAGATTCATTAGAAGGTGAAAGACGAGCTTCTGATGTTAACGGTCTGAGGAAAAATGTTCTCTCCATATTCGATTACCTGCGATTTTCCTCTCCACATCCATAATTAAAGAAGTACAAATTCGACTCTGGTTAGCAGGCACTCCGCGCGAGCAACATACAGTCACTAGTAGGCAGTGACACTACCTTTGCTTTCGGAATACTTTATGCCCGTAAGATGGTAGAAAAGCCATGAATTGACATCAACCTTTAAAAATCCGTTATGCAACCTATTGAGGTTTCGACGAATCCCTAAGTATGGTACCTCGAAGCCTTCAGAAATTGGCCGCCTATTGTACGTGAAGTGTCTAATTATTTTGAGTTCTCCCATTAGTGCATCCAGTCATAGTACGCACTCATTATGCTGCTGCACTGACTCCACTACACTGCTCTAGTGGAGCACAGTTATTTCGATGCAGCACGATGCTATATTTCGAAGGCTTGGTGGCGGGCACATTGAGCACATCACCCAGTCCTGCCACGATGGGCCCCATAGTGGCGTACCAATGCAGGAGCTGGTGTGGGCTACTTGGAGTGTGCGCCTCATCTCGACACACACCCCAACATCATGGATGGCGCTCCATGGAACTGACTGTAGGATGCCTCGCACGTACGTCAGACGCACCAAGTGTGTGGGTGTGGGGGGCTCCATCGAGTTGAATGCAAATCTGGGCGGGTTCGCGAGGGCAATCTTATGAGGCAAGCGGCATTATCAAGAGCTATTAAAACGGCGTACTTGCGATGTAGCTATCTCCCTCCCAAACAGCGTGCATGTGTTTAGTGACCACTACATCATATACGACTCATGGCTGTGCAAAACAGTGTACATATGGTAGTGACCACGACAGCATATACGACTCATAGCACTGAAAAACAGCGTACATATGTGTAATGACCACTACATCACATGCGACTTAGGCCCCTGCAAAGCCTCGCACATGCGTGGCTACGAATGGTAGTCACGGCTTACTCGCGACACGTCGGCTGAGACGCTGGCGTTTCCTTTAAGTTAATTTGCTGGCTCTCATAAGCTATCACTGTTGTCGAATGCAACTGCGAATGGCAGGAACTGCAAGCACGATCAGGATATTTCAGGGATGAGCCCAACTACCGATGATATCGAGGGCTATGGGGGCGTTCAGATCCACGTCTCTCAGGACTCACACCACACTGCTTCCAGAACAGCAGCCGGGAAAATGGCAGCAACAAGCTTAAGAGGAGCATGACGTCTACCACACACCATCTGCAACTAAGCAACATTTTTTTACATTGGTGTCGAACTTCATTCTGGTCAGCCTCGCCGAATTCCGTGGAATAATCAACACATGATGTTTTTATTTTCGATGCACCGATGCCGACGCTTGCGTAACTAGATTCACGCATTGTTCCACGTTAACTGTGGCAAGGTGTTAGGTAGCGCTACCGGGATTCCCTTGATATTGGCTATCGCACTGAGCTCCATTGATGCTGTGAGTGGGGCTGAGTGACGGTGACCTTCTCTCAGTCGATGATATCTATGCATCATTGGGCGTCCCATTTCAATGGTAGAATATTGGCACCCAGGACATTTTCTTGACAGGGCGTCTGATTTCCAAGATCCCCTCTGTTGCCGTTTTTCGGTCAGCGTCCAAGATCCCCTCTGTTGCCGTTTTTCGGTCAGCGTCCAAGATCCCCTCTGTCGCCGTTTTTCGGTCCGCGTCCAAGATCCCCTCTGTCGCCGTTTTTCGGTCCGCGTCCAAGATCCCCTCTGTCGCCGTTTTTCGGTCCGCGTCACTCGCACCGACGGTCATCGAAACAAGGATATTCTCCGGATGCGCGAAGAACGCACTGCTCTGCATCGCCTTCTGCGCCACATTTTGGACGTCATTTGACTGCTGGTGTAGCAACTGGATCGTTTTGTACAAGTGAAGTGTGCAATTGGCGAATTGATGGTGCGTCTTGATGATGGACCATATTGGCGTGTATATCTATGCTATAAATGTTGCCAATTTTGCTAGAGATTGCACGAGACGCTCAGTTCTCGTGTTGGGAACACATGAGAATGGACAGAGTGCTCTAACTAGGGTGTCTCACTGAGCTATGCTTGCTGCCTACGATGCTGCTCGACAGGGAACCTGCTGCTATGGCCTGACGGCAGGGGTCTAGGAGGCGTTCAATGGGAGCTAACTGTGCTACAGGAGACAGGCGAACGTTGCCACTCATCTGCTGCATGAGCTCGGCCTATAAATGATATTGGGCCGATGGTTCCACGGCCACAGTCCAGCAAACAGAAAAGATGCCAGTTGAAAGGTAAGGGAGCAAGTAGGAAATTACATGAGAACAAGAGTTGCTTCCTTTTTTAGAGGAGAACAATCCTACGATCAGATATCTCATAAGCACAACAAAATTGTTCGGAAAGAACATCGACAAAATACTGCACGAAGTGTTACAACATTAAGATAGTCCTTGCCAAAATGTGCCCCGAATATACTGCAAAATGCTATTTACTCTCTCCTCATATAGCGTGCCTGCCACTAGCACAGTTTAGATTCAGCTCCGAGGAAGCTGGCTTCCTTTGAGCTGGCATATCATTATCCACTGAGGTTTGTTCAGATCTCGCTCAATTTACAATATGGCGCGATTTCTCCAGCAGGTGTTTAAGTTGGTACTGCCTCTCACGGCTCGCAGTGTTGTCACCCTTTTCCTCACGAACGACATACACACAATTTTTGGCCACCAATTTACTGCTGCCGGTGTCAAGCATGCAGTGAATGACATAGGTGTCAATCGGTTCTTCGGCACAACGTTTTTGTCTCGCCATCCGCCTCCAAGCAATAGGCCTTCCATCACCATCTAACTCAAATCACTAATTTATAATGTGTGTCATCTTTCGTGCAGTAGAGGCCGATGCACTGTATGCGTAATTCCACTTTTTCCTCTCGCTCTTTCTTCCTTTTTTTCTGCCACTTTTCGCCATCATCTTCATTTAGCCATGTCGGTTACATTTTCTGTTTTTACTAGAGATAAGAACATAGTCTACAAGAAGTGTTGTATCAATGGCTGCCGTGACACCGTCGCTTAGCTGATGCCTGTCACACTCGAAGGAGAAATTGGGCAACAACTTTCCGCTTTGTTCATCAGTCGAGTCCTGGGTCGGGAGATTTGTGTGCCACTCGCTCTCTGCCGTGTCTGAGGCCAGTGAGTCTGCTGTAGCAGATGACGCACCCTGATCGACGCTACACTTCTTCTTGTCCGCAGTGATTCCAGCAACGGACATAGTGACTGCTTTTTCTTTCTGAGACCTCATTATCTTGGTCTTCTTCCTGCTAACATCGCACGTCTTTTCGCTTTTCGTTGGTCTTGTAAAAATGTCCATTCCATCGCGCATACTCGTCCTTCATTCAGGCATTTACATGTGTGAAGCGTTTTACAGCGATAGGTTCCAATGTCAACTGATCCCTTCACCTCACCCTGCTTTTTGCCAGCTTCCCCTTTCCTCCTAGATGGAACCTTCAGGAGCATCTTTTCCACCGACAGTGCTTTTGTCAGCACAGCTTGCATGCCTGGAATAGGGAGATTGGCTCGGCAGATCCAGATGCAACTTGTTTTCGATAAATTTAAACGCGACCTCGTGGACTGAAGTACACGGCTCACTTTGTCTTAGTATCGCCACTTCCAGCTTGAAAAGTTCCACACTGCCCTTTCTAACCGCGGTATATGCATTCTCTAGGAACTTCGATGGCAGGCTGAGAATGAAATGCTCACTTTTCTTCCGACGTCTTAATGCCATGGCGTGCACAAAAACAAAGTGAACCATCATCTGGCATGCACATTGCACATTGCACATCGCACACAACTTTCCCGCTCGGCACTTCCTGGCAGTGCCGACTGTCTGAGTCATTGAGCTCACACACGCTGATCGTGTTCAAGCTGAAGCTGGTCTCAACTTTGAGGGATGCGAAACAAGAGCACATTACGGCAAGTCGCCTTCGCGCCGGGGAAACGTTGGGGCAGAGCCCCCCGAAGTGCAGATCTTGGTGCGGCGTGTGCATGCAGCGTGCCGGTCCCGCCCTGGGAGCGGCTTCCGTCCAAACGGGACAGACCGGTGAGAGGGGGGCCGGTGAGAGAAAGCCACCGCCACCGGCCGCACAACGCAACGCCGGCCAGCGGGCGTCTGGCACAGGCTGGCCGGCGTGTAATGGCTGGCGTGAGGTACTGGCCAAGAGTGTCAGGAGCTGGTGAGGTATGGGCGTACGCCGGTGTGAGGAGCTCGTTAGTATCTGCAGAAGTAATCGTTGCAAGCAGCTGAGCGGTGCTTTTGACCGGCTGGAAGGCAGCGTCAGTGGCTACGTGACACTGGGTGTGTCGCCGCTTTGGATCGTGGTCATACATGTCCAGTTCAATCTCATTTGATTGCGGAACACTTGTGTGATCAATTTAAGCACAAATACAATTTAAATACCGCAATGGAAATTTCATAAGCATGCATGCATATGACAACCAAGACGCTAGTTGCGTTGCGATTTTAGAATAAAAATAGTTGGCTATTCGTTGCTTCATAAAGCAGCTACGTGAAATATTTGGGTATTCGGTATTAGTAATGCTTCCGCACTTTCGCATATTCCGGAAATGAGAGCGACTACACCGCGCTCAAGGCACCACATGAGTGAGGCGGACGTTTCGCTCCCACACCCACCCAGCCGAAAAACGGTCCGGCGAAATGGGCCGCACGACCGCACGCAGCCCGGCTCCCTCTCGCCTCTGATTTGCGTGGGAATAACAGATGGGCAATTTCTCCCAAGGTCAGTTGGAGGGTCTGTTTCTTATTGTGGCTGGCGAGTGGCAAGTATCCGGCGAGCGAATGGCCTTGGAGGACGTCATGGAGTCGCCTCAGCCATGGCTACGTTGTCCTGCGGCGTGACGGTAGACAATATGTGAAGAGCAACGGCTACACCGCGTTAGCTGCGCACCACAGCATAGTTCGAATGCGTCTGGGCAGGACCTATTGGCCTCGGGTCCGGCCTGAATACCGTTAGCGCCGTGCCCACGCTTTACATAAATGAGCGGTTCTGACCAGGGCTGGGCGCGAATTCCAACTTTGTTTGTCTCTATTCCATCGAAAAAGATTGCATGTTATGACCGAGGCTAAACATCCCCGTGAACAATTATAAAGTGCCCAAACCGTCAAATTCATTGCGCTGAGAACTGCCAAATTTCTTCTATTGTTCGACTGGAGCAAGGTCATCAGGCAGGAGAACTGAGTATGTAGCAGACAGTTGTCCAAGCAATCCAAAGATCAATCAGAAACTCCTGCAAAATATTCATGCTTGCAATGTTGTTCTCTGGTGTTTGCACTTCAACTCAGCATCGACAGAATCATGACTATGAAAACCACACAGGCACGTATGTTTCACATATCTTAATACATACATGAGAAAACACCTCACACTTCTTTAGACAAAACCAGGCAATTTTTAGTGCACCTAGGAAGGTGAGAGTAGGGGCAGATAGACCAATTTCGTTGCATTCAGTTCGACAATAAAACATCCATTATTGATAGAATAGCTTACAGAATTGTAAAGCAATTACAAAATAATATTTCATTGCACATTATTGTTTATTCCATTTAATGTTAACATGTGACAAAAATGTTCATCACATCATGACAGTTTTGTTAACGAGTTGCCAAATCCACTTTGGTTATCAGTGCGCCGGCTGTGCGGGATTGTAATTGAAATTTGGATAAAATGTAATCTTCCAGAAGCGAGTAGTCGGTATTTATTGTGATTGTTGTCACCATCACGTAGTATCACGTGTGGATACAGAAGGCACCAGGGGCATGTGACCTCCACCCTCTACTCCCATACAAGGCACATACAAGGCCCAGGGACCCTTGCACGGCTTGGGCTCCGTCCGTCGGCCCAAGGACCTTTTCGGACGACTCGAAGTCCACTCTGGCAACTAGGGCCCCATCCGTCATCTTATGGACGACGGAGGGGCTTTGACGACTCAGGGCCTGTTCCGGCAAGCCGGAAGCCGCTTGTAAAAGCTTTGGCCTTCTCCATTAGTTCAATGGTTATTTCTTCTGGTTCAGCCTCGCCATAAGCTCATGGGTACTTCGTATTGGTCCGGGCCCTCTCAACCAGCCCGGGGACCCCTCCAACGATCCGGGGCTTCCTCCGTCGACCCGGAAGCCCTCCAAGTTGGTCCAACCCAGGGTTCTAAGTAATCTTCCCGAGGGCACTCCCCGTTGACGAGGGTGGGCTCTTCATTAAGACCGGAGCCCTTTCCGTCAACCTGGGTGCAACATGTTTCGTTGGTGCATAGGCCTTTCACGTCGGCCCAAGGGGCCCTTGCATTGACATCTGAAGGGCCTCTTTAGACCCCCCAGAGGCTGTCTCCTTCACCCCCTTGGGCTACGCCAATGGGAGGGAGTGTGCACTTAAGCGGGTGGCGACTTCCGTCTGGACGATAACTGAGCACTCACCGCGTTTATGAAGAATCTGTGAAGGTGTGAAAAGTTCTCCCAGCAGATTATAGGCAAGCAGACATGGTTGCACATTTTCAGTTACATATAGTTATCATTTTAGTATATAAATATACAGCAGTTTTACAAATGTGAAATCAGCTCTTATATTATTAGCAAAAGATGGGCATTAGGTAAGGTTAACAACCTATCCACGCGTCATTTACGTGAACTGCTCGGGTAGAAACTCTTATAATTGCTATGTGCGTAAATGATGGTTATGTGTTCCGAATATGTCACAATTGATGATATTATGTTTAGTATGGTCTATTCTGCAAACATCAATGAACCATTATTTTACACATTACATATTTCACCTTACATATTAGCTTACAGGACGTGTTACAGTTTACAAAACCCGTATATCAACGACGCAACTTCGCATCAATATTATACAATTGACTGGAAAGAAATGTCTTAGAATGTCACCGGCGCGCCGCAGTCTGACGAGCTGGCCAGTCTGGCCGCGTCAGGTCAGCGGTCCCGGTCACGGCGGCCGGCCGTGGGACGGCGGTGCGCGAGGCCCCGTGCCGGCCACGTCACAGGATAACGGACGGTTCCAGCTGACGGGCGGGCCGAGGCTGACCACAACGGCGCACAGCAGCAAGGCAGCGTCGGCGGCCGCCGTCTCGACGGCCGCGAGGTCATACCGCCGGCCGAACAGAGGTCGCGCCGCCAGCTGGGCTGGTCATGGCCGCCGCTTACCTGACAATCACCGGCCGCCGCTCACCTGACCACTACCGGCCGCCACTCACCCGACAATAACCGGCCGCCGCTCACCTGGCCACTACCGGCCGCCGCTCACCTGGCCACTACCGGCCGCCGCTCACCTGACCACTACCGGCCGCCGCTCACCTGACCACTATAGGCCGCCGCCCACCTGATCACTACCGGCCGCCGCTCACCTGACCACTACCGGCCGCCGCTCACCTGACCACTACCGGCCGCCGCTCACCTGTACCACTACCGGCCGCCGCTTACCTGACCACTACCGGCCGCCGCTCACCTGACCACTATAGGCCGCCGCTCACCTGACCACTACCGGCCGCCGCTCACCTGACCACTACCGGCCGCCGCTCACCTGACCACTACCGGCCGCCGCTCACCTGACCACTACCGGCCGCCGCTCACCTGACCACTACCGGCCGCCGCTCACCTGACCACTACCGGCCGCCGCTCACCTGACCACTACCGGCCGCCGCTCACCTGACCACTACCGGCCGCCGCTCACCGACCACTACCGGCCGCCGCTCACTACCGGCCGCCGCTCACCTGACCACTACCGGCCGCCGCTCACCTGACCACTACCGGCCGCCGCTCACCTGACCACTACCGGCCGCCGCTCACCTGACCACTACCGGCCGCCGCTCACCTGACCACTACCGGCCGCCGCTCACTCAATAACCGGCCGCCGCTCACCTGACCACTACCGGCCGCCGCTCACCTGACCACTACCGGCCGCCGCTCACCCGGCCCACCTACCGGCCGCCGCTCACCTGACCACTACCGGCCGCCGCTCACCTGACCACTACCGGCCGCCGCTCACCTGACCACTACCGGCCGCCGCTCACCTGACCACTACCGGCCGCCGCTCACCTGACCACTACCGGCCGCCGCTCACCTGACCACTACCGGCCGCCGCTCACCTGCGCCGCTCACCTGACCACTACCGGCCGCCGCTCACCTGACCACTACCGGCCGCCGCTCACCTGACCACTATAGGCCGCCGCTCACCTGACCACTACCGGCCGCCGCTCACCTGACCACTACCGGCCGCCGCTCACCTGACCACTACCGGCCGCCGCTCACCTGACCACTACCGGCCGCCGCTCACCTGACCACTACCGGCCGCCGCTCACCTGACCACTATAGGCCGCCGCTCACCTGACCACTACCGGCCGCCACTCACCCGACAATAACCGGCCGCCGCTCACCTGGCCACTACCGGCCGCCGCTCACCTGACCACTACCGGCCGCCGCTCACCTGACCACTACCGGCCGCCGCTCACCTGACCACTACCGGCCGCCGCTCACCTGACCACTACCGGCCGCCGCTCACTACCCTGACCACTACCGGCCGCCGCTCACCTGACCACTACCGGCCGCCGCTCACCTGACCACTACCGGCCGCCGCTCACCTGACCACTACCGGCCGCCGCTCACCTGACCACTACCGGCCGCCGCTCACCTGACCACTACCGGCCGCCGCTCACCTGACCACTACCGGCCGCCGCTCACCTGACCACTACCGGCCGCCGCTCACCTGACCACTACCGGCCGCCGCTCACCTGACCACTACCGGCCGCCGCTCACCTGACCACTATAGGCCGCCGCTCACCTGACCACTATAGGCCGCCGCTCACCTGACCACTACCGGCCGCCGCTCACCTGACCACTATAGGCCGCCGCTCACCTGACCACTACCGGCCGCCGCTCACCTGACCACTATAGGCCGCCGCTCACCTGACCACTACCGGCCGCCGCTCACCTGACCACTATAGGCCGCCGCTCACCTGACCACTATAGGCCGCCGCTCACCTGACCACTATAGGCCGCCGCTCACCTGACCACTATAGGCCGCCGCTCACCTGACCACTACCGGCCGCCGCTCACCTGACCACTATAGGCCGCCGCTAACCTGACCACTACCGGCCGCCGCTCACCTGACCACTATAGGCCGCCGCCCACCTGACCACTATAGGCCGCCGCTCACCTGATCACTACCGGCCGCAGGTGTAATGACGCAACCGGCCCTGGACGCCGCACATTGCGACTGTGAGATATGCTTAATACATATCATGGCTAGTACAAGGTCATATATTTCATAAACGTTTCGCCAGACCCACGGTGGTGCCTTGATGCATGGACTAAGAATTCAGCTTATAGTTAAGTTATTAGTTGATACATTTTGGAAGTATGCACACTTGGAAGACGCGATGATTTTGCCGTGTCCACTAGAGGTGACAAATGTAAGGACCGAAAGACATGTCAGGAAGCCCGTTGTGATGTAGGTTTCTGCCTAATGGGCATTATGATGCAAGGTGCAAAAGAAGGCATTATTTCACATCTTGCCAATAATAGGCAGGACACTAATTAGTCTCCTTCAAATTATAGGCGTATTGCCTTAGAGTAGAAGATCATGTTTGAAAGCTGAATAATGTTGGAGTTCGGATATCAGCATCTTGCAGTAGGTGGTGCAGGTGCAGGTGGAGGTAGTGCAGATGTGCTTACTAAATGCATTATGCAACATTTTGCAGGTGATCAAATACTGAATGCTTCAAAGCTTGCAGGTGAATCTACGTGCCTAGTCTTAAATTTGCTGCTTCCTTGATGAATGACTGTTAGAAATGGGGATTAACCCGTGTGTTTTAAGTATTGTTTTGCAATCATGTTGTTGCAATCGAATCCTGTGAATTGAAAAAGAAATTCTTGATAAGAGGTTTATTTTCATTCTGTGTGATGGGTGTAAACGAGGCTGTCCAAGGTGATGTGAATTTCCTACATGATTTTAATAATAATAAAAAACAATGGTGCCACTTGATGTGCAAAAAAAAAGTATGTAAGAACTGGTCATTCGGTCGAGTCCCAGCGGGCCTTGGTCCCATCAGACCGCCCGTTCCCAGTCTTCGGTAAAAAATGTTTGGTATTTACAACCGCTAGTGTCCATCCTCTGGACATGGCAGCAGCGTGCAGCGACGGAACCTCCGGAGCATAGATAACGTGGGCACGCAAGCCGCGCCGACAGACAACCACGGAAGCCGTGACTACGCAGCATGGATGTGTTTGGAGTACATGTTGGACGGAATCGGAATGCTACAGACAAGCTCAAGCTGAAGGTACCCAGGACCCATCAGGAGGAATATAGGCTGGACTAGCCTGCGCATGTCATAAGGCATACCATTAATGCGGAGCATTTACGTCACCGCCAATAACAGCACAGCCGCACCAACTTCCCATTGTGATCAGGCATACCATTAACATGGAGCATCCAAGTTACTCCCATTAACAACACAGCCCAACCAACTTCCCAATGCAATGATGCTGGCAAACTTCTCACTACAGCAATGTCGCAAAAATGTGGCTGAACGCTGAAGCGTACGTCACGTTGCGCCGCGCCGTGCAGTAGCATGACTCCAGACGAGGAACAATCAGCCCCGCACCGGACATGACACCACCCATTGTGTTTGGCTTCTCGTGGGACGCCTTGCAGTTGGTGCACAGTCGCAGTCACGCCCCCAATCGTTGCGTAAGCATGCAGCACAATGCACACGAATGCATGACACCACCCCGCCAAGCTCGACCCCACAATTGTTTTGCCATGTTTCAGAATTTACCTTCCATGTCGTCGTTGCCGCGAAGTTGCAGTAGAAGTCCCGCCGACACCCAGTCGAGTCGACCAGATGGTGTTAACGGCGCGACTATGTGCTCCGGAATCTGGCGCCGGGTTGATGATTCGGCTGCTGGGCTCACGAACAGCGAGGACGCATCGAGTGGAGATGGGTGAGCAGGCGTGCGGACTGGTGCCGCCACAGGTCAGCGGCCCCCGACACTGCGCCGCCTCCCCAGCACCTCGCCGCTGTCGTCACCACCGGTCACGGACACGCCTCACCTCCGCTGGCCCGCCTTCACCTGCACAACACCGCCTCTGCGGCCCAGCCGCCGCGCTCCTGTCCCGTCTCCTGGCGGCCCGCGCTCTGTCCACCTCACCCGGTGCCAGGGCGTCTCACACTGCCGGGCGGCGGCGGCGACGGTGGCGGCGGCGGTGGCGGCGGCGGTGGCGGCGGCTCTCAGTTCTGGGCGGCGGCGGCGACGACTCACACTGCCGAGCGGCGGCCGCAGCGGCGGCGGCGGCTGTTAGTTCTGGGCGGCGGCGGCGACGGTGGCGGCGGCGGTGGCGGCGGCTCTCAGTTCTGGGCGGCGGCGGCGACGACTCACACTGCCGAGCGGCGGCCGCAGCGGCGGCGGCGGCTGTCAGTTCTGGGCGGCGGCGGCGACAACTCACACTGCCGAGCGGCGGCGACTCACAGTGCCGGGCGGCGGCGGCGGCGGCGGCGGCTCTCAGTTCTGGGCGGCGGCGGCGGCGGCGGCGGCGGCGGCGGCGGCTCTCAGTTCTGGGCGGCGGCGGCGGCGACTCACAGTGTCCAGCGGCGGCGGCGGCGACTCACAGTGCCCAGCGGCGGCGGCGGCTCTCAGTTCTGGGCGGCGGCGGCGACGACTCACAGTGCCCAGCGGCGGCGGCGGCGGCGGCGACTCATAGTGCCGGGCGGCGGCGGCGGCGGAGACTCATAGTGCCGGGCGGCGGCGGCGGCGACGACTCATAGCGCCGGGCGGCGGCGGCGGCGGGAGTGTGACGGCCCCCGCCAGCTGACGCACCACCCCAGGCAGTCTTCCGCCTGCTGGCTGGACATGCCTGGTGTAGACCGGGCGACAGACGTGGGCGATACCGCCGACCGGCGAACATTGGAACAGCGGCGGGTCCGAAGGATGGACACAGGTGTTACAAATTTTAACAATGTCTGAAGAAAAAAATCATTCAGGTCCTCCGTTCTGCAATACTTGGTTTAATGCAGCTTTCATGACACCACTTTTTTGCAACATAAATTGGCAGTAGGGGTCTCACAGCGAAATAGAAAGTGCCTTCTTCGTTTGAGAATCTGGTCAATTTTCTTAACTGCGGCTTATTATGAATATGGTGATCAAGCAAAAAGCAATGGTCTGTCACATTTTGAGCTTCGCAGGGACGAAAGGATACAGATGTTGTGAGTTACAAGTGCGTAAGCATTGATTTGGACGGCGTAATTCCAGCGGCCGCATCGCTCTCGGCGCTGGAATCCTCGTGCGAGCCGGCTTTTTCTGATAGTCTTTCGAAGACAGAGGCAGAAACACACACAGAGAGAGAGAGAGAGAGAGAGAGAGAGAGAGAGAGAGAGAGAGAGAGAGAGAGAGAGAGAGAGAGAGAGGCAAAGAGATAAAGAGAGAAGACAGTGGTATATATATATATATATATATGTATGTATGCATGTTCATATATCGAGTACATCCTCCATTCGAAATGAGCTCCCCAGTTACCTCTATCGGTCTTTTTCCTCGTAACATTTTTGATAGATATAACGCCTTGCCTCCACTCCCTTCTACTGGCTTTGCTGGCACGTCGCGCCCAGCAAAGACAGCTCCCGGTACCAACGCGTCGGCTGGAAAAGTGACCCACAGGTACCGGAGGCGTGACGTCACAGGCGGAGCAATTGGGGGGGGGGGGGCACGGCGACGTCACACGTTGACTGCACATTAGGGTGTGTCACGAAGGACCTTTTTTGGAAATTGCACTTTGCTTAGTGAAATTATCGTGCAGATCACCTTAAAAAAACCTGTGGTCGAAACCAAATCGAAATCAAACAATAAACAAAATATGCGACAGGCCGATAAAGAAACAAATTTGCCGGGCGCCCGGCGTTGAAGTCTCCAGTGATGGCGCTCCGTTGCGATTGGCATCTAACACCACGCGTCCGGCCACCGTCGGAGCGCAGCCGCGGCGCTGTGACGAAAAAGGCGGCAGTCGGTGCTGTGGATGACTGATGAATGGATTCTGGTGATGAAGCTCATTAATAAAACTCAATGAAAGTGTTGAGTGGGGTAAAAGGTTTTTGATAAGCACTAGTAGCTTAATAAGTTGCCTGGATATCTGACGCATGAAAGAAAGGTTCACTTTACGTCGCTTGTTCGTTCCATTTTCAATCAGTAGATCTATCGGCGTATAATGCTAATATTTTCACTTTTGAAAACTTGAACATCTTCAAAATTCCTCGTCTGTTTACATCGAAGACCAGCTAAATCATTCTGAGACACTTGATATCTTATTGTTATGACAAATAGACCAGGCGAAATCGGCATCATGCTCCGTTCCACTACAACCGAAGGAGACGGGCATACAGCGACGTCACCTTTTGTACGAGCGGCCACATTTTTTGTACGAACTATCATTTTATAACTGTACTACTTGTCTACATGCTCGACAGAAAACCCGGCATGAAATCATTTTTGCTGCTGAGCACTGGCATTGCTGACCTGTGTTTCAACTTCGGCACAATGTAACCGTGGCGGGCCTCTTCACCAATTACCTTCAAAGACGCCTCGGTCACCACTTTCACCATCCGTTCCACCGTCTGACTGTGCACGGGGTATGGCGGTACTTCGAGAGGACTCGCGATGATGTCTAGTAAGTCATCATCGGAGAGTTGTTGCGTCAAGGGGGGCTCGGTTATCGCTTCATTACACCAATCAATCAGCTCCATGATGCTGTTTGCCCCCATATTTACTTTTGGAAGCTTGTACTTCCGCACTTCGTCAGTATCACTATCGACTTGAGTTCTGCGACACTGCTGGATTTGAGTGACCGCCCTTTCCCGTGTGGCTTGATCTTGGCCCGCTGCCATTGCTAGCAGTACTGCCTCAGGGTGACACCAGTAGCTGTTGCGCTGTATTACCGGCTGCACCATGGCCGCTATCTCAGGTCGCAAACTTTTCAGAAGTTGCACGCTGTGCAGCGCATTGCCAGGACCGTCAGAACATTTCCAGTTCTTCTTGATGCAGAACCACATGGGAGTATAGTGGCAAACGATGAACTTCGCTAGCATTCTCAGACTGTCTGATGGCTGTTCGGTTGATATGTAGAGCCGGAGAATTCGCGCCGCCAGAGTCAGCCACCTGGAGTGGTTTAGTGGACCGATCTTCATTTCGGCAGTTCTATCTGAGATACAGCTCGTCTGGACACTACGCGCCAGACTGTACAGAATAGCCTGATCTGAACTTAGGTCACTGAGAATCTCCTGCGTCATTTCTGAAACATTTCCGCCATCGATTGGCTCAAAATCGACCACTGGCAAGGTTTCTACTGCGCCTGCAGCAGCCCGGCCAATCAGCCCACTAAACGACTTAGGTCCTGTTGTGACTCCATCTAACTGGCTAAATACTGCATGAAGATTAAGTTCATTTGCATGAAGTTGGCACACAAACAAGTGGACGGGGCGTTTTTGTCCGAGCTCAAACAAACGGATAACACCACCTTTTTGGCCAGTATTAACTCTCGTGCCGTCACAGCCAAGCACAGAAACATCCGCACCAAACTCATATGCCACGACGTTCAGGTCCTGAAAAATGTCCTCCGCTTTCTCAGTCTTTGGGGTAATATGTCCTAAATATGCACTGTCTGGCTCGGATGCAACCACAATGTGCTCTTCCGTCTTCTTTGAACTGGCTATCATAAGCGTGTCGTCTTTTCTACCGTCGAAGTAGAGACCAGATACACGACCTGCATGATCCTCATGGCTCTGGGCTACTACCTCTCTTCTAATCCGATCCCTTGCTCGCCATACTTTTTTGCTATCCACTATGCAGTCCATATCGTCAGAAGTGATCAGACCAATGTCCACTTGGAAACCGTTTATGATCGCAGCACACGCACGATTAGACACTCCGTACCGATCTGCTGCTAGAGCCGTATTTAGCGGTTCGTCTGTGTTACTGTTCACTATATACTCTGACTCATTGACTACAGATGTGAGCGATGATGAATCTGTGGCGGAATCTTGGTCTGAATTAGAATCTAGCTGGGCCATTCCAGAAGGTCCCAGTTGTGGTGATGTGACTCTCTCGGCGGTCAGACGCCTCCTTTCGTCCATGGCGCGTCGACGAGTGGTTTCACGGATATCTGCGGTGCCGATTTGCATTTGGCGAGGTTCTCTCTGGTCTTGGACAAAGGGAAACTCCATTCGTGGCACTTTGTCGGCCATCGCACATTTGCAGCTATCGATATCAGCACATTTGCAGCGGGCTATATAAAAAAAAATTCCAAACCACTCATCACCGGACGGACGTACACCTGGTGATGCCGACTTCTTTCCAGCAGTTTTCATGTATCGCAAGTAGCGATCGCGGGATTCTCGAACCATATGTTCGACTCGGGCCCTCCCAACAATTAGTATTCCTTCGCAGCACCACATTTTCATCACACTTTCCGCGACAAACTTTATATGGGGTGCTAGCCTCTCCTTCAACCTTTTGTTCGCAACGCATGAGTCTCTATTCACTTTACTCAAGTAATTCAGAACGTCAATTATCGTGGGCAGTCGGTTTGTTTTTAGTTCAGAAAGAACCAAAAGCCCTTTGGTGGAAGCGCGGGTCTTCATGTTCGAACTCTTACCCCGATCACACCGACGCAGGTAATATCACACTTCACAGGCAGTGGGCACAACTTGCAGACACCAAACCACTCTTTTTCTGGCCGTCCCGTCGGGTCTCTGCCGCCGACTGCCTTGTCTTGGCGGCCCTCCCCTCCACTGTCTCCCCCTCCCCTCCCCTGCCCTGTCTCGCTCTTTGTGTTCTCTACCCTCACCGTGCGCCGGCCGTTTCCCGCCCCATCCCAGCCCCTCCCCCGCGCCATGCGACGATCGCCGCCGGCTCGTGTCGCCCTCGTTAATAGGTTGTCCCTACTGCTGATAATCCCAGTTTCCCTTGAAACTTGAGGAACGAAAAGGAACAGGAGACTTGGATTGACTAATAAAATAGTGATGTATGGCATGCGAAGCTATTTTGTGTCGTTAGTGCGTACGCAATTTATTCGAATGATGATTCATAGCAGTGTGAAAGGTGGAGCACAGACAAAGGAAAGTGTAGCGATCAGTCCTTCAGTGAAGTTTAATCTTTACAATCAGATATATCCCGGCTCCCCTGATCTGTTTTTTAATTACCAGAATCTATTCATAAGTCATCCACAGCACCGACTGCCGCCTTTTTCGTCACAGCGCCGCGGCGGCGCTCCGACGGCGGCCGACGCGTGGTGTTAGATGCCAATCGCAACGGAGCGCCATCACTGGAGACTTCAACGCATGGCGCCCGGCAAATTTGTTTCTTTATCGGCCTGTCGCATATTTTGCTTATTGTTTGATTTCGATTTGGTTTCGACCACAGGGTTTTTTTAGGTGATCTGCACGATAATTTCACTATGCATAAGAAAAACCGTTCAGGCGATACATCCTAATGTCCAATCAGTTTTCTATCTGAGGACGCATTGTTTTTCTTGCCAAGCTGAATCTGTGTTCGATCACAAAGGACAAATGTTAAGACCTGACATGAGGTTCCGGTAATGGTGAATTACGTGACTAGGAGCATAACCGTTGTGGACGCTATTTAAAACTACTCGCGCATAGATCACGATGGTGATATTGTTAAGCTCGCCAGAGGTCAAATAGGTCATATATGGGACAGTAGCATGACCTCGATATAATGGATTCGTTTCTATTCTAGAAGTGGTCGATATGGGTCTCATTTTAAACCATCTTGCTGATAGATCACTATTATATCAGGTTTAATTGCATTGAGGTCACAGTGGTCACATATGAGTAAGCGACCTGCCCTAAGTTGAAGCATGAGGTGCGCATCACAGAAGGTATTCGTTATTGGAGAGTTTTGGGAGCACTTTGTTCAGAGAAAACAACAAGATCATAAACGTCTCATGAAATATCGCATGGGTTACATTCGGATAATTGTTTTAAGGATATCACGGTCTATGGTGCCTTGTAGGATTTGGTCACTATCTGGTGTTCTCGTGTTACTGTAGTGTGACTACTGTTGATGCGTGGGCCACGAGTTATCGTCCCTCTGCAGTCACCATTGTATGATTTGTTAAGGTGTTGAACAAGAAAGTGGCTTCATTTTACGAGTTCGACATTCGTAGGATGTGCATGGGGAAATCGTTCGAGATGCAGAAGGAACGACATTTTCAGTATGAATGGCCTGCGTATTTTTGGCCAACCTTCGGGATCTGCACATTACTTTTAGGCATAAAATGGCAGCTCTGCCATCGGGTGTTCAACCATTGCTACCAGCCTCAGTATTGCGTGCCTGCCGACGGCGGGGCACTCATGTCGGTATGTGATGTGGTGATCTTTTCATTGCGTCGATTGATGTGCTTCCGTCAATCAACGACCAGCACGCTTAGTGTTTCCACGCTTAGTGATGCAGTATCGCAGTTGAAGTGGGGCCACTTTATCGCCCAGGCGCAATCGCAGTACTTGCAGTTGCTGCGTGACTGTTTGGCAGCACGGCGGTCGTAGTCTATTATCTAGTAGTAGCCTATTAATATTATATTATCCTGCTCTGTTTTCGAAATTTGTAATTCGTCATCCAGGATGTGGGCTCAAAGCTTTCATTGGGATAACTCCTAATGCATTTTTCATTCGCTAGGGTGAAAGTGATGACTCTTCACTTCACCAATGATTCATACAAAATATTTTGCGTAGTGGTCTCGGTTCTCAGTTCCGAACACAAAGCATGACTTCAGTGGCAGCGTTCCAGTCTGCAAACGGCAGATGCTTTCAGAACTGGAGAAAATCCATTTCTTCTCCGATGATTGCGCTGGGAAGCATAAACACAACCATAAATTTGCAAATGTCTGTAGCCACCAGAAGAATTGAAGTGTCAGTTGTCAGTATATTGTATTTTGATAACAGCGCACGGCAACAATGTATGCGATGGCATTGATGGGTCGTCTATGGGTACGGGATATCTTGTTGGCCTCCAACGGCCATTAGATAGGCAAATCCTAACCCTTCAGCATTCCTTGAAAACTGTGAGTCGTGCCTGAGCACTAAGATTGAGAGTATTTTTCACGGCGTCCGGAATGTGCAATGTGGCCGATAAACATGCAGTTCGGTTACGTGCATCAATTCCATTGAAGAGCACAAAGAGACTTGAACGCTTCGTGCCGTTAGATGGAAGGAGAGTATGATAGTAGAGATAGTGCTGAATATACGGATGTATATATATATATATATATATATATATATATAACTGCGTACACCGAGTGTTTGACATGTATGACTCTGCTTCGAATAATGTTGTGTTGACCCTTGGAGAATCATGCGCACGATGTGCATACGCACCTGCTATGTTCATGATTCGCTTTTAACGAAACGTGCTTTTAGCTGATATGTAGTGTGTATTAGCGAATAATTTCCTAAGAATTGCAATGGTTCCACTTGAATAATTTCCTAGGTGAACAGGGACGCATTGGAGGCAAATATGCATTTTAAGGCAAGGTTAGCGTGCATACCCATGTGATCTCTGCGACCTCACATGACGTATTTTGGCACTGTCGTGCTCTCCAAACAAGCCGTTTCAATGTCACCCACGTCAAATGCCTTCTATAATGCATATGCGACCTTCATTATAAAGTCAGGCCACTGACCCAAGTGTGACTTCTGTGATTTCTGATGCACTTACATGTGTGACTTTGATTGATCCTTGAGAAGGCTTAAAATGAAGCCCACATCGGTCATATTCTGCATTGCAAATAAGGCTAATATTTCGAGGTCAGGTCAATGACCCAGATGTAATTCGCCCTCTGAGAATATCGTCAGGAATACCGTGCTTAGCAATGTTGTCATTGTATTCTATGACTGATCATCTTGGAAATAGCACCCATATCGGCTATGTTCATGGTCACGGACAATAGCGCTATATCGAGGTCAGGAGGCCAGGTCAGAGGCCAGGCCCGACATTTTACCGCAGTGGCCCGTTTTGTGGACGGCTTTACAATATGTGTATATATATATATACATTGACGCCAACAGTTGGACGCATGACGCATGGCGGTTGGACGATGGCGCATGTTCGGTGAGAAAAGAAACAGATTCAACATAATACTTTTGAGCAGGTCACGAGATCAATACAAGATCATGAGTTACCATAATTTAAAGCTGTTCTCAGCAAATCAAAATATATTTTTTTTATTACACTAGGTAGTTTTTCTCTGTCAAATGATGTATAGGTTTCGCATGCTAATTGCCACCATTAAAAAGATACACATCATATTAAATATTCACTATTTCCGTGACCTTTCCGGTCGACGCAGGCGAATTCATTAGAGGTCCAGGGCCTCCTCTATCAACAGCTTAGGTCCCCTCCATCAGGTCAGGGGAACTAGTACGGCTTAAGCCCCATCCGCCGGCCAAAGGGCCCTTTCTGACGGTTCTAGGTCCTCTCCGGCAACTAGGGCCGTTATTTTAGGGTCCTGTTTGCCAACCAGGCCCTTTTCCGGTAAGCCGAAGGCCCCTTTTCAAACGATTGAGGCCTGTCCATCAGGTAAGAGTCTTTCTCGGCTTGAGCTCCGCCGACAGGCCAGGTATCCTTCATATGGTATCGGGCCCTCTCAGTCAGCCCGAGGGCCTTCCAAAATATCCGGGGCTCGTTCCGTCAATCTAGAAGCCCTTCACGTTAGCGCAGTCAAGGACCTTCAACATCTTCCCGTGAGTGCAGTCTCCGTTGACTCTGGTCCTTTTCATCGGTCCGGTGCCCTTTAAGTCAGCCTGGGGTCCCTTCCGTCGGTCAAGAAGCCCTACACGTCGGTCCAGATGTTTTTCAAGTCGGTCCAGGGGTCCTGCACCTCAGCCCAGGGGCCATTCATGTTGGCCCAAGGGCCTTTCACGTCGGCCCAGGGTCCATTCACTTCGGCCAAGGGCCCCCTGACGTCAACCTAGGAGCCCTCCACGTCTGCCCATTGCTGATCTGCATATTGCCCAAGCCATTTGGCATAGCAAATCATTTCTCGGAAACAAATTTGATTTGGGTTTCCATTCTGATTGTTCATGGATTTTGATAGAACGGGAATTTTCCTTAATTGGATTTAATCAAGGGATCAACATGTTATGCTCAGTCATCGATAACGATGGCATGACCGGCAACAATATCAAGAAGGTTCTGAGTCGATCGAGAGGGGCCATATCATAGCACCCTACGTTCATTTATGTCCAAAGTTCATAACGTTTAAAGCTCACAGAGTCCAAGGATATAACGTCCTAAAAGCGAAATATAGTTTATTTTTAATGTCTTGTATAGGGTGCGTTCACAATGTTTAAAATTCATGACGTGAATGACATAAAGACATAAAGGATTAGTGCAACTATGAGCCACAAGGGCCCTTCTTGGTTGCACTCTATGCACTGAACCTGTTGCCCACCAAATCTGTCAATCACCCC
The DNA here is from genome assembly GCA_034440575.1 of Imbricaverruca yamaguchii. NCBI lineage: Eukaryota > Metazoa > Arthropoda > Thecostraca > Neoverrucidae > Imbricaverruca > Imbricaverruca yamaguchii. The sequence continues at coordinate 787,903 of JAOTOL010001410.1, read as the reverse complement.
TCCCTGTAATACTGAAAAGCAAGCCTTCTATTCTTGTAATGATTATCTATGCTGTTTTTAAAGATGTTCAATGTGCTGCTACTGACAATGTTTTCTGGCAGCTGGTTCCAGTGTTCTACTACCCTGTTGGTGAAGAAAGTCTGCCTTAACCTTGTTCTGCTGTGGTTAACTTTAATTTTGAGTTTATGACCTCTAATTGCATCATTTCTGTTAAATTCAAACATTTCCCCAAGGTATCCCCTCTCCAGACCATGGACAAATTTAAACACCTCGATGAGATCTCCTCTCAGCCTTCTATATCTAAGTGAAAACATATTCAATTTCTTAAATCTTTCCTTATGCCATTAACCATTTGTGTAGCCCTCTTTTGTACTCTCTCTAAAAGCCAACAATCTTTTTCATAGCTAGGAGACCAAGCTTGGATGCAGTATTCCAAATGTGGCCTGACGTATGCACAGTAAAGCTTCCTGATCACTTCCTCACTTCTGTATGATACATTCCTATTTATTGCCCGGAGCATTCTCAGTGCCTTCTTCCTGGCTTCCTTGGTCTGTTCTGATGCTCCCAGTTTTGTGTTTAGAATAACGCCTAAATCCTTCTCCCGTTGATTCACTGATAGCACTTGGCCACCCATCAAGTATGGAGCCTTCATATGCTGCTTGCCTACATGCATGATTTTGCACTTATCAAAATTAAATTTCATTTGCCATTCTTCCGACCACTTCACAAGTTCGTCTAAGTCTTTTTGCAGCGAGGTATGCTCATCTTGACCTGTTATTGACCTAAAGACCTTCGAATCATCCGCAAATTTCAAAACTTTACTGCTTAGGCCACTTTCAATGTTATTTACAAATTTAATGAATAGTAATGGCCCTAGTACTGACCCCTGGGGGACTCCACTAAGAACATTTTGCCATGATGACTTTGTACCATTTGGCATCACTCTTTGCTGTCTATCTGAAAGCCACAACTCTATCCATTTTAAGATGCTACCTGTAATACCATGGGACTGAAGCTGTATCATTAACCGTTTATGGGATACCTTGTCAAAGGCCTTACTAAAGTCAAGATATGCTATATCAACCTGATTTCCCTGATCAAATTGTTCTGTGGCGAAGTTCAAAAAGTCCAAGAGGTTTGTGAGACACGATCGTCCTTTTCTAAACCCATGTTGAGTATCTTGAGTTAATATGCTACCTTCCAGATAACTAACTATTCTATCCTTGATAATTGATTCGAGTACCTTGCAGACTAGGGATGTGAGACTTACTGGCCTATAGTTTTCAACTTTCCCTCTTTCTCCTTTCTTGAAAATAGGAACTACATTTGCCCTTTTCCAATCGGTTGGAATTTCATTTTGTGAAACTAATCTACAAAATATTATACTAAGTGGAAATGCCAGTTCCTTTTCAGTTTCCCGCAACACCCTAGCATAAATTTCATCAGGTCCTGCTGCCTTGTTTGGCTTTATTTTCCTGATATGATTGTAAACAACATCACTATCAATGAAATCAACATCATTTGTCAGATCCCATGTCACTGAACTATGGTGTACGGTCGGCAGATTGGTCATATCTTCCAATGTTAACACTGATTTAAACTGCTTGCTCAGCTCCTCAACCATCTCATTATCCTCACCCAATGTAGTCCCGTTTACTTCCAGTGGACCAATTGTGCTAGAAACTTTACTCAGCTTGTAGAAACTAAAGAACTTTTTACTGTCCCCATTACAGTTTCTAGCTAAATCCAGTTCTTTTGCTCGCTTTGTTGCTCTGGTTTTTTGCTTCACGGTGTCTCTAGCTTTTCGATACGCCTTTAGATTAACGACAGTTGAGGCTTCTTTAAAGACTCTAAATGCAGTTTTCTCAGCCTTAATTGCTTTTATGAAGTCTGGTGTAAGCCATGCTGGCTTTCCTATCCTTCTTTTGCGTCTTTGCTTTGGGGGGACATGTCTAATCTGAATTTCATTCAAGTAAGATTTGAACTTTTCCCACATTTCACAGGCATTTAAATTGGAGAATTCTTCTTCCCATCTGATGGCACTTAAAGCCGCTCTCATGCAGTCAAGGTCTGCTCTGTTGAAATTTGGTACCTTTACCAAATTATCCTTGATAATGTCCCCCACATGTGCCTTGAATCTAACTATGTTATAGTCACTTCTTCCCAGAGTTTCACCTACAGTCAAGTCTTGAACCAAGTCACTTAAATCCGAGAATAGAAGGTCCAAGAAGGAGCCATGCCTGGTAATGATCACAATCTCCAAAACTGCCTTTAGATGGAGTGTTTATAACCTTCAAAGTTCATCTATGTGCAAGGACCATAAAGTCTAAGAAGAGTTCCCAATTGTCCGCTGGAGAAAGAAGTAAAATCTTTGGCAGTAAAATCTACCCAACCTAACCTAACCTAACATAACCCAACCTAAGCTTACCTGACATAGCCTAGCCTTACCTGACCTAGCCTAACCCAACCTAGCCTAGCCTGACCTAATATAACCTTACATAGCTTAACATAACCTTACCTAGCTACAGGACTTCACCACCACATGTCCCTCTGGCGGATTATTTGGGAACTATTTTTTTACTTTATGATCTATGGACGTAAATGAACTTTTGACGTTATGAACGCTCCCTTTGAAGGCAGTTTCGGAGGTTGTGACCGTTCGATGCTACGAACTTTGGACATTGCGAATGAATTAAATCCAAGACACTAGCCACGACATCTTTGAACGGTATGATCTTTAAACGTTATGATCTTTAGAAGTTATGAACTTTGGTAGTAAATGAACCTTGGATGCTGTGAATGTTCCCTGATCGCAGCGACCGTCGCCGTTGGAATGCTTCAGAAGAAGTAATCGGTCGTCGCTACCGCCTGATGTAATAGTTGACCTGGATGTATTTCGCAGATGGTGAAGAGTGCATTCCAACAGGTACGTCAACAGGGTCTCGCACAAACAGTCAATTACGCCAGTATTTGTTTAGCAAAGGCTCGTGCTGGCATTGCCACAGCCACGATTTTCTCCACGGGGTTCTTGAATGGTGAAAATCTTAACATTTCTTGGTATTGAATGGTGAAAATCTTAACATTTCTTATGTCATCAAGTTAATTTTTGGTTGCTAAGGAAGGTCCCCTCTTGACTACGCCTCTGCTCGCTGGAAGACATGCCTGGAATGCCGAACCGAAAAGCGAGTCGAATACCCAATAGGTCACCATGCTATCGATTACGGTTTTTGTTCATCACAAGGTACCGTCAAAGAATCAACAAATACTTTGCATAAATCCACGGATTTCCTTCATCGTTGCGTTATCATCCAGCTTTGTTTCATATCAGAAGCCGTCTGTCGGAGGCCGTGGACCAGGAAGGGATTGCAACGCTTCCCAGAGCGGAAACCACGACACACGTCATGGATCACCAGTATTATTTCTTGAAATAATGGTGCACTCATTTGTGAAATGATCAGATATTTAGGAACTCGAGCCAATCAAATGTATGACTGATACAAAAATTTGGAAGGGGTACAAGCCAACTTTGAGGCCAATTCCTTCCATTGGATTCATGATCAAGATTGGAAGAAATTGGGAAAACATGTTCCGCAGTTCTGCCTACCCCCTTCCTATTCGCGTGCCCTCCAAGATTACACCAATGCCTCTCCCAGCCCAATCACCTCAGACTTAAACATGATACCCATGGGGCAATATCTGAAATAATGTTTTAAGCTATTAAGGTTGGCAGTGCTAGCTGATAGTTCTTCGCAGTCCTGGCTGTGGTTGCACTTTTGCTTCAAGCGTAAGCTACGCTGCACCACCTCCCGCCGTTGAGTGTCTGTTTAGCAGCCCTGGATATCGCTATGTGAAACTAGACGACCTAGTTATCTCAAGTAAGAGCATGCATTCATGTGCAGCGCGTCTACCTGATAGCGTTGAGCCGTCACATTCGTTTAATGCAAATACATCGAGCCTACATTTTGCATTACGACCGCACCATGTGTGTCATCATGGATGTGACAATGAAGCTAGTCCCTCTGCTCAGTCTTATAATCGGCCGCACCCTTTCGACATCATACAATCTTACCATGGTCGTGTAACGCCAGCTGGTTGCTATGATAAGTGCAAGAGAAATCAGCCGGCAAAAAGCACTGACTAGCCTGACCGACTAATCCACTCAGCTAATCATCTAATCCGCTATTCACCGCCGTGCCACCTGTTTACCTTCGGCTCGTACAACAAACACAATTAAGTACAGGAGTGGGAGGAGAAAATGCCGATACCAATCGAATTAACTCGTCCGGTGCTCGGTTCCGAACCCAGGCAACTTTCACAGCCACCACACTCACAAACACCGCGTGTCCGTGTTAACTACATCTGGCCGAAAGTTCAGTCCGCCCAGGTACTGGGTGCTGTAGGCTGGAGGTTCCGGTCTCAGGATGGGTTTCCCGATCTCAGGCAGCTCAAGGCTGAGGGCCGTCTGTGCCGGTGACTGACTATCCCGACCTCAGGTTGTTGCAGTCCCAAGCTGAGCCTGCGCCGGTGGTTGGCTGTGCTGACCGCAGGTGGTCCGTTCCCCTGGGCTGGGTGACCTGTGCCAGTAGCTGGCTGTGTTGGCCGCAGGCGGTCCGCTGCCCCGGGCTGGGTGACCTGTGCCAGTAGCTGGATGTGTTTACTGCAGGCAGTCCGCTGCCCCGGACTGGGGGACCTGTGCCAGTAGCTGGCTGTGGTGACCGCAGGTGGTCCGCTGCCCCGGGCTGGGTGACCTGTGCCAGTAGCTGGCTGTGCTGACCCCAGTTTCGGGGTCCCGGACTGTGCCAGTAGCTGGCTTGTCCGGGGTCGCCCCGGGCTGGGCCTCCGTAGCTGGCTGTGCTGACCGCAGGCGGTCCGCTGCCCCGGGCTGGGTGACCTGTGCCAGTAGCTGGCTGTGTTGACCGCAGGCGGTCCGCTGCCCCGGGCTGGGTGACCTGTGCCAGTAGCTGGCTGTGCTGACCCCAGGCGGTCCGCTGCCCCGGGCTGGGTGACCTGTGCCAGTAGCTGGCTATATTGACCGCAGGCGGTCCGCTGCCCTGGGCTGGGTGACCTGTGCCAGTAGCTGGCTGTGTTGACCGCAGGCGGCCCGCTGCCCCCGGGGTGGCCGACCTGTGACAGTGGCCGCAGGATCCCTGCCACCCACCAGAGGTGGTCTCATTAGCTACTGATCCGTGAGATAGATGACCGATCTGCTCTGCATATATTGGATTCTACCGGAAACGCCCCACATATCGCACCAGTAGGCTGAGTATGGACCTGGCTGCCGATCAGCTAGGGAACAGACCGCTAGGACGCGCTGTTGGTGACACAGGGGCTGACACATGGACAGAGACAGGCTGTCAGTGGCACGGGCTGACGCATGGACTGGGACAGGCTGTCAGTGGCACGGGGCTGACGGATAGCAAGACAGGGACAGTCTGTCAATGGCACTGGGCTGACAGATAACAATATAGGGATAGGAAGATGAGGATCCGATACAAGGACGGCTGTTGGGGATACAGCGACGGATCGCCAGCGGAACAGGACTGGCAGATGGTGACACAAGGACTCAGTTGGTGACTCAAGGACAGGAAACTAGTGATGCAGGCACAAATTGTTGGCGACGCAAGTGCAAATTGTTGGGACACAGGTACAGGTTATTGGGATGCAGGTTCAGTTGTTGGGACATAGGGGCAGGTTGTTTGGACACAGGCGCAGTTGTTGGGACATAGGGGCAGGTTGTCGGGACGCAGGTGCAGTTGTTGGGACACAGGGGCAAGTTGTTGGAATGCAGGTTCAGTTGTTCGACACAGAGGCAGGTTGTTGAGACACAGCTACAGCTGTTCGGATGCAGGTACAGTTGTCGGGGCACGGGAGAAGGTTGTTGGGACACAGGTACAAGTTGTTGGAACATAGACACAGTTGTTGGGACTTAAGGGGTCATTGTTGGGAAACAGGGGGAGGCTGTTGGGACACAGACAAGTTGCTGGAACACAGCGGCAGGTTGTTGGGACTCATGGGCAGGTTCTTTGGGCACGGGTACAGTTGTTGGGACACGGGGCACGTTGTTGGAGCATATGGGGCAAGTTGTTGGGACACAGAGACACGTTATTGGAACACAATGGCAGGTTATTGGAATACAACGATAGGTTGTTCGGACACAAGGGCAGGTTATTGGGACACAGGTGCAGTTGTTGGAGCGCAGGTGCATTTGTTGGAACACAGCTGCAGGTTGTTGGGACACAGGTGGAGTTGTTGGGACATAGGGGCAGGTTGTTGGGACGCAGGTGCAGTTGTTGGGACACAGGGGCAAGTTGTTGGAACACAGGTGTGGTTGTTGGAAGACAACGGTAGGTTGTTGGAACACAGTTGCAGTTGTTGAGACACAGGGGCAAGTTATTCAGGAACACAGATACGGTTGTTCGGACGTAGGTGCAGTTGGTGGGAAGCAGGCACAGTTGTTGGGATGCAGGTGCAGTTGTTGGAACACGGCGGTAGGTTGTTGGAATGCAGGTACAGTTGTTGAGACACAGGGTAGATTGTTGAAGCACAAGGACAGGTTGTTGGAGCACATGGGCAGGTTGGTAGCGATGCAGGAGCGACACAGTGACACAGAAATGGGTTGTCAGTGACACAGCGACTGACAGCCAATTAATATCACAGGCGCAGATAGAGAGCTATAGAACCAGCTTGTTAGCGGGCAACAGCAAATGTCAAGTTACTTATTACTTACGTTTACTTATTATTCACGTTAACAATTTACTTAAATTGGCCACCGTAGTAATCCCAATTTGCATAAGCCTAAATATTAAGGCATAGGACCGATAGGAACTTTTCGTCATATTGCATGTGTTCTTGGACGGATATTTTATATTGCATAAATACTACATATTCTAAAGAGCACACAAGAAGCATACATCATACAGGGAGCACAATTGTGGAATAGCGTACGCGGGCTGTGACGTGGTCCGATCCGTGCCATACGTACTCTGACACGGGGGCACAGACTGTAGCAGATGAGCGAGTTCGGGAACACTGCAGTCGGTTGGCACGGTTGTCAGTCGGTGCCCTACTAACCATAATGCCTTTCTCACCTAGGGTACAACTGGGACGGTACCATATATATAAAAGATACATTGCCAATATAGTGGTCCAACGAATAGCTAACGCGGAAGTCACCCAGAAGAATGCGTGTGACGGTAAGTCAGCGTGGCAGTCCAGCGGACACAGACCGAGACTCGCACCGAGACGTGCCGCCGACAGGCGCTGCCGTCCCGGCCGGGATCGGTGCATCTCTGGCGCGGCCCCGGCCGCGGTGCATGTGCCAGTGGTCCGGCTCCCGCCACTGCACATCTGGCGGGAGTCCGGCGAACATGAGCCGCGCTCACCTAGTGCTAACCTGAACTCTGGAGTGACTCACTGGTAAAGGTCAGTCACACAATGCATTCCCCGTGGCACGGGTCACCACTACGACATCCAGCCCATCACCTGCACCTGATGACTGAATGTGGCCGGGACGGAAAGGTAACGAAAGGTGTTTGTGATTTCGTGCACGTGCACGTTCAACGCAAATATCTAGTAAACGTCAGTGGAGCTAAGTTTGATAGGGCGCCTCAAATACTGCCCGTGGTAGAAAATGAGCGAACAATATAGCATGGCTCTACCAGACGGCCTTCTTATTTTTGCGCTCAAAATAAAACACTGTGCATGACACAAAATACTTACAAAAGAAACGTGGGGCACGTGTCATAAACGTACGCAAAAGTGAACACATCACAAACTTCTACATACATATCAAACCAAATGTAAAATTTTGAACTCTCGTATCACGAAAGGATTCCACGATGTTTACCAAGGTAGGGAGAAAACCGCAACTCCTCCATACCAGATATTTCGGATGAAAGAGAGCGGAGAGGAAACATTGAAAGGGCAATCTAACAAAAACAAATGCAGACACCAGAGAGCAACATAGAGGCTTGCTAAGCCAGGTAAAACGGATCAATGTTCCCGACTGTCAGCAATACTTGGAATATTATTAACGTTTGAACCAATGAAGGAATATAGAACTAGAAAGCTGCCAAAATATTCAGCGTGTCTAACAAGTAACATACAGTGTTAGCACCAGGTGGCAGGCCAAGTCAGGCTAGATTGTTTCTGTCAGAAACGTTTGTTCCAGATCCCATGTGCGTTGTGGGGTGCAGTATTGAGAGGTGATATCCAATAGAGGTTTTAAAGCTAGAAGTGGTGGAACGTCGGCACACAAGGGCGCCAAGCTGAGGTAAAACTCCTTTTATGGGGGGTCTACCTATGAGGAATTCCGAGTGTATCCCACAGGGACGAGGGGGCTCCCCACGTTGACTAAGCATGCTAGACCTAAGGACATACCAAATGAACGGTAAATAATACAATGCAAATTGTAGCCGAGCACGAGCAGTGCTTTTTTTACCAATCGCGTGGAATCGCGCGTTCTGCAGGGGAAATGTAGTCTCGGATAGAGACGGGCCTCCGGTAATCCCCGTGGGGCCTCATGTAGTTCCGGGTAGAGAGAAGACGCCCCTTGTAATTCCAATACTGCCTCCTAGTCACAGGGGCAGCCTATTATCCTATGGGGCCTCCTGTATTTTTCCCATGAGAACCACCTGTAGTCCCATGGGGGCTTCCCGTAGTTCTCCCATGGGAGCTTCTTTTAGTCTCAGCAGGGCCTTTTTGCAATCCCAGGGGACCCAGCCGTCATCCCACGTGGGGGGTGGGTGGCGCGATCCCGCAGTCCCAGTGGGGCTTCCTGCAATGCCAGGGGTCTCCTGTTGTCCCAGGACGACCTTAAGGCGACCATCCTAAAGGAGGCCGAATTGCAGCCTCCTGCAACTCAAGGGAACCTTCATAATGCGGACATCTTGGCAATGTGGTATAAGATCCATCGTCGATCCCGTAGAGGTCAAATATCTGGAAATATGCGAGTTGTTGAAGATGGCAATTGTTGAGACAGATGGCGCGCAGGAAATGGTAGTGAACGGTACGAAGGCAAATCCTAAGGTGCTCCACCATTTCTTTTTAACAATCGTCACTGAACCGTAAGCGTTAAATTATCACGAACATTTCAAAAGCGCATCACCAAAAAACACTGGCAATGCCAATCGCACCAGAGATAAAATCGTCGCGCAAAATTACCCTGGTTCATCGCATTATTTCGCAATAGTCCGTTTTGTTATCCCCCAGAGCGCCTGCCACACATGCACACAACACAAATTTAAGGTCATACCTCAAGCTTAATCATACGTGACATTTCCGATACACTTAGAGGATGCAATTTGCCACATGCATATGGAGGCTTTTCAAAAATGTTGATTACCTACGAAGTCTTACACCAAACCCATTTTTATAGTTTGAACCTTCACTGGAACTGGAGACCTTACCTGAAACTACACTTTGTATTTTCGCATATGTATTTCAATCAATATGTAGGTGCTGCCTCCTGGCGGAGAGCAAGTGCTGCTATGCGCCGTGACTGAGCTGAAAGCATCATTACATCCTCGAAAAGCTAACGTTCCTCACACTGGTGCCACCTCAGAGTGCTCGCGTATTCGTCTTTTGTGTGTTGTCCTTATCTTTGGTTATGCAAGGGGCTGGTCTCTTTGCTCTCAAGGTTGCTCTTGTTGGCTTCAATTGCAGTGCATTTGTTGATCGCATATTTGTGAGATGCATCCACCGAGCTTTCCCTACCTCTTTGGGCGTGGTTCTTCGGTTTTCTGATTGTGTCTTTGGTGTTTTGAGGATCGCCGCGGCAGAACTATTACACAACACCTCCGGAATACGACCTCCTTACAAGAGTGTAGCGACAAACCTCGACGTGAGACGGAGACAAAACCTACAGATGCACGCCCATTTATCTTTCAACTGTACAATTCACGGTCCGTTTTTATGAAAACATTTCGGTATCCAGCTAAAAACCGTATTGGGACCAAGTCGTGATCTCACTGATCCGGCCTAGCTCTGTGCCTTAACACTCGCACATCCGGAGGTCCGCGCCAACTTTGCATGTCCGGGGGACAGATGTCTGCCCCCTTAAGATCTCTAGAAATATGCCAGCTAGCGACAAACGGAAAACGGCGTTGGATAGCTGGTAACGGGCTCCACCGAAAATGTTTCGGTCATTTTTTTCCTCAGGTCAACAGTCAGGTCATTGGGTCATCATAGGCCAAATTCGACCAGATCAGGTGGGACTCAGATATAGACACATACTTCAAGACCTGTAACAGATGGAAACAAACGGCGAACGCTATTCGACAGTCCTTGAAATGCGCTACCGACAATAGGCGGTGCAATTTAAGGTCAGGTCAACCGAAACTCAGGTCAAGGTCATGAGGTCATGACCTCAGGTCAAGGCCTAGGGAGGTTATATAATGTATCAATAGACACGTCTTGACGATTCAAGCACAAGGACGGTAATTTCAGCCTTCTAGCTCAATGCAGTGCGATGCAATGCGCATAAAGGTGTAGTGATCTCAGGTGACCTCAGAAACCTTGGTGAGGCCACTGAGCAAAAATGTCAGCGGTAACATTGAGCATAGTGTCCACCTACATGCCACAATCGTTGTGAGATCATTCCGAGCGCAAATATGTAACCAGGAAACATTTGTATATTTTACCATAGCCCTATAATGGGGAAGCCAAGGCAGCGACCTGACCTAGTCAATGCTACGAAAAAAATCCGGGGGGGGGGTAGGTATCTGCCCCACGGACGTGCGCGGGTTAAGAGACGGCAACTAAGTTGTTCGACACAATGTACGCGCATCGATAGTCGGAAGGCATCGAAAACTTCTCAGCAATATTGTAAACGGTTCATAAGTTAGCTCAGAAAAACATAAGGAGGGGTTAAAATTATCATCTACACCGCAATAGATCAAGACATCTACATACGATATTTACCAGATATCTCAAAACAGCATATAACATACTTTGTTATTATATGACATAACTTGTATATTGTTCCGAAATCGGCAACCGCAACGCATTTCCAATAAATCGAGGTATCTATTCTGCTACCTAGTCCATCACTGCATCAACAGCGATATGGCACGCACAATGCACAGTGTATTGCTCCGGCGCAGTTACATCCGCACAATAGTCGCTGCTGCTGACGTTACACAGCTGCAGAACAATGTAACGATGCCATGGCGATGTCGGTCAGCGTGACAACCCAGCGCCGCAGCATCCGTGTGGGCGAGACAAAGCCATCAACAGCTATCTAAAGGTCGCCGGCTGTCGCACTCCCGCCCTATGTGGGCGCACGCTGACAAACCACCACAAGCTAACACGACGACGATGCACGATCTGGAATGTGTCTAGCAAACCGAAGAGATTCGGCCGAATATACGCCGTATCGAATGATAAATAATCCCGAAGCTACCGTAGGCAATATTTCTTTGCTCATGGCATCAGTCACCGACCATTTCGCATTCATAGCAGCGAATCATTACACACATATAGCGATTACATATGGATCTTCAACAAATGCGCTCACGCACATATGTACAACACGAGCCATTCAGACACATGCATCTGCTACACTCACACACACCAAGCACTAAATTCTTTCCACCATGTCGATGTTGATCTTGAAGTACACGTACGGGTAGTATTCTCCGGTACCGAAACCTAAGCCTGGAATTTCCATCACCTGAAAGAGAATCGGAATTGAGTCGGCATGTCAGACAAATGACCGTGCACCACCAGCTCAGCGCACGACATTTTGTTGTTTGCGGATGACATAAGCATATGTCTGTCCAACGTCTGGTCTCTACATGGTTAGTATGGTCATATTTCACCGACGAACGTGCCACAGCGACACGCAGAAGCGGCATCGGGAAGTGATCACAGTGATGGTGGTGCCATACGAAACAGTGATCGTGCTATGATCACAAGCACGATGGTGGTGATGCTTGAAATCTACGAGCGAACGGTGTCCGTTAGCCGCCGAACACTCACAGCAACCCATCGCATCCCAAGCCAACGCCCAATGGCAGAATCCTGCCGCTTCGTCAAACACTTGAACCTCAGCACAACCACCAGTTGTTCAGCAGTCGGCCGCATCTCGTCTACCTAACTTCTGAGCCTTCGTCCAACGACCGACCCGCAATCCCAGGTCCCAGGTCCCAGGTCTGCGCCTGTCTCTCATCCTGACCACACACTTCGCCTACACAAGTATTCGACCAATGGTCGACGTCCGACAGTGGCAGTCGGCCCGCTTCTCTTATCGTATTTTTCATTGCACCGTCAATGCATTGATATTGAAGCCCGTTTGCCCCATCTATCCCTGTCCCCGTCCCGGTCCCCCCCCCCCTCTCTTGTGGCCATCGAGTCAGTCATGTCAGAGCCTTGATCTGTGTTGTAGAGCCTTGATCATTCGCTCAGATGAGCATGTTTCTATCTCGGTAATCAGCTGGGCACAGCCCATGTGCGGCTTGATATCAAAGCGCTGTCGCGACCATCATCCCACATAAGTGCATACTAAACAAAAATCAATCAGCGCAACCAGTTTCATTTTGAACCAGAATAAACGGCTGGTTAAGTGGATTCCGGAGGTTTATGGGTCAGTTGAGTCTCTTCTGATTGGACTGCTAAAACCCTGGTACATTGAATTGCCCTGCATTATTTCCAATTCGATATAACAATGGCGTTCGGACACTGAATGAAAGTGACATGTGGCTTAATATATAGGTTAAACATCTACAGTAACTTACAACTGCCACATATATCACATATAATCTTATCCGGCGATACCTATGAGGTAAAAAGCCCATAACATTCGCATTCGTCGCTTCAAATACTGCGTGGTTGAAATAGTCGCTGGAGACAAGCGCCGGATATCGCGGTGAAATTGGATATCCAAGCAAGAATATCGGGACAAAACCGCTCCTCTTTGAAGGTGAGTGGTCTGCTATTCGGGGACATGCTGCAAAGTTCGCCTGTCAAGTACCGTGGCTGGGCAAAGACCCAAATAAATATTTTATGTCAGCCGAAGAAAGGCTCGATCAGCCTGTAACCTAGCTAGTGATCGCAGGCTTATTGGGCAATCGCCATGCCGATACTGCTGTCATCTGGCGGATGGATATGACTCTGTCTACCTGAGTCAGCACTGCACCTCAACCAACTGGTGGAAAATGGCACAAGGCAGCGCACCGAAACTTGGCATACCTTTTCCCACATCAATCTGGCATGTTGTCAAATTTTTGAAGTAAGGCATCTAGGGTCAACGAGTTAGTCTAGGTCAAATGAGATCACCTGCAAAAAAGGTCAACAAGTCATAACGTTTTAAATGATAGATATTCTAATGCAATTTTTAGGGATGCAACAAAACGTACCAGATAAGTTTTTTGGACTACTTATTAATTTTGCATATTTGCCTATTAGAATTCAAATAGAAGATTCTGGCCAAAGAAATATTTTTTTAAAGAGCAAGTTTACTTCAAACGTTTTGTCAATGTCAGCTCTACCCATTAGAACAGGAAACTTAAAGAAAACTTGAGAATCGAAAATTTGGAAATTTCCAAACAATAAAATTTTGATTTTTGGGTGGCCAAAAAAATTGGGTGTGCCTGGTCCAATTTCGCTGTCCTTTCCTTATTCCAATTTTTTTTCTCTCAAATATCCCCAAAATGAACTCCAGAGAGCCAAAAACATAACGTAAGTCGTGAAAATCTGGGCCCCCTAGTGGCGTCACTTTCGTGAAAAAAATTGGGGGAGGGTGGTGTCGGTCATTACCCATCGAGCGCTTTCCGATGGTACCCCTTTCGTTTTCGTACGACGCTTAATTTGGATTTTAGAGGGGGACAGACCACCGCCTACCCACGAGCATGGGACAGACCACCGATGGAATACAATAACGCCACAGAGGTGCGAAAACACGCACTGGTGACACGGTGGGACATTTTCCACTGTAGAAGCATGATGAAACACAGCATACGTGTGGCGGGACACGACTCAGATAGTGCAGGACGCGACGGAGGCACAGCAGGATACAGCTGGGATATTGTGATTCACGACCGAAACACACCAGGATACAGCTGGGGTGTGGTGAGACACGGTCAAGACCCAGCAGGATACAGCTGGGATATGGAGGAACACGACCGAGACACAGCAGGACACAGCTGAGGTATGGAGGGACAACATGACCGAGGCACAACAGGATACAGCTGAGGTATGGTGGGACACGACCGAGGCACAACAGGATACAGCTGAGGTATGGAGGGACAACACGACCGAGACACAGCAGGACACAGCTGAGGTATGGAGGGACAACATGACCGAGGCACAACAGGATACAGCTGAGGTATGGTGGGACACGACCGAGGCACAACAGGATACAGCTGAGGTATGGAGGGACAACACGACCGAGACGTAGCATAAAACAGCTAACATCTCGTAGAACATGGCCGATGTACGGAGACCAGTGTAAAATAATTGACCATGTGGCCTGGAAATTCACAGTTAATGGAATTGTGCTATTTCATCCTTGTCTTAGGCTTTTACCATTTTGCCACAGGTGTGGACAGTCATTATACACACGACTGCTAAAAAATGTAAAATGCATGTGACTGAAGTGAAAGGCATTCCGCTTATTTAATCCTTAAGTGGAGATCCTTTATTTTCTTCCAATATTTCACTATTTCCAAGCAACTTCTGTTTTCATCCACACAGTTAATGGTGAAGTAATTTTAGGACACTGACGGAGACCTGACACAGATATGACAGGTGGTGGTTGTCGAGACGTGCCGAGGACAGCTGTAGAGAGGCATACCTCGTACTTGTCGCCTGCCGAGGCGGTCGAGTCGAGGTGGGCATACAGCTGGTTCAGCACCTCGCGCAGCCGTTTCTGTGTCTTCTTTGAAGGGTGCAACAGCATCGCCTGGAAGTTGACTGGCAAGCCATACCTGAAGACACACAGCCGAGTTACAAAAAAAAAGTCGCTGCAACCAAGCATTCATTTAAACGGTCGCCACGAGCAGCTGAAAATATCAGCCCACGTAATACAGTCATCATGTGCATTGCGCAACGAAATACACGACAGAATCGCACAGCGTTATGCAACTCACCATCGCAGGGGAAACGATCGATATATAGGAGCCATCCCCGACGACACACGAGACGTTGGTGAGATTCGCCACAGCACCGAGCTTGTTGCAACACATCACATAACACACAATTCCAGAAGAAGTCTCGCGGTACGGGATCAAGAACATTGCATCACACCAGGACTGACTGCTTGTGGTACAGGATTCCTCATCACATTTCATCACGTTTGGAGAAATGAACCGCGGTACGGGATCCATCATATTGGATTAAACCAGGAGACGCCCTGCTGCACAGGATCCATAACCATGGCATTGCATCACACCAGAAAAGACGATCAGTGGTACAGGATCCATCACATTGCATCACACCAGGAAATACTTCCGCGATACAGGCTCCATCATATTGCATTACACCACGAGCGATGACCCACGGTAAGGGATCCATCAGATTCCTTCACACCAGATGTTCAGTGGTACTGAGCCTCGCACATTGCATCGCAGCAGGAGAGACGATCAGCGCTGCAGGATCCATCACATTGCATCACACCAGGAGAGACGTTCAGTGGCACAGGATCTACCACCTACCTCAGTACAGATTCGACAAACACGCGTAGCGACTTGACGTGGATCCAGGCAGTGAAGCACTCGCTGAAGTTGACCTTGAGCCAGCGCACCAGCGGCCCCAACTGTTTTTTCTTCTCCGACGCTAGCTTGTAATACTCGTTATTGCCAGCGGCCAGCTCCTCTTCATTGTAGGTAAAGTCTCTCACCACAAACCTACCGACAAGAAGCCGTGGAACTGACACGGAAGAGAAATAGTATCAGTATCTCAACGCGACAAGAGATGGTGGCATTATGGTAAACGTTTTGTTCTCTGCGTGTAGCTTTGCATTGGATAAAAGTCGACGACAAGACGCCAAGCTGACACGGAATAAAGGCAGCTCCCTCACGTCCAGCCGACCCGGAAGCATTCCGCATCATGGTATCAACCCGCCAGTGCGAAGGTTTCCGTATAGTCACACCAGAAATTCATAGGATAATGATTCACTTCTAAATATATTACATAAAACGGTAGTCGCCAAATCCTCGATTGATTACTTCGGTTCATGGGCGTACAAACTAAATGCTCATTTAGCACCCACAACAGGTAATTCTTACACCATACAATGTCTGCTGTACCATGCACATCATCATTGGTAAATAGTGGCATTGATGCTGAAGTTCCGAATAGATACTAGATAGTAAAAAAACATCAGGAAGGAAACAGACTCTTCCGGATTTAACGACATGTGATGCATCATCTAAGACTGCTTAGGAGACCATCTCCAGCCGCTCGACTAGGTGTCTAGATCCAGTACAACTCCACTTCTCTTGAGTGTACTTTGACTCAAAGACCTGAACTTCACACGCACGCAACCTATCCTTACCACAGAGAACATGTTTATTCGGTCAAACGCTAATATTGCATTGTTGGCCGGCATTATCTCTGTTCGTCTCAACTTCCCTTTCCTCGCTCCGTGAGAGGTTGGAGACCCCAAATGACCTAGCAATTGAATGATTCGCAAAAGAACCCAATGTTCATTTTATGTAGCTAGAGAGCCCCTTCCTCGCTCCATCACTCCGTACTCCGATAGCCCATCAGCCCACCATCTGATCCGTCTTAAGCATAACAAAACGGTTGACACCCGCGGCTGTTGACGTCAATTGCAACGTCAGCGTAAGCTGGCGTCGCCCAAGTCGTGACATTAATATACAAATTTCATCAATTAAATGTATGGACACTCAGAAAAGCATCGTGGGATTAGACGCAAGCTCGTAGCCAACTGCGTTT
Source organism: Imbricaverruca yamaguchii (assembly GCA_034440575.1). Lineage (NCBI taxonomy): Eukaryota > Metazoa > Arthropoda > Thecostraca > Neoverrucidae > Imbricaverruca > Imbricaverruca yamaguchii. The sequence goes on along the minus strand of JAOTOL010001410.1, from coordinate 771,007 downwards.
CCGGACCCATACCAAAGGATAGGCACAAAGTTCATCTTAAGTGCATGATGTGCAATATTCCTGGGGAAAATGAATTTCTTAAAACCACACTAGCAAAAAAAATCATATATCTTTGCTTTCGGATCACATTCCTACAGCACATCAGAAACAGGGCACGTCACTTCACCGCCCATATTGTAATTAATTTCTGAAAAACTTGGTACTGTGTCTGCATTTACAAGTCATGCTTTGTAATCAGTGTCCAATCATATCTGATCCACGAAACATTCTCGACCCCAACATGCATGCCCTAATTGGCTAGCATACAGGCTGGTATGCCAGCTGCAAAATTTCAATGCTGGGCAAACTGTCGTCGGTAAACAGACGTCCGACCACACCTGTTCTCGCGCGCCTTCTGTTTGAACTCGTCCGCCGCCTTCTTGAAGAGCGTGACCGTGAAGAGGCCGTGGTCGTTGTCCTCGAACACCATCTGTGTGGAGCGCGGCACGATCATGTCGGTGAGCCGCTCGTACTTGTTGTGCCAGTCCTGGAAGCACATCCTGCCCACAGAGCACCGGTTACTGAGGCTACACCTTGAGTGAACATCGGTCACAGGGATGGCAGTGGATGCAGCAATGGTTACAGGCAAAGCCACCTTCAGTGCAATATAAATTATTTAATGATATATTTAGCATACAATTGTTATGATTGGTATCATTTTTAGATTTATCATGAGGGTCACCCTTAGTATTATGATCAGTAGCGTTATTAATACAAATATGCTTGAAGGCTTCACAAAAGAACCCAATGTTCTTCTTCTGTAGCCAGAGAGTTCGTTTGTGTTCGCGACAGGGCTGGTAAGATGCTGGCATATACCAGTTAGCATCAGACCTGCCAAATATTTCCTGTCAAGACAATCTTTTTCAAGATATTATTACCGGTTTGTAATGATGGATCCGGAGGTTTTCCAAATTCCTGAAGATATAAACCCACAGTTGTCTGCTGCGAGGTCGACAGTTTTTGCCAGCAAATGCTTTCTTATCGGTTGTGATGGGAAAAAAATTTCCAGCATTTACCAATCCTGGTTCGAGAGCTGTACAATTAGACTTCATGAGCAATTGTTTGTATCTGTGAAGCCCCTCTCCAGCCGTGCTAATAGAGAACTACAAGAACTACATGTAAAGAATTGCACAACTACACATAGTCACAACTACAAGAACTACATGTAGTCAAACATCGAAAAACGTCCAGCAACACTGCGTACCACGGCACAACTCACTTCGGGACGACGACCAGCACAGTGGTGAGATACTCTGAGCTGTGCACAAACTGCTCCTTCTTCACCAGGTCACCCACGTTCCTCGTCAGCAGAGAACCACTGCGGAGTGCGAAGTCATAGGCTAGAGTCATAGACTAGGGATCATAGACTGTTAACACATGTCACCAACACGCCCACAATACCACAGCAAACCTGTACCATCCACGATCTAACGGAGGATTGATTGATTGATTATTTGGGCCTGAGGGCGCACAGACTGCGAGGCCATTTAGCGCCCATGATCTAACGGAAGAGAGGCATGAAGAGAAGGCCGATGGGCAGACACCCCTGGGGAATTCCACAGGGATGTTCCACGTGAAATCCGTACACAACGTCGCATTGCGCGGACAGTGACGGAATTCCCAGCGTATTATGCGTAAAGAACGCAACCACAATCATTTGGCATATAGGATAGGCGTCATGTTCCCACCGTTGACAACTCACGTCTGTTTTCGCTCAATGTTCTGTAGACTGCTCTTCAGGTTGTTGTAGTGGCTGGCCTTGGATTTGAGGTCTGTCTCGATCTGCGACACCTGTTTACTGATGATGTCCGAGATGTTCTTGAGCGACTGTTTGGTCGGATACTTGGCCATGTCCCACTGGAAGCGGGTGATGTAGGTCGACAGGTCCACTACGGACAGAATGCGACACCAATTAACCATGTGTTGGTTTATTTTATGTTGTGATCTCAAACGTAAGAAACCATATTTTGACGCTTGCAAACTATGTTCAAACATTAAATTTTGGTACATAATGGATGAATGTTCTTAATTGATGTTGCATGATGCAATGCATACATTGGGCATGCTCCAGGGTAACTAGCTGTGCAGTGTATGCTATACAGACAGTCATATGGCATGCTTCAGGACAACTAGTTGTGCAGTGTAGGTTAGTTAGACAAAGTGATATAGGGCTGACTCAACACATTGTGTTAAACAACACAGGTTCATATGGTGCAATAATTTCACTGAGCAGAACAATAGGAACTGTATAACACATTATGGATATAACAATAGGATGTGGTAGAGGATCATGATTTCTCAGTTTTTTTTTAAAACCTCGACAATTAACCCAAGAAGTTAAGCACCACAAAATATACTTAAATGTGACTAGCCCCCAACACCACCTTTTCCGATATTGCTATGAATTGTGCAAATGTACATACCAAAAAGCATGGAGAAAGGTTAAGATCCAACCATGTGCAATTGGTTTCCAAAGTGCCACGAAAGCGATAACGAACACGAGTCTCCAAAGCGATTTCCGTGCTTATCGACAGAATAGTCCCAGGCATAAAAATTGGTGCACCAGGAGGGGTACACAGCCCATGGATAATAAAGGCCAGTTGTCTCCATAAAAGGTAGCAATGGGTTGTGAAGTATGTCATGGGCAGGTGATACCGTGAAACCTAAATGCAGCATCCTACAAGGGCAGGGTGGTCACTGACCAAAACAGAGCTTAACTACCTCCAATATATTTCTCTCAGACACAATCCAACTCAATTAAGCTCAGCAAACATGTAAGCTGCAGCTACAAGTATGATTACAAAGCACTGACAGTCAGGCCTACTTTGTAGCTAACCATGAACTGAAGGTACCTACAGGTGAGCATAGCCATGTTAGCTGCATAATAGGCAGATAATTGAGCTCGAGATATGACGTAAGGATACTAGTACACTGCATAAATATGTACCATGCATGCTGATGGGTGGGCAATGTGGCATAGCAGCTCAAAAACCAACATTCTCTACGTCTTCACTCTGGTACCGATCCAAAACATTAGGTTCGAAATTTATGACAGCAGCATTGCTGGCTATTTATCATCGATGACCATGTCTAATGGGTGAGTCACAGATCTGCCAATGAATTCACATGCAAACAGTAATCACAAGCTGACCTCCATTGGCGAGCAGGTTCTCAGAGAGTTTGTCGCGCTGGTCTTCTAGCACGTCTCCCAAATAGTTTGAAACCTTCTTCATCACCTGCTCCACGAAACCGTCCAGCTTGCCCAGATCTTCTGAGAGACCCACCAAGAGGTCCAGGGTGCCCACCTGATACACAGGCATATTGGACATTACAAAGGGTATTTTCTGATATGGCTCCTGACAAGCCTCCACTTAATCTCAATATTCAGATCGTGGAGGAACATAGGAGGCCCTGTTCCTTGTCGTGATGGCAGGAATGGTTTAATGGCTGTCAAGTCTCAATATGAACATATCCTTAGTTACAAAGCTAAACAAATCAATGCCCAGACCTGTCTTCCAGCAGCACATTTTCACTGCATAAACATCTGCACAGACTGTTGGAGTGAGCAACTTAGCACTTGTGCTGGGAGCAGACATACTGGCATATGTATTTGGCAATTTTTTTTAGTGCAATCTGCCCCCATGACATCCAATCAACATCAACATCTATTCTTGAATGTTATGCATATAGCAAACTGATGTGTGAAAATCCTAACAGAGCTTTAGCCTCTTCCTCGTAAATCCAAAGAACCAATCAAACGGGGGGTGTTTTTGTCAAATCATATCAATCCACACCATGTATCATATTCATTTTCCTTGGCACCTGAAAGAGCAAATCAAACAACTAGAAATACTGAAGACATTTAGTTGAAGCACCCTTAAAGTAAACTGACAAACAAACCATTGAAGACCTTAGGAAGTGGAATACTTGTGCTTTGGGGTGGTTGGCTACATATGTTTGTGAGTGCATCAAGTACATAAGCAATACAGCATGTGACTCTTTTGGGTTCTGACATTGGCCAAAAGGGGGTTTGTAGCAAGGCTATTCCATAAGGTGGGCTCACCAGATGCTGGCATAACCTTGGTCTGACCTTCAAACCAACAACTGGAGACAGCTAGTGATTGGGCACTGAATGCTAAAGCTAGCACCATTTGCTTTAAAAAAAAAATTGTGTGAACACATTCAGTGATTTGTGCTCTTGAAGTATATTCTGCAGACAATTACTGTATATTGAAGTTAAAAAATATAGGAACTTTAACATATAATTTTAGCTTAAAACATAATCACGCATTTATTTCCTAAAATAAACCTATGATCATGGTTGGTGGAACCTGTGGTCACTGTGGCTCTGCTGTCAAAATAGGCTCTGCCAACCACTGAAATGTCAGCCAATAGTAGGACTTGCTTGAGCGTTGACACAGCCAGCCACAGTCAAATCATGTGGTAGATCATGCACACATTACTGCAGTATTCCATGTATATATTTTTCACTGGTGAATACTGAATATTGTGAGTCTAGTAGAGCCCTTTCCAAATCTGACATTAGTTCTGTGCAACCCTAAATATTTCATGAGATAATGTGCTTAATATGGTTTTCCCCCATAGCCCTCAATGCATTCTGCCCTCCAGGTTAGTTTACTGTTTTGCCTCTTGGCGTCGCCACTGCTCGTGGACCACCCTGGGTTTGTAGTACATCAAATTTTATGTTAAACACATGAGCATGGGGTGCACAATGTTTGAGCTTGAGCATTGGAAACACAAATATGCATGAAGCTTACAGAACTTAAAGAAGTGCATATTTGTTCAATTAATGTTCTGCTTACTGACTACCAAATTATGCACTACCTGAAATGAACATCCATGCATATGCATCACATACAGAGTTTGAGAGTTGGAAAAATGGCACTCCTGTTTGTTTCTTTGCATTCAGAATATTATCTTATCCAAAAAATTATCCTCCATTTTTCTGATTTGGAGGTTAAATGGTGTTGCTTGACAATGAACATCTCAAGATTGAGGGGTTCATTGTTTAATGAACCTGAATTGATCTCAAGTACTCAAGATTTAATGAGACACAAAGTCAAATTTTCATCTCAAAGGGTAAAATAGAAATATCCTCCCAATATTGATATTCAATTATCTCAAAATTGTCCTGCCCACATCCAGGATAATGAAGTGCAATTCCAACCATGATCACACACATCAGTGTTCCTACTCTGTGCCCACCCATGCACATACATACATGCACAAACTTAAAACACATTGAGAAGTTGTCATAAAACAAATTCATGCAAAAAGTCTAAGGAATACCTTCAAGTCTGGAATGTAAAACTTCCAGTTGGAAGATAGGTCACCCTGCTTTGCAGTGACATTTTGAAGAGAGTCCCATGTCTGCTGGCAGGTCTTTTCACCAGGTGCTGATATTAGCCAATATTCCATGGCTGGAGAGTAGTGCTGAAATTCAAGCTTTGTGTAATAGCAGTTGGAGAGCAAATTTCACAACATCCAATTATTGCCTAGAAGTGCAACCAACAACTTGCAGTGCTCTCATTCAACTGCCAACATTGTGCATAACTACCTATGTAGGTACCTAGATAGGCAATGTTCTCAGATTCATTCAGTTAGGTATCAACTCGATCATGGATTTAACAACTACTCAGGCCATGATCAGTCAACCAGGCATCATCACTGATCACATTGTACCATCTCATAACCAATTAGTACAGAGGTAAACTATTTGTGAAATAGGGTGGTATATCCCACTCCCCAAACATTGAAGCAACATCCTTCTCAAAGAAGCATCAGCATAATGCTTCTTGATGAATGTTTATTAAGCCTGCATGCCTCTTTTCTAAAAGTATCTGATTTGTTTAATTGTTTGATTGATTATTTTTGCTAAAGGGTGGGCCAACTAGGTACACGGTCATTTAGCGCCCAAATCCAATTTGCAATCGCCATGCCTAGAATAACAGGTAGGTGGGTAGGTACTTACCTACCTACCTACCTACGCCAGTGTACAGAACTACGGAACAGGTAAATGAATTATATGAAAATTGGTATCCCTCAGTTGAGGGAGATGAAAAGTTGGCAATCAGTATGACATTGGCTGAATACTTAGTTTGAAGAATGTAAGAAGTATTTTGAATGGCATTATTTCCACGGCAAATTTCGACATCTCACACCTAACATGAAACTAGAGTCCTCACCTGAGCAGCAGTCAAACCCACACAGCATCGACCATCACCCCACAATAGTCAAGGCAGCGAGGATTTAGAAGCATTTCCAAACAACAGCTGATGTTTCACGTGATGTTAGTTGCTTCAAATAGTCATTTGAAGTGTACTTTCCGAAAGAATGTAATGAAGACCACGATTTTGACAGAAGTGATGACAAAATTATTTCTCAACACGCTTATCGCTATATTTTCAACTACATCAGAAAGTATGATATTTGCATTATCTTCACGCATCTGCAAGACTCCATTCTAGTATAAAACTGCAATGTATTCTAAATTCACCTGTACAAAAGCCGAATCGTCTTTCACGCGCAATTTTCGGTGCATTCGTAGGCTGAGTAATGCATGAAGGGAGGAACAAAGAGATTGAATGTGTGTCCAGTTAGGTATGTAGTCATATATGTGCATACCTAGGTACCTAGGTACTTATAATTTAGCAAAGCTTTTAGAGAAGTTCCGTACAAACATCTGATTCGTCAGTTGAAGCAGCATGGGATCGATGGAGATGTCCTATGCTTAGTTCAAGCATGATTAAGAGAAAGGAAATCAAGCCAGTATTAACTAGATGTATTCCTGGGTACCTATCTGTGTGGAATGATGTTATCAGGGTAAATTTGTTTTTGTTGTATGTGAAAAAAATTGAAATACCATGCATTAACATGATGAAGACAATCTGACTGCACATTTCTGGTGCAGAAGTACTTTTCTGTGCATTGAAAATGGTACATAAAATGGCCTTTGAGTGGGGTAATATATTGTGGACAATGATGTAAAATAACCAAAGTGTAACCTAGCAATTTCCTCAAAATGTGTTAAGTTTTTGAGTAAATTAACTAATGGATATGTAAACAGGTAAAGTTGCAATTTAATATTTTTAAGTTCTTGGAATTTATTTCCCTTACAATTGTTTGTGAATGTGGTTAGCATGATGTGGCCACTCCTTTCCTTCACAAATACATGCTTTTCAGTTGGGCAAAATATGACCTAAAATTTTTCCTGGATTTGGGTAGGCATTAAGCATCAAAAATGATGTTCAAAAGGATTTTTTTTTATGTAACAAAGCCCAGTCTAGCCTGACCTTAATGCAAGAAAATCAATTCTTGTTTAATTAAATTTAACTAGAATGTTATAAATGTATGAAAATGATAGCAATTTTGAAATTCAAGTCTTTCCTAAACTAACCTGGCCTGTCCTAGTGTGATCCTATTTCAATAAAATTTTACCAGATTTTCTGACTGAGAAGAAAAGCCTGAACTAGCCAACCTGATCAAACCAGAGATCTTTGCTTGCTTCATGGAGCTAAAATGTTTGTAAATCTTGTAAATCTTGTAAGTCTTGTAGATACCTCAAACTGTAATAATGCCAAAACACAACCTATCCTAGCCTGGCCTCTATTTGTTTTGCTGAAGTGAAGCACATGAGTAACCTGGTACCATTTTGGTATGGGGTACAACATGGTTTTATTTTGGGTCCACTTCTCCTTTTCTCTTTGTGAGCAGCATTGAGATAGGGTTGATAAATATGATGTTTGGAGTTTTCTGAGGACATCAAGCTGGTGGGAATGGCTAAAATAGTAATGAATTCAAAAGTATCCAAGTAGACTTAGAAGGCAACAAAGTAGGCTGGTCAACAGCAGATGTCTTTCAAACATGTTAAGTGTTATTGCTATGAATTTGTGGTCCTGAGGCCAGACAGTGCTGCACAATGGGAGATTGTGAACTAAGTATTGAAGATGGAAAAGTGATGTTAAAAGGATAGGAGATGAAGATGTTGGTTTCAAGAGGCCTGAGAGTGGAAGATGACCTTGGCACTTGATGCACCCCTAAGGTCTAATTTATCATCATCAAGAAGCCCAAAAGCAAAACAAAAACATTGTAACTCAGCTAAGAGCATGGCAATTATGATGCAAGTGATTAGCATGGAGCAAAGAAGATGGGATAAACAAGTTGTTTGCCTATGTGTGATACCATTTGGAGTATTATTTATATTCATGAAGCCCTTCCTTAGAAAGATATATTTGTCTCCCAGGAAGAGTGCATTGCAAACTGTTTGGCTTATCATTGGACTGGCAATTTGGAGTAATGGGGATGTGCTTGAGACATTAAATGTGCACTCACTCAATTATAGGAGATTATGGGGTGATACTAATGTGATATTTGATATAGTAGAAGTTAAGTGATGTCACCCTGAATAAGAATAATAAATAATAGTAAATAATATATTGTGATATTTAGCATATAAGTAATCAATTAAGGATAGATGAGCTAATGTATAGGACAGTGAAATGAAAAATGGTGAGCTTCAATCACAGGGTGATTGATTGATGGAATAGACTATCTATTGGTATAGTAGGGAGTGCCTGCAGTAATAGCTTTAGATTGTGTTGGTTTGCTAATGACATTTTTCATTCCTAACACACATAGTTTTGGACCTTGTTTTAACCTTTATTCTGGCCTGATCTAATGTAACATGTCATGGTCCTTTTACTATAGCCAACATATGTGTATTTAATCACGTTCATTCTTGAAGAAAAAATTTCAAAATCAAGCTGTAACTTCTTTAACAATTTTTTGGGGGAATTAAGCCATGGCCAATGTTTTGATGTAATATGGCCTCTGGTAGCCTCATTATTGGTCAAAATGAAAATGTGCTAATACTTCAGGTGTTCCATGATGAGAGCTTTCTAGCAGTGTTTCATTTAATTCTAGCACATGTAGACTTAGAATTAGTGGAGGGATGGCATTAAAGACCCCCTGATGAAGATGGATTTGCCAGCCATCCCAGTGAGGTTTGAGCGAGATGTGAGTACACCAGTGATATATTATTATCGAAATGGGATGGACTCCATGATTAATTACTGAACACTGAATTGATTCTTTCCAAGTGGGTATTGACATGCTTCTTGGTGCATGTTTGTGAAGTTGTCATTCCTTGTTTCTAACTATTCCACTTACAAAGTATCATGCCTGTGTTCACCTTAACAGATCCTGTATCATGATAGCAAACATCCTGCAGCACAATTACAGGTGAAGAGATTACCTACGATGTGCTATGGCATACAATACATGTTTGGTGTCCCCAAATCAGGTACCTCCCAAAACACTGAAATGGGAGCAGTATATTGTCAGTAAGAAATTGTCCCAAAACTAGGTTTGCAGGACATAACCAATGTTTACCTGAATTATTTCGAATGGCGATTTCGACGTCCTACTGTACTCGTTTCAACATCTTACACCTAGCAAGAAATCATTTTAGCAATCGAGTATACACATGTGTAAAGAGTGATGCAAAACACTCAGTAAATTGGAAAAAACTCATCACAAAGGCCACCTCACTTCAGTCTCAATGGCTGCTCCATTTTCTTGCTTCTAATATAAAAGTATTCGTAAAACTTGGTGGTTTCTTTGGGCGCTAAATGACCTCGTAGTCGGCGCGCCCTTAAGCCAAAGCAATCAATCAATAATCCATGGTGGTTTCTTTGATCATGTACATTAAATCACTCGGACTTCGCTCGTGGATAAATGGCAGATGTGCCAAGATCCCCCACAAGTTATCCTGAGGTCACCTGCCACAAACTACCACAAAGCCCCACTGGTGATCCTCCATTTTCCCACAGCCAGTGTGACCAAATTGATTTTTTTGTTGGGTGACACACATTAAACACCTTAGATCATTTGGCAGTACCACCGTTTTTATTTGTATCCTTTACTGACTAAATTTATAATGTCGGAATATGTGCAATGCATGAAATGTAGCTAATGTTAATTCCTTTAATTTTTGGTTTTTAAAATGCTGGTGGAAACCACGAACATTTTTATTTAATCACCAGCATGCTTTGATATATTTGTTTTTCCCTCCAAGTGCATAGATGCAATTCAATGCTTCTTACTTGCATCTTTGATAACAAAAGTCAACATTTCTTTTTTGCATCTGACTCCAAGCTGAACAAGAATTTGGTCATATCACCCACCACCAACTACCATCAACCTCCACCAGTGCCCACCCACCACCAACTACCACCAGCAATCCACACCCCTCCACCACCACCACCAATTACTGCCGGCGATCCGGCGCCCCTCCCCCTTACCACCAACTACCACCAGCGGTCCAGATTCCGCCCCTCCCTACCACCAACTACCACCAGCGATCCAGCGCCACCCCACCTCCAATTGCCTCCCAACAATTTGCCCGGCCTTTTCAGCAATGTCCTACTTCCGACTCGGTGCAAAGGCCTGTGTCACTGCACAGTTCTTGTCATATACATAATGCTTACCTTTCCCATTTTCCTCAGCTTTCTGTGAAGCATTATTTCACATTTAATTTAGTTGCAATACAAACACCCAGTAATTGGTAGACTCATTAATCATATGCAGTTCACACATCACAGCACTTCAGCCGCCCCTCATCTCAACTCCAGTTGGGGTGAGTCTATAATAGACACATGTGGCATTCATGGATATCGTGCAATGGCTACAAACACGATTCGCCCCATTTCATTTATATGGAATAAGCATAATTTCTGGGTGCCTTTAACATTTTTCATCAAAACAAAACACAGTGAGCGCCGGTGCAATGCTCGACTCGGCTGTGATCTACAGTTGCCTGGACCTTACACTAATTCAGACACTCAACCCAATCAGCGTTTTTAGTGGATATTTTGTCTTTTTCAATCTGAATGGCCTTTAACCTCTAATAATTACAGCAGCGCAGTTGCGTCGAAATATGTACAAATATGTTGTGTTATGTACTGTTCACACAAATACGATGTCCATCTTTTGTTGCTCTTCGTGGATGGACACTTCTCTTTTCTGTTAGTATTTAATCAGTGTGTATATTGTGAAGTTAAATGGTTCCCTTACCTTCCTGATAGGGCAAAACATGCACAATCTTCGTAGAAAGTGTAGCACTATTTGAAACATTAAATGGTCCTGTGTTGTGTAAGAAGTATGAAGCGCTTTCTCGCCATGTTCTTGGTTGGTTTGTATGATAATATTTGATAACTTAGGCCGGTTCCTTGATTGTATTTTGTTCTTATAATCAGCAGTCTAACATTATCACTTTTTTACATTTATCAAACACGAATGTCACCGTCATCCAAGGTCGTTAGAGCTGCAACATTTCTGATCTTGTCATCTTTCAATTACGGTAGATCGCGTTGTCAATCTATATCGGCACTTCTTGTTTTGGGATTGCTGCTCTCATTTTAAGCAGGTGCATCTATGGCCTTTGATGTCATTGGTGTGTGTACTGGAGGTCCGTAAGCAAAATGGTCTTGATGTTGATGCTGTCATGACTATCTGTGGTTAGTTATCTAGATACTTATTTCTGGTTTTGTGTACAATGAAATTTACGACCATGACACACCCATCCTGACAGTCGTAGGATTCAGCAGTTAGTCTGTACTGTCAATACCAATTGGGCATGTCCTTGCTAATATTTTGAAACTAATGATGCCCCTTGCAACTGTATCCGTGAATTGGGGGGCCTGATCCATATATTGCTTCACCGAAGGTAATGGTGTGACACGTGACCCGGACTTGGACCCGGCATCTGAATTAGTTTATGGGCATTAATAGTGTCTGCTGTAAAGGCTGAAGTCCAGTTGTGTGCTTTTGCTGATGCCAATGGTTTCCATCAGAGGTCTTGTGCGCCGATAGATAGCACTTGTTATGGTATCTGTCAATGTTACTGATTAGTTTGTGCTAAGAATAAAATTGCTTCGTCGGGATCGCTACGCGAGGTCACTGCTGCCGATTGAATAACTCCCTGAATGGCCTCATTCCTGCTGCTCCCTGGGCACATGACTGTAAATGTCCGTGTTGCATCCATACTCGTGAAACAAGAAAATTGGCTTGTACAGTTGACATGTTCCTTTGTTAATGAAACCGCAGTACATTAATCAAGCTTGAACCCAACGTTATCAGTATGCTGATTCTTTCCTTACCAGGAAACTAAATTATGCCCTTAATGGCTAGCCCGTGAACTGCCTGAGTCAAAATATTGCTCCCTCAGGCCTTTTTTAATACCTCATGAACCATTAAAGGTATATGAAAGTATGAAATCTGTCACCTGAGCAGTGTTGGATTCAATTCTCGGTCTTGGATTCGGAGTGTATAATTTTTTGGCTTGCCAAAGTATGGAGTGTATAATCTTGAGAAGCACTATGTAATGAAGTGTATAATTTTCCAGTTTCCCAAATTATTGGGTGTGTATTGAAGCACCAAGTAATGGAGTATATGCATTTTATAAATAACGAAGTGTATACATTTTGAAAAAATGCAGTGATGTTTCCTGGAATGAAGAATAAAAACCGGGGGCCTCGGTAGCTTAGATGGTGGAGCGTCTGACTCGAATCTCGCGGCCGGCGGCATTTGCACAGTTCACCCACGACTAATCGGTGTGATAGGTTGGCGACGCTATACAACATTGTGGTTGAATGCGTCGTAAAATAGCCCGAGATTCTTCTTGTAGAATAAAACGCCTTCAAATTATTTGTTCGGTTCCTATCCTAGTGTCTCACAGACAGCCAGATGGGGTTCACCACACATCGTCGTCTGAAGTCATCCACGTTACGTGGATGACTTATAAGGCAACTTTCTGAGCAATGGTAGAGAAAATTATCACAAAAGTATACTTAATCGATGTCAACCAAGTTTATATATCCATACCTGTCACTCCTGACATGCCTACACCGCACAACTGATACATATCCACAACACACCTCAAGAGCAGGACGTTCGCGCACCGACCGATATATGGGATGGTTTTGGTTGGTTATTGGTTTTACGACACATCGACCTTTGAGTCATGTAGCGTCGCCAATCTCTCACGCCGACTAGTCGCGGGTGAAGAGTAACGACAGGTGGGACTCGAACCCACAACCTTTCGATTGTGAGACGAGCATCTTACCCATAGGCTACTCGTCCCCATATGGGGGGTCTAAAATGTTACTTCGGGATAAGTTTTTTTTAATGAATATGTAATGGTTTAAGGAAAGCTATACTAAAACAATCCGTCTAAAATATTTTATCCTCACGACTGAAGTATTTTTTTTATGAGAAAGTTGAAGAAATATTATTAAGTCAATTCTTACTAATATGAAATGAATTCCGGTGCACTTTTTAGTTCATGTCTGGAATGTTTAGTTGAAGCAAGGAATGACTTGGACGGATGAAAAGCGACTAGACGGGCGGGCAAATTCCCGCTATAAATCCGACTATCGTCACGGACGAGCGGAAATTAGCCTCTCATTTCCCACCATTATTGCTATGAAATAAAAAGAAAAGAAAATAAGTTAGAGGAAACTGCCAAGAGAATTACATGGGACCTTTTCTCAATTAATAATAATCAGGATTATGGGAAGAAATTAATCATTGGATCAGAATGAGGCTTATAAGATTGTAGAAGATTAGATCGACACACGTAGATCTGAATTTGTCCGGAGTGGGGAAACCTCGCGGTCGGAGTGGCATAAACACAACTATTCCCGCTTGTTGATGAAATTTGGAAACAATATTAGTCATGAAATCGAAAAAAGGTGAAATTTCTGGTTCTATGGAGCTTCATTTTTGGAGCAAAGTGTTAGCAGGTTTTAAGAACGTTTTGGTACCATTCCAACAATTTTCGTGGGGAAAATCCTTCCAATATCTTTTATGTATATCGCTCCTGACTGCTTAAGAATATAAATATGAACGGCTCTATCCATCCCATTTGATGCAGAAGATACCATTATCCAAGGAAGCAAAAGTAAATGCATTATCCATGGCTTTTCGTGGCAATGGTTTAAATAGCTCCGGCCGGAGTGGGAACTGGAGAGCGGTGAATCCATTGAATCCACGAACGGACCTTCGTACGCGGTCGGGCTGGTAAAGGTGAACTCCTTTATTTGGTTAGCAGAGCGTAGTTATTTTTTTTCATTCAAGGAAGGATTTTCTTTGGAGCTTTTCGCTGCTATGCGAATGGAATTGACTGGGTGTTTGGCTCGAGGTATGAGAGTTGGTATTACCTGACTAGGTAGGTATCTACCTACTTACCTATATTAAATATGTTCACGGTTATTCGAGGTATTGATTTGGATAAGCCAAAGCTGTAAGCTTATGTTGTGTGACGGGATATCTTCAGATAATACAAGGAGCAGGACATGATTATATTAATTGTTGCGATGTTTTGCCGACAAGCGTAGTAATGAACAAAACTGATTGTTTTGCTTTTTCTGGAAAATCCTGTTTTCACTCACCACATTTTGAAGCGTGAATGTTTTGTCTGGTTTCATCGATACGAGACCTTGCTCAGAATCGGTTGCAAGAACTGTTTTCCTAATATGGGACGTTTCAATATTTTTGCCTGTAGAATGTGCACTGTCAATGAAACGAGGACTAGGGCATCAGTGTAACCTAAGGTGACGTCTTCAGAACCATGATTATTTTGTTCTGTGCCCTTCATGTGTCTCAGGAATACCTCACGCAAGGATTATTCGTGAACATGAGCAGGCAAAATTCTAACCGAAATGTAAAACGAAGAAAAACGCTCTAGCCTCCGGCAGCGCGCAGCATTGTGCTGTGATACTGTTTATTATGTTCCAAGTCGTACGGCCGTCGGAGGCCTCCTCGGTTATTTTGAACCCAAATTTCGTGTCCTGGCATGACTTCATTAAATAGTAAAATGAGCTTGTTTAACATAGAAGTCAGTTGACATTAGCAACTTCAACTGAATGCAGTTGTTAGCTGCATCTTATAATATATTTCTGGACTCTAGCAAGGATTTGTTATCAGTCGGTAAAGAGTATATGTAAAAAGCAAGCAGAAGTTCTCAAGAGTTAATTGTTTATTCCGGTGTGTGCAGTTTTCCACTAACCTCTTTGAATTTTGACACATTGCGTTCGACCGTCCGTTGCAATCCTATGGGCCCATACCCTGCGTATGTGGTCTTCGATTAACATTAACGGTGTTCGTTGCAGTGGCCATGTGCTATGTGCTAATCTATTGACACTAATGACGTTTGTTACGATGACAATGGACCTAGACCCGGTGTATCTGGTCATCTATCGACGTGAATGGTGTCCGCTGCAGTGGCCATGGATCTGGACCCGGTGTTCGTGCGCGGGCTGCGCCTGCTCCACTCCCGCTCGCGGGACTCGACAGAGCAGCTGCGCGCGCTGCTGGACGAGGTGCGGCTGCGCTCGGGCCGTAACGGCGGCAAGCGGTCGCCGGCCAGCATGAGTCCGCGCAGCACGTCCGGCCTGGCCCGCTCCGACCCCGGTCTTAAGCGCAGCGTCGATAAGGTGGGTCCGCGCCGGTCACGTGACTTCGCCGTTGTGTGGATGGTGCATACCAGGGGCGACACCGGGTATGTAAAATGGGTAAACAGCATAGGATGAGTAGTGTGGATGGTGCATTGGAACTTCACCATTGGATCTTTATTTAGAGTATACTAGATTACGTAGAATATCCATTTTGCACCGCGCGTTAATCCAACGTAGTGTGAGAGGAATCGTCCAACCCCTCGAGAGAACCCTTGGTGAAGCACGTGAACCGGCACATCATCGTTTGTTCCACAAAGTATTTGAAGCGGCCCTGAATCGACACCGTCTCCACTGCCTCCAGGAAAATCCCCGGTGAAGGCCTCTAAGCCTGCTCCTGATATCCGGCAAGCAAAGTTCTCGAATCGGAAACTTTGACACAATTTCCTGGTGACGCTCTAAATTAGCACCTTCGCGAGGAGTAAAATAATCGATGGTTGGTGGATATCCCAGCAACATGTATTGACATAAAGGAGAATTTGTATTGTATAGAGCCTTTGTATATTTGTAATTGTTTTATTTTAAAATAAAATTACGTATAATATCAACAAGTTTCATTCCAGGCACATGAGCTCCGTTGGCTTTGTGCAACAAGTCTGGAATAATAATGGAAATATAGTTATATTCTAGTCAGCAAGGTAAGCTAGCTGCCGCCAGTTATTTCAGTTATTATATTGCTAGTTATTCTTTTGCGTTAGCGTTTGTTTTTATGGGGAAATTGTGGGCTAGGCTAAAAGAGTAGAAAATCTGCCACAGGTATTTATGTCGAAGCTTTTATTTGCATTTGAAGTAATTTTACCACGAAGAGGTCTCTGAACATGACACCGCTTCCACACATGGATAAACAATGTTTGCTTTGCCGACCCTTGAGAATCGCTGCTGGTGCATAGCCACATCGTGCGATGTCACCGTGACATGTCGTGGGTGGCAAGATGCTGTTCACCGCATTGTGCTTCGAGATGAAGGGGGAGGTGGATTTGGTGAAGTTTCTGGATTTATGAGTTTCACGGATGGTCACTGGTGCTCCGGGCCGTTCCTGCTCTCACTTGACTGATCTTTTACTGGGTGGTGCACGGCCACTGTAGTTGATGCACCCTTTATTCCAGAGACCAGTATAAGGCATCACCCCCCAGTATGATTCAAGGGTCTCGTCGGAGCCTGAACAGCTGGGCTAGGCACCTCGGTGGGGCACGGATATCGTAATTATTAACTATTCAGCGATATATAGCGTGCGGCACGTATTTTTAATTGCCTTATGACATATATTCGCTATCCACATGTATGGTCAGGCAAGATGGTGTCATGACTGACACAGGCAATGTAAAAGCTCCAAAAATCTACAAAGAATAGGAGCAGAATCTCCAAATTGCTAGCACCGCCGCTCTGTGTAGATAGTCATTCATTCCAGTCACAGTATCAGTTCAAATTCCACGATATGTGGTCCAGGCACCAAGAGTTGAAGACTGGTTCAGACTGGTCTAAATGTATCTTGGTCACAACATACGGTGGTATTGGTGACTTGCTGACAGTTCACATCAGATGTCCAAATTGTGTTCAACTAAAGCTGTGAATCGGTTCATGAGTGCAAGGTTTACAAAACCTGTTGGACATTGCGTGTGTGGACTTCGAAAGCACTTGAAGCCTAACCTAGGCAGTGGAATTGTATTCTAAAGAAAAAGTGTCCTTTTCAGCTAAAGGAAGACTTGGGTGAGCTGAGCTCGAAACGGCCACGCGTTGACTCGCCAGTGGCTTTCAAATCCCACACACCTTCGCCAACTATGTCCCGAGATTCGGATGCTAGTAAAAAGTCGGAGGACTCAGATTTGAACGACACCGGTAGTCTGGAAATGAACTTCATGGATCAGTTGGCGTGCGTAGTCTGCAGGTACGTAGCACCAGCGGCCGATTTGGTGTGCAGTGGCTAGTCTTCTCCCTGTGTCGTCAGCGGGTACGTAGCTCCTCCAGTCGGTGGCATGGTCTGCATGGACTTAGCTCCTCAGGTCTGCAGGGTCTGGGAATGCGGAGCTGTTTTTGTCTGCGTTGTCTCGGGCACTTTGCTACCTTGGCTTGTGTGGTCTATGGATAAGTAGTTCCTCTAGTCTGCGTGGTATAGGGTACTGAGCTTCTGACCTGTGCAATCTCAACATGTGTGTAGCGTCTATATTATGTGTGGTCTGTTCTGTGTGATATGTAGCTCCTCTGGCCTGTTTGATCTTTGTGTACGTAGCTCACTGTGTTTTGTGTGTGGTTTGGTGTACATAGCTCTTTTTCCTGTGTGATCTGAGGATATGTAGCTTCTCTGTTCTGCGTGGTGCGAAGCTCCCTGGTCTGCATGGTCTACTGATATGTGACTCCTCTCGTCTGCGTGGGCTGTAGGTACGCATCTCACTTGGTCTGCATGGTCTGCAGATATGTGCCTCCTCCATATCGCCATCTGGCTGTGGTCTTGTTTCTTCTTCTTCTGCACATCTTGGGCGATGTATATCGTGGAATTGCACATTTCTATAAATTCTGACTCCTGGGCATTGCATCTGCATATTGCGTTTTACATTATGCGTTAATTCATTTTGCTTCATCCACAATAAGACGGCTTTTCGACTAACTTCCATGTACGTTTGTTTGTCTGGCAAATTTATGGACGCTGTAAGGGGACGAGTAGCCTAGGGGTAAGTTGCTCGTCTCACTATCGAAAGGATGTGAGTTCGAGTTTCACCTGTCGCTACTCTTCGCCGCGACCAATCGGCATGAGAGATTGGCGACGCTACATGACTCAACGGTCGATGTGTCGTAAAACCAATAATCAACCATCCTTTAAAGGATTTCCCAAGAGGGCTTGAATGCCATACATTATGTGTGCAATAAAGCGATTTATGCTTGTTTTATTCACATCATCATCATGTGTGCTGTTCATCTCAGGGCATTGTGATGTCGAAAGGTAAACGTGCTTTATACGATGAGATTCTCGTCAGCGTTGGTTATTTCGTTGTTCTATACGTGACTGGAACTGGGTTTGGAGTCATATACTGTGATGACGAGACTCGCGTGCTGTCCACTGGACTGTTGTTACGCGCTGACGAGTGGGTTGTTGCATGCTGCCCACCGGCCTGTTAAGTGATGACCACTGGGCTATTCCGTGCTGCCCACTGGGCTGTTCCGTGCTGCCCACTGGGCTATTGCGTGTTGTCACTGGGCTGTTTTGTGCTGCCCACCGGGCTGTTGTGTGCTGGCCACTGGGCTATTACGAGCTGCCCACTGGGCTGTTACGTCCTGCCCACTAGACTATTCTTGACCAGCCGTCTCGTGCGCCTCTCAGAGTTATCGGCGTGGGGAACGGCAACCAGCTGATTGAGTGTCACGAGTGCGGCAATCTCTACCACCAAGAGTGTCACCGACCGCCCATCACTGAGCAGGAGCGAGGAGACACACGCTCCGTCTGGCTTTGCTCCAGCTGCAGGGAACAGCAAATCCTGGTCCGTGTCCAAGGGGCCACGGTAGCTCATGCAGTAGGGCGGTGTTCTCTGGATTGTAAAATCATTGGTTCGAATCCCACACCTTGCGGAATTGCTCAGTCCATCCGCGACCAATGGTGTGAGAGATTGGCTACGCTATGTGGCCTAGTAGTTGAATGTGTCGTAAAAGTGCCAAATGTTTTTTTTCCCTGGTCCGTGTCCATTTTCATGTCCACTTCTGCCATCGCTGTGTGTCTACGTTCTTGTGTGTGGGTATGTGTGTGTGTGCACGTAGGGTACGGTTCGCATGTGTGTGTATGTGTGCGACTGTTTGTTGGAATATGTATGCATTATATTTTTTTATGCATTTCCAACTCTGTTTGTCTGGTCATTGGTTCGTGATTTCATTTATTCATTGATTCGTTCATTTATTCATCCATGCATTCACCCATTTATTCATTCACTGATGAATTATTTTTTTATTAATATATTTCTTCATTTATTTAGTCACTCGTGTACCCATGCATTAATTTGTTTCTTACTCATGTTGTATTTGTATTATCTTGCACACAGAGGTTGGATTCATGTACCATTAATTAATCTGTTTTCACCACTTGATCATGAATATGTAACAATATTAGCCCTTGTATTCTTGAATGTACTAATCACGTCGATAGCTCTTGGTTACATTGATATCAGTGGCGCTACTTTCACGCGCTCTCAACATGAGTATATCATCCGTCATCAGATCAATGGATGAATTCCGTGTCTCCGTCTTTTTGTCATGCAATTTTTCATATAAAATATTTTGCTATATTGTTTTGTCATGTCGATATATATATATGTGTGTGTGTGTGTGTGTGTGTGTATATATATATTGAATCGTTATCTCACAGGCGATATTCGTTTTGTTCCTTATAGATCCCCTTAGTTACATCTCAATGTCCGGATAGGTGAGGGTGGTTGTTCAACGTACCATTGTTCCGATGTATCCACGTTGTCTGTTGAATTTATCCTCCGATAGTGATAGCGGTTCAACCAGATTTAGGCTGGAAACGGGTCGCGGCAAAGTTAATAATTATATCAAACACCACTAAACCAATTAAAGTCTTAAAATGCGTCCCATGTCTTTCAGTCGGTCATGAGGTAGGCCGAAATACAGTGTCGAATGTCGAAAATTTGGAGGAAATATATGCTCCCGAGATATCAGATGTTCTCTAGCAAAGCTCAGGATGTTTGGTTTAAACTATTGGTTTCTTGTTTTCTTCCACCATTGTTAAGGTTACTTTTTGCTCTATTGATATTATTTCTAATTATAATTATAGGCACGCAAATGAACCTACCCTTTTTTTTCATCGGCAATGCATTTGTGTCTGCTCAAAAATACCTGCCAGCGTAAATATTGTATTTGTTGTTAGAGTTTAGATCATGATCATGTTCATAGATCATTAGACCATGTGTCTGTAACCCGCTCTGCTTGCTCTGTAGCCCCAAGATCTCCATACCCTCGTGTCACTACGATGTGCTGTCGCGTGATCCTGTGACCTATTATGTAGTGCACCATTGATCTGTGACACGCCTTGGTCGCTCTGTGGCCCCGTGAGTCCGTGACGTGTGATCCGCTCTCGTGGCTCTGTGGCCCCGTGAGCCTGTGACGTATGATCCGCTCGGGCCGCTCTGCAGCCCGGTGATCCCTGCCCTTATGTCACCGTCGGTTCTCTCTCGTGTGTATGAGCCCGTGACCCGCTCTCGTCCCGTGAGCTCGGGATTCGCACCATCAGGCTGCCGTTGCCTGGTCCCATCACTGTGTGCCGATGCCACTGCAGAGCTCGTCATCTCTCCCGCCGGCCGGTTCTGGCGGTAGCCGTCCCGGCGCCGGCATCAGTCTGCTCAAGACCAAGGTGACCAGCAAGCCGGTGGTCTCGTTGCACCTGCCCAAGGCCGGTGCGCAGTCGGCGGCCGTCGTTAAGCCGCCGCTAACAGCCAAAGCGTCAGGTAGGTGGCCACCGCGGTGCTGGTGGTAAGCCGCCGCTAACATCCAGAGCGTCAGGTGGGTGGCCACCGCGGTGCTGGTGGTAAGCCGCGCTAACATCCAGAGCGTCAGGTGGGTGGCCACCGCGGTGCTGGTGGTAAGCCGCCGCTAACATCCAGAGCGTCAGGTGGGTGGCTACCGCGGTGCTGGTGGTAAGCCGCCGCTGGCAGCCAAAACGTCGGGTGGGTGGCCACAACGGTGCTGTTGATAAGCCGCCGCTGGCAGCCAAAGCGTCAGGTGGGTGGCCACCGCAGTGCTGTTGATAAGGCGGCCGACGCGACCGATCAAACCTTTTGTGGTTAGTTTGCGAACCCCGGTTAAATCAGAACCTCAGGTTAGTTGTGAACCACTCGGTTTGGCCGTGGGGGTCATGCTTCTGGACGGTGTTCGTGATGTGTATTCGTGATGGGCGCTAAATGACCTTGTAGTCGGCGCGCCCTTAAGCCCAAATAATCAATCAAGTGATATGTGCGATTGTGTTGCGTCTAGTTGCAGGCGTTATTGTGAGCATTAGTTGGCAACGCCTGCCTCCGTGTATTTTGGTGAGTGTATGCTGGCTTTGCAAGCACGTGCCATTTGCTTCCGGTCGATTACACGTTGCAAAAGGGTAGGCGAACTGGTGCTTTGTTTTTCAGAACGTTATTGTTCGCGGTGTTCCAGTACCATAGGGGTCACGTTGTACTCCTCTTGACAACTCTTGAATATTGGCTCAGCTGGCACATTTCCATTCCAAAATGGATATTTTGAGGCTCATCCCATCCCTCGCTCTCCTTTCACTTGTCGGTGTCGAATCAATTATGTGCGTTTATGCGCTGTTTGGCATTCGATTTCTTCTCAAGCCTACGTCATTTTGTTTATGGCTCTTGTACCATCAGTGTGTCCCATGCAGTTCGCGTGTGCCCGTGTGTATTGTACCAGTTGTGTATGCTGTACCGCTGTATGTCATGTACTGATTGTGTGTACCATATCACTCATGCACTGCTCTGCTCTTGTGTGCTCTGTGCTATGTGATGTGCCATTTGTGTCTCGGTACCACTTGTATGTCCTGTACAGCTCTTCTGTGCTGTACCATGCATGGGCACTCTACCTCTTGCGTATGCTGTACCGCTCGTGTGTGTCGTTTCAGCGAGTTCCCGGTCGGTGCCGGGTTCACCCTCTGCCGGAAAGACGACCACGGGTGCACATCCGCCGCCAAACTCTATGATCTCCGCGGAGAGGCGTATGCAACTGATGAAGAAGAAAGCTGCCGCCAAGCTCAATGAGAAGCGCAAGAACTGAGGGCAGCCGATCCTGTCTCTCCTACCCTCGATTTTTACCGCCAGGAACCAAAATGGACTTCACCGTACAGGTCCATGCGATGACATATGAATCTGTCTGGGGTCCTTCATCGCCACCTCCCCGTGAGAGCGACGTTGGGTCCTACCGGGACCACCGGCACTACCTTTATCGCCACCTCCCCGTGGGAGCGGGGTGGTGGGCCAGCGGCACTACCTTTATCGCCACCTCCCCGTGGTAGCGAGGTGGTGTGCCACCGGCACTACCTTTATCGCCACCTCCCCGTGGGAGCGGGGTGGTGGGCCAGCGGCACTACCTTTATCGCCACCTCCCCGTGGGAGCGGGGTGGTGAGCCACCGGCACTACCTTTATCGCCACATCCCCGTGAGAGCGGGGTGGTGGGCCACCAGTACTATCTTTATCGCCACATCCCCGTGGGACCGGCGTGAGGCCTTGTCGGTACCACCGGCACTGCCTCCATCGCCACCTCCTCATGGGAGCGGCGTAGGGCTCCTGTCGGAGCCACCGGAACTGTCCCGCTGTTCCCACATGAACCCGTTGCTGAAACTCGTGATGAACCAATTATAGGGTGTGTGGGTCGCGTAGGACAGGGTCCACCTGTAGCTGCCCCTGATGGGTCGGCTGTACCTCTCATCTTCCAGCCACACCTCTGACTGTACCTGTGACGGATCAGCTGTACCTCCCATCTCCCGATCAGCGTCCTGACGTCTACCTTAGACCGTCAAACTTGCGATCCCCGTCAAATCCCTCATTGCCAAGGGTACACATGGTGCGCTATATGTGATCACAGTTTCGACGTCAGGGTTGCGCACGTAACTTTCCCAGCCAGGGTACACACGATACCAACGATACAAACGCCGCGACAACCTCAGGACACTACTGGCGGAGGAGGGGGAGGTAACTTCGTCCATCCAACTTGGGATGATTTTAACACTAGCCCTATGGTGCTCCACGATGAGCTACTTTAATATTGTCGCTACCCTGTCTCCGCCACCACACCCGCCCTATATCTGACATTAGTCCTGTGGCGCTACACGGAGAGCTTCCATAATATTGTCGCTATCCTGCCTCCGACCCTGTCCCCGCCCCCACCCATCTCTGAAATTAGTGCTGTGGCGCTGCATGATTAGCTCCTTCAATATTGTTGTCACTGCTCCCGCCCCCACGTCAAGTCTCAGTTGCTCCTTCTCCCCTTTCGGAAGCTTTCACCAGGAGCTGCTTTATCATTGTCGTTACCCTACCTCCGCTCCTGTCAGAGGCTTCCGATGCCGATGATGCGAGATGAGAACGCTGCCACTGTACCAGTAGCACCGAACACTAATGTCCGAGAACAAATAGCCAACTAACTGCCGTGCTCAGGAGAACACGATGCCCCCTGTCCCGCTGGATGCAGTGATACTGTGGTCGGCGAGGCCTAAAGCACCAGACCACCAACGCCACCCTGCTCCGGCCGACGCATATCAGCACGACGGGGTCTCTGATGATGTGGGACGGAACTGTTTAATCCAGAGCTGCAAACGGCGTATCTTGCCATTCTCATCATCTGGGACTTCACATACGGTATAGTGCTGTGAACCAGGGCATAGCACACGTGGACCGATTAGTAGTTTGGGTCGTTTCAGAGGGCAAGTGCCAACTTCGCGCTATTCCTGTAGGGATCGATCAATGCTCATGCAAAACTCAAACTCCTGCAAACTGGCCTGCAGTTTCCAGACCCCGGTAGGCTGATCGGTGCGGTGAAAGCTGCCTCGCCTGCCAATCGAAAGGTTGTGTGCTGATTCGATTTGCACGGGAAGTTTCACTACGGGAAGTTTCACAAGTACAGCCAGTCGGTTTAAAAAAGCTACGACTCCGTTTGACCTCGTGGTTCAGTGTATGAGCGAGTGAGGTGCTTCCTCTTGCACGAACTCGAGGTGCCTCCTCCTCAGGGTACGCACATCCAACCGGCAACCTCCTGGGAGCCGGCAGAACCAACCGGCAAACAAAATGACACCATTTACCTGTGCCCGTATTGACAGTTGATCAATGCGATCGATGCACGTGCAACATGTGGAGCAACATTACCATTCGCGACTGTCCATTTACCCGTGTCCGTGTTGACAGTTGATCAATATGCTCGATGCACGTGCAACATGTGGAGTAACATTACAATCCTCGACTGAGCTCAGTTTAACATTACAATCCTGAGGGCAATAAAACAAGTAACATTACAATCCTGAGGGCGATGAAGCTCAGTATCTGGTTGATCAGCTCGAAGGCTGACCGATCTGGGTATTTTTGGGTACGATGTAATCACAGCTGGTGAACGCGCCACAAGTCCCAATTAACTAGGCAACCCTGATAGATCGGGCTGATCTTACCCCCTGGCGGAGTTGACCTTGTCTGTGACCGGAGCTAACCCCTCGCAGACGACCGTAGCTGACCTAACCTTTGATCAGTGTTTAAATTTATGCGAGATTGGTGGAGCATACCATCAGTTCAGTGCTAAATCAAATAATGTTCGATCAAAATCATGACGTCACGTTCAAATGTTTTATATGCAATAGGATATTCTTAAGCCAGGAAATTTTCCAATGCCATTGCTCTTGATTTCATGCTAACTGCGATTTTGTCTTATGATGACGGTATCTCGACTAGTCCTGTCCTCTACTTCTTAAGTTGTTTCACGGCATTGTCCTCAGCATATAAGGCAGTAAGTGAACTTGCATATCAATAACGGGACGTCAGAGTCGTCTGAATTTCAGTGAGTTGCAATATTTGGGAATTGTGCCTTTGTCTAATTTCAGAATCCCGCCGTTTATTCACTTATTTGTCCAGTGGAACTTCATTATCAAACACTACCTATGACTGAGTTCATTTAATCTATGACTCGATTGGTACTTGTTCTTTTGCGATGCATCGGACTGCTGGGTCGTATGGCGTCGCAACCTATGATTGGAGCTGACCATACCTCTGACCTGACATCACCGACGTCGTTAGCTGAGCCGAGATAGCCAGTGTCGGGGGCTGACGTGACGCTAGTTGTGCAGGGTGTGATACGCTTACCTGTGATACGCTGACCAGTACCGTTCTGTGTGGCGGTGTGTCGGGGCTCCGCCGGGGCATTAGTATGGCTCGCCACTGTTGTCTGCGTGACTGCGTGTTTGGTGCCGCGTGGGGTTGAAGGTGCAACCATGTAGTGATTAATGTAGCAGCATGGTCACGGGTGTGTAACCAAGTAGTCATGAATGTAACCGTATGGTCCGGTCACGAGTGTGCAACCAGGTAGTGATGAAGTAGCCGTATGGTCATAGGTGCGTAACCAAGTAGTAATGAGTGTAGCCGTATGTCCACGAGTGTGGAGCCAAGGTGTGTGTGTGTGTGACTGTGTGGTGACGAGTGCGTGACTGTGTAGTGGCGAGTGCGGCCGCATGACATAGTGTCGTGTAGCCGTGGTGACACCAGACCTGGCCTCCTAATGCAGCGCGCTGACGAAGCATGCTGTTTTGTGGGATTTCATCTTCCTTGCCCGTCGCGGCCGCCCAGCCACAAACGCGCAGCAACAAGAGTACGCAATATATTGTATCACAACTCGCCGGTCAGACATCCACGTCGTCTCAACGCCGACGCACGTCCCATAAAACTAAGCCCTTCGGAACGACACCCCACGTCTGGTTATTGTGCGTCGAACTTTGCACTGGCGCCCTCACAATCGTCCACGATTCCTAACATTAGCAACACCGGCGACCGGCTGTGCGGCTGAGAACGCGGGCGCTACACGCGACCTTGCGTTCAACACCGACCCGTGCACCCACGGTCCCCACCAAGCGTGCCCGCCGACTCCACCGGTGCACCTCTGGGAACTGATACAACCAACATAAAAATAGCATGTTTACACCTCGTGCCGATTACAAGAGAGTACATGACAGTGTAGCTGGAAGTACAGTCGAGGCTCTAGTCACAGTGGGCAGATAATAGCATTCGATATGTGGGTGGGAGGGGCCCGCGGCAGGTGAACACTGAGACGGTGCGGATACGTGCTGTAGAATTAACGTCCGTGACGCTCTGACAGGCGACTTACTCAGAGTTGTGTTGCGACACAGTACAGCTCCATCGGTGAGCGTCGTTCTCTTGGCTCTACTTGAGAGGCGAGCCTCTGTCAACACCCACCCGCCATCAGGAGCAGCGCACCCCCCGTTCTCTAATACCCCACCGGGACCACCCTCCCGTCATCAGCGTGCCTGGCGTTCCCAAACACCCCACCGGGCCCACCCTTCTGCCATTAGGAACAGCGCGCCTGGCGTTCCCAAACACCCCACCGGGCCCACCCTCCCGCCATCAGGAGCGGCACACCCGCGGCTCCCGAACACCCCACCGGGCCCACCCTCCCGCCATCAGGAGCGGTCAGGAGCGGCACACCCGCGGCTCTCGAACACCCCATCGTGACCGCCGTGCTGCCCACTGTATCAGCCGGCCGTCTGGCGGAACACCCAGCTGTGCTCGTGCTGGTAGAAGTGGCGCGTCGTGTGGCCCTGCCCGGCCCGGTCGCGCTGCGCCGCCTCCACGGCGCACTTCTCGGTGTCCGCGCGCGCCGCGTCGCCGGCCGCCAGGGCCGCCGTCACAGCCGCCCAGACACGGCGCGACTCGTAGGCCGCCTGCAGCTCGCTGGGCCGCAGCCACTTCCGCACGCGCGGCGCGTCGCCACCGACCGGGCGCACCTCGCCCTGGTGGCGGCAGGTAGCAGTCAGCACGGCCGACACTGACGGGTCGATTGATTGGCACATGCGCATGTATTCTACTGCCCAAACGAAGTGTTGGAACAGGAACATAGTTTCTTGAATCGGTTTCCATAGACGTCTCGCCATATTTACTAAGAGTCGCAGATTGCAGGTGTAAAATCGCACCCGAGCTCGATATTTCGATACTCCCGATGCTGCTTCAGTTGCATGCAGACGGAGGATGTTAATTCGCGCCTGAGCTCAATATTTCGATACTCCCCTAATGTTGGGTCGGTTGATCAGCTGGAGTACTAACATCTTCAGACTCCCCGAACCTGACGGCGAATGCTGACCTTTACGCAGCCAATCATTGGACACCCTGTAACCATCCCCCACAGAAAACACTACGAAGTAAGCATTCTTTACTAAGTAAAACCGCCCTTACAACGATTCGGAAGTTTGATTGACCGCGTTCATTTTTTTCAATACACAAAAAGAATATTTCGGATACAATCCGTGGTCGCATACATCCAAGCAAATGACATTATTCAACGCATTTTAACAAGCATCCAGTGTATATCTGCTCACGTGAAGGTTGCACAAGAGCAATACTATGAATAGCAAAATGTAGCACAACTAAAATGTACTAAAATACACTTCAACCATTCACCTCAGTTAGTTATTAGGGCTTAAGGGCGCATCGACTACATTGGTCATGTAGCGCCAAAACCATTCACCTCACAAAACGCCAGAATGAATAGTACTACTTAACATAGGTACGAACTCGCGAATGTACATTGGCTCGATGAGTTTGCGCTCGTGGTGGTCTTTGTTTTTGTTTTTATAATCTCCAAAGCGAGTCGATGCGTCGCAGAAGTTATACTGCCACTGCTGTGTACTTCAAAATTATTTAACACCGGTGTCAAACGCCATTTTTTTCTGCGTCGCGTAGATGCGGACCGAAACAGGCGAACCGGGCGAGCTGTCTGGTCAACATAGTTGGCCGTTGGGGACCTAAGGCACGCCTCTACTCACTCTCCCACCCCAGATGGTGACACTTGCCAGCTACTCCGGCTGGACACGCAAAACACCTCCGAGCTTCCGTGGGTCTTTATGTTTGGGAGATATCCGACCTAGCGAGTGTACTTTTATGGTTGTGGTGCTCACCCAGGGGGCATGCACGTTTAAACTTGAATATCTGTTGACTGAGTTATTTTTGTGGGCGTATGGCAGTCAGAAATCCATCCATATATTGAGGTGTTCTGGTCACGCTTTTCAGTCTTCTATGTTCGAATGGTTATTGGTCGGACGGAGAGCCTTTCGTCCCAGTCGATGCAGATGTGATGGATACCGTTCTGTTCGAGTCGACTGATCAAGTGATCACCAGTAATCAGGATGTCCAGAAAGAGGATGTATTTGAGGAGAGCGATGAAGCCTGAATATTATACGCGTGTGTTTCCAAACACCAAATGAGTCATCGATGCAGGAGAAGGCAGGCCTGATTATGGGACTACTTGTCGAAATTTCCTCAAAACTGCATGAAAATGATGACCGCAGGTGGCGCTACCTTGTTGCCAATTGCAATTCAGAGACTGCTTATTGTTTTCTGGTCACATCGAAACGTGTTACTGTCTAGACAATGGAACAAGCCTCTCGACGTCTGCCAGTGACAGACCGTATAGGTACGAAATATAATATGCTTAATCAACCTTCCGAATCATTGCAAGCGCGGTCATATTAAAAATGCAAACTGTGTATAATCGTGATTTACGCACACGCAGTAAACGCTCAGCACACTACAGACACCAGCTGTCTTACCTCGGGCCCGATGACCTGCACCTGCTTGTCCCAGTTTCCCTGCAGGCGGGCCGTCACCTTGCCATCTGGTGACCTGACCTCGCCCGTCACGCGGTGTCTCTCGCCTTCGTCCGACAGTGACTGTGGCGGCGGACAGAACCTTAGACAGCAGCTGCAGCAGCATAGGTCAGGGAGCGGCTGCAGTAGCAGGCAGAACGTCCGACAGCGGCTGCAGTAGCGGGCAGAACGTTCGACAGCGACTACAGTCGTGCTGAGCGGAACGTCAGACAGTGGTGGCGGACATGGTGAGCAGCACACATGGTTACTACCGTGGACTGCTAACTGCGCCCAGACAAAGCCACACCCTTTAAGCTCAGTAGTGTCTTCTGGCAGTATGCCACCCTGTGGCCCGCACAGCTCACGTGACCTGTTCGGAGTGGTCAATAGGTAGTGCTTGTTCATTGTAATGTTCGGCTTCATATCTCACCAACAGCTTAACTTCCGGGTTGACCCTCCATCGGCCGGCTTCTGAGACTGGCGATACTGCATGGACTAACAATCAAATTCCTCCTGCAAACGCCGAAGGTTTGGAGAAGCGTCCTGCTGAGAGGCATACCTTGGTGTGGAATGTCAGCACTGCTGAGAAGCCAGTCTGCTGACAGGTGATCTTGACCTGACCTCCAAGCTCCACCCATCGATCGTTCAATAGCGATCTGTAAGATGGTTGTTCCAGTTGGGATCCACGTAATTATTTAGCACTACTCGCAACGCACGTTTGGGTGCTCCACGTCGTCATTGAACTAGTGTTTGATGCCAGACTCTGAATCCAGAAGCGAAACAGGTCCAATCAGAATAAAAGCAACACGGTCGGTTGGTTGGCTATAGGAGTTTAGGGGCGCGCCGAATAAATCGGTGATACAGCTCTCGAAAGCAACAAGAGCGACAGTAAAGGGACCGCATGGGTTGGTAACTGCGTGGTCTTTGTACAGACCCTCGGCTCATCTGGTGTACATCCGGTGTAGTGTCCAGCAGAGTGCACTTTAACTTTTCGTTGGGGGTCACTTCGACAAAAGGGCACCCGAAATCCTGGAAAATTGCATTTTCAAACTATCGTACCGAAGTGCACACAATCTGCATTAAGATAAGTCCCTAAAAGCCTGATTACCCTCAAGATGAAAGCTTCAATTTGTCACTTTATGCGAGGCCCCAGAAATTCGCAAATTTTTCCCCACTCCACTGGTGAAGTTTTCCAACGCATTTCGAAACTTAGCGGTTATATTTTTGCATCGTCTCGTGATTTTTGTTTGGTATTTTTTCACGCACACCCACAATTATTATTGTTAAATTTCGCAGTCAGGTAGTGCTCGATCATCCTTATGTGATTGTTCAGCATCGCCGATCGACACCAAAATTTCACGCATGCCTCCACACAATGGGCCCCAATTTCTTTCCAAACCTAAGCAGACGGAAAGGTAGGTCACAATGTAGCAGGTAGGAGGGATAGAAAGATTTCTCACCAACTGGGTACCCAACGCGAGGGCGAAGGGATCAAGCCTCGGAACCTGAAGTGCGCCGATTGGGAACAGACAGAGTACAGGAGTCCAAGACATAACTAAGCCGCTCTTCCTTACAGCACAGATACGCCAGAGCAGTTATGTTTCTACATGTCTTTCCCATGATGTGGCGCCCCTGAAACTCCAAAATGGCGCCCTTTGAGTAATGATAACGCCCATGCAGATCATCATTGCGCTCCTGTAGTTCGCCATGACGCCCATATAGCTGGCCATGCCGTCCTATAAATCGCTACTACATCACAAAAGTTAAGGACGGCATCCCTGTGGTTAGTTAGTGTACCCTTCCCAAGTTTACAGGTATTCCCTGGCAGCGTATAGGCGCCCCTCAAAGTTATGTCTCCTGCAAAAAAATCCTAAATCCGTGTGATCATAGATCACAGTGACAGGTTTATGGCACTCACTGTGATTATCACAGTGGGCACCGCAAGTCCTGTATAAGACCGCAACTCCCTTCTCACGTATTACAGGGCAGTTCGTTGTCGAACAGCATCATTCAGGCTACAAATAAGAAACGAGAGGATACTGTTCAAGAGTGAATGTTACGGATAAAAAAAAGATCAGAACCGATTTTTTCAACCCTGGTCAAAGGTCTGCATGGTTCCCCAGATCGTTGTTAAACTTGAGAATGCTTTTGGGGTCCAGGGCGCGAAGCCTTCGAGTCGTTCCTGGAACCCTGGGATCACTACCTAACACGCGGGTCGATATTGGGACCCAGGTTACTGTATAGGACGCAGATTAGCGCTAGTTGCCCTCTGTTGCTACTTAGCTCACAAGTGGTTTTCGGGGACCACGTCGTTCACTTTGCAAGTCTTGTGACCGTGACAACCATCCATACAGGATGTTACTTTCTTAGAGTCTGCATTAGCTAACACCAGCAAGCCGTCATGGACGATTTTCCGCTAGGATATTGACAAGAACGAATCGGCAGCTCCGTCTTCGGCCAAACTGGGACTTCCCTTAGTAACACCAGTGGGACGTGTTCTGCTTATGGCTAAAAAATACATTCGGGCTCCCAAGGGCACCTATGCCAGGCCCGCGTGTGGCCTGTTCGATAATCTTGGCAGAGGAGCAGTATCTTGGGACAACTTGTTTGCGCTGTCCAAGGAAAGATCTGTTGAGTAGATGTGTTGACCCATACCTGTGCTTCCATACTTAACTACGGGTGAAAGTAACGTTATGGCAATTCTGCACTGGAAAACGGAGGGGCATGGGCCTTTCCGAAAATATACCAAGCTGATATCCGTTCTTGTAGGTTATATACCTATTCTTAGAAGGCCCTTAATTCTCCAAATTATCGAAGGCCTTGAATTATCCAAG
Source organism: Imbricaverruca yamaguchii (assembly GCA_034440575.1). Classification (NCBI taxonomy): domain Eukaryota; kingdom Metazoa; phylum Arthropoda; class Thecostraca; family Neoverrucidae; genus Imbricaverruca; species Imbricaverruca yamaguchii. Next base: position 739,273 of record JAOTOL010001410.1, on the reverse strand, counting down.
CTCTGCAGCTCCCAAGACACCTCGAAGTCTAGTGGTACTCATTCTTCCAAGAACACTCCAATGTCTGCAAGCGCCATCGATGTACTGAACTTTGGAAAGGTGCCACCAACTAACCACAGGGTCGCCATATCCAATTACCGTGACGCTAAGGCGTCTATCCCCCGCACCCGCACCCGCACGCACGCACACACGAACGCGTGCGCGCACGCGCACACACATACACACACATACACACACATACACACAAAATTATGTCTCAAAATTGTCGGTGTCTGCCACGTATAGTAGACTGACCTGGCATACAGCGCCGGGTAGTTGAGTGTGTAGGTCTCGGTGAGCGCTGCCAGGTACAGCGTGGCCTCGCCAGTCAGTGTGACGCTGGCCGAGTTGACGTATTGCGCCCGACAGCCGACGGTGGCCTGCAGACTCAGCTCCGGCTCGACACAGCTCACGCAGATCGCCGACACTGCAACGTCCGACGTACAGTGCTCGGTATGGTACGGCGGCGAGCATGGTTCGGAGGGCTGGGACGGGCACCGATACCGAATGCACACTTGTGCAGCGGCGCTGTGTGCATGATATGGCAGGTTATCGCCAAACATACACTGCGCGTTACAACAGAAAACACGCCAACGCATCTCGCGTCACACAGATAGGATGGGCGAACCGTGAGTAGACATGTTATCCCGCTATATGGCGCATCCAGATATGTTGTACGTTGAGCCTTGCAGCATTGGAAGGCATAGACGAATTACTGTATAACAGCTGCGGAAATCCCCATGGATTTCGTTGGTTCAGCCACCCTCTCTCATCTCAAACATTTTTTAGCCTTGCCCATTACCCCATGAGTGTGCGGGATGAATCGGAGCCAGAAATTGCTTCAACCTACCAACTTCTGAAAATTTCACTCCTGCTACATGGTAGGTGGGCGGGAATTTGGACAGAGGACCACATCTGACGTGAAAGATTCCCACTCACCTTGCAGGAGGTGAGACACCTGCTCGGCTGGGGAGACCACACCTGACGGGAGATGTTTCGACTCACCTGGCGGGTGGTGGGACACCTGCTCGGCCAGAGACCACACCTGACGGGAGATGTTCCGACTCACCTGGCGGGTAGTGGGACACCTGCTCGGCCAGACACCCCACCTGACGGGAGATGTTCCGATTCACCTGGCGGGTGGTGCGACACCTGCTCGGCAGAGAGACCGCACCTGACGGGAGATGTTCCGACTCACCTGGCGGGTGGTGGGACACCTGCTCGGCAGAGAGACCGCACCTGACGGGAGATGTTCCGACTCACCTGGCGGGTGGTGGGACACCTGCTCGGCAGAGAGACCGCACCTGACGGGAGATGTTCCGACTCACCTGGCGGGTGGTGGGACACCTGCTCGGCAGAGAGACCGCACCTGACGGGAGATGTTCCGACTCACCTGGCGGGTGGTGGGACACCTGCTCGGCAGAGACCACACCTGACGGGAGACGTTTCGACTCACCTGGCGGGTGGTGGGACACCTGCTCGGCAGAGACCACACCTGACGGGAGACGTTCCGACTCACCTGGCGGGTGGTGGGACACCTGCTCGGCCAGGAAGCGCAGCCGGTATCCGTCGCCGTTCAGTGGCCACGAGCAGGTGAAGACCTCGCCCAGCACCGGGTTGTAGGGCTTGTTGACGCGCGGGCAGCCGGCGCCCAGTGACATCACGTACCACTCCATCACTCGACACATTCGCTCCGCGCCAGAGTCGGCCTGCGCGATCCTGAGGCACCGGTCACGTCATAAACACGCCATGACGTCGCGCACCGTGTCGACGAACTGCATGCACTTTTGTTAATCGCAACGTCCACCCGGCTTCAAATGGCCACGCCTGGTTGATGTTTTGTAAAACCACTCTTCACTCGTTGAAGCCCTAAGTAATAAGACTTGTTTTTTTTTATAAACAATCTTTGCAAACAAATCAGATCATAACAGATTCAGTAGTCGCGTCTGTAATTTCGCCTCGGCAATCAAATATTTTGTACGTTCTCATGCGACACCTTCTACCCTGCATGTCATGTCCCACTAACTCAGTGTTATAAAATATATTTTGAGTTAGATGTCGATGAAAGAAGGAGAAAAAAATGTAACGGATGAAAAAGTCGAATGCAGGCTTGGGGCAAGCTAATGCACATCTTCGGACACATGTATTGTTGAATACCGGTTACAGCACTTGAACTTTATTGAAGGAAGGAACTTTTAACGTGTGAATAAAGAGCATAGGCAAGTATTTTTTTAATATGTGATATCCACACCTCAGAAAACCGCATCCTGCATGATCCTATCCTCTAACAAGCACTCTGGTGGTTATCCAAAATGCGTACATTTTGCACCGAAAACGATCGCCTTGATATACTAACTAATTGAGCTAATCCTGAACGCTTGCTTGGTGTTAGCCTCCCCTCCTCAGAAAAGGTGCACATAGTGTGTTCATGGGCCAGCAAACACAAAGCTGTTCTATGACAGGAATGCCTTTATATCGCTCCTGCCGGTAAACCGAACATGGTGGCCACATATCAATCATGCTCACAAAATATACTTAACCTCTTGGCCAAGAGAGGTTAAGGCAGGTAAGTTCTAGCCCTTGCAATAAAAAGGCAAATTTTATCATATGAAATAATATGTCGATTGCAGAGCGGAATGCACGGTCTGAAGCATGTCATATTGTTGTATGCTCAGTTTCATTTGTTGTACGTGCTATGCCCTCTTTGTGGTATTGGATATTGTCTGTGGTAGGACGGCGATTATTTGACAGCGGCGCTGCTCCTGGCCTCACCGGTCACCTGGATGTCTGCCTGCCTCACCTGACGGGCGCCACAGCTAACCGCACCTGGCAGTCGTCATTGCCAGCGCCACCCGACCGACGCCACCGCCCACCTCACCTGACGAAGGCGCACGGCCGCGTCCACAGCTCGGCGTACCGCTCCAGCAGGGACTGGGTGTCGAGCAGCGCCGCCGGCACTCGCCGCCGGGTCAGGTCGGCGCCCAGCTTCAGCGACGCCAACACAGGCCGCAGCACGGAGCCGTCGGCGACTGCCGGCGGCGGCACCACGTCCTCCTGCTCCTCGTGCTCTTCGTCCTCACGGCTCGGCCACACTGTGGACGGTGAAGCGGGTCAGAGCGACTCCTGCGACCGACCACGCTCGTGTGGTTATGGGAAACGGTCGCTTGTGCATAAACTTATAGTAGTGATGCAAAGTTAAACGAGTGAGATAGCGTGCGTACTCCCAAGTACATATGTATTACCATTCCATCACAGGTTCTCCTTCAAAACTGCGCCCACAAAAACAGTTATGGGGCAAGATTAATGTAACTAAGAACAATTAAATGGTGTTATTTAAAACAAATTGTCATGCATGGTGCTCATACACACACAAACGTCACATACATTTTCGAGCACTAGCAGTGAAGTGCGGGCCCCGGGCTACAGCTATGTTAGTATTGGAGCCACACCACCGAAGTATTTTGATCCCACCGGAGCAGAATGATTCAATAGACCCACCAACCTATCTGGGCAGCCGAGGTACGCCGGGGCGTGCCCGACGCCGGCGACGGAGCCACACCCGGGGACGAAGCCGCCGGCGGTGCTGGTCGGCCCGCCGAGTGGCCGCTCGTGTGTGACGTGAAGGACGCCTTACGCTGTCTGCGGAGCGGATCGGCTGTTAGTAGCGGCAGCAGCGGGCGGGCGCCGGACGCAGCCACAGCACCACCGCTCGACACACACCAGAAGCCGCAAGCTCAGCAGTTAAGGCGTCAGCCGGCCGTGTCAGCCGACGGTCCACAGCAGCGTCGGACCGGCTGGTCTGGCACTCACGTCTTCGTCGTGCTGAACGTGGTGTCGAACCAGTCGGCCACGTCCGATAGGAAGTCTTTCTCGGGCCGGGCGCGGGTGGCCGTGAGTCGCACGCCGGCGCGCTCAGAGCTGGGCAGCGGCGAGCCGATGGGCAGTGCCGCCGCCGACCGCTGCTGCTGCAGGATCGAGTAGCACTGCTCCAGACACAGCAGCGTCGCCTGCGACGTCGCCATGATGAGCAGCAGGTCCTTGTCGGTGTTCGTCACGGTAGCGGCCTCAGACACTGCGGAATGTCCCGTGCAGTGTTGATTGATTATTTGGGCTTAAGGGCGCGCCGAACGCGAGGTCATTTAGCGCCCATTGCCGTGCAGTGGGACCGAAATGGCGGTGCCGCCGATTGCATACACTGTGCACACATCGTCTCCATATTAATAGTCTTCAAATCTAGCTGTTTGAGTGGGCAGCAGGCCGCTTTAAGTAGGCTGTTGATTACCGAGAATGGTCAGGTGATTACAGGGAACGAGTACTTGGTAGCCGCGAGCCAGAGCCTCTTCTAACAATACTTAACTACGGAGGTATGGTACAACTCACTACAACGGGGCGAAGTCTCAGCTTTTCCGCTCTCTCCTCCCACTGTAATGCTTTAAGCAATGGAAATGTAAACTTGATCGTCGGAGGTCATGAGTGTGGAACCAAGCCAAGCCAATCAACAGTGTTGAAAAAGCTGCCATTTGATGAACCCGGCAGCATCCAAAAATAATGCACCATGAAAAGCAATGAATATGTTTGTGTACTGCAAGGGACATCTAGCAATTAACAAGAAACTATGTATGCCTATGTAGCGTCCATATTTTGGTTATCTTGAGTCAAGCATGCACTTTCGTGCGGAAGTACACTGTTTTCGCTATTTTTTGTTCAGTGTTACACTCGGACGCTAGAAATCGAATCAGAAAGTCTAGCCGGGTCGAGAAGGAAAATGTTTCATTTCGTTGTCACTTTGTCACTGCACTTGAGTGGCTGGATACTGAGTGCAAATGCAAGAAATACTGAGTGCAAATCAACGGACAGGTGGATGTCATTGGTGCGCAGTGGGGTACTATGAGCGGGCCGCTTGTGACCACCAGTAAGCAGCTGGCTACCATCGACAGACATGTGGTTGTCATGAGCTGACAGCTGGTGGCCACCAGTGAACAGCTGGTTACCGTCGACAGACAAGTGGACGCCATGGGCGCGCAGCCGGTTACCGTGGGTGGGCAGCTGTCGGACGGCAGCAGTCAGCTGGTTGTGGCTGGCGGCGGTCTGCTGTAGAGCGTCGCTGGCGTCGTGCAGGGAGCTGAGCACAGACAGCGGTGCCTCGTACTGGCGCGGCGACTGCGACTGCGACAGCGACAATGGCTCCCCGTGCGGCGGTGACCCACTCTGTGCAGGCGACGGTCAGTTACACAGGCGACACGAGTGTGGGAGAGATGGGGAGCCACATCCTTGCACAGCCCATCTACCCCTGGTGCGCACCCCTGTTCGCACACTCACCTGAACACCTCGTCTTGGCAGGCTGAATTATATTCTGTATTTGTATTCTGAGATCATGGATTTAGAGGGGGTAAGTTTCAGCCAAAAAAAAATATGCGAGGACAAGTTCGCTCTTGTTTTTGACATCAGAAACTACTTTATGTATGGAAAAGTGTGGCAAAATAGCCAGGTGTGGCTAGACGGACATTATTAATGCTAGTTAGTCTGGACAATAATTGCCTACGAGCAAACGTTTTGTACTTACTTCAATGCCAAACAGTAGCAATTAACCTTGAAATGAGAAAACATACGACAATTTTCCTGGAGAGGTTAATGTTCTGGATGACAAAAATAAAATCACCAGGTTGTTTTTTAGCCTAAACTGACACCCACCTCTGGTCAGTAACATGAGTTAGTTAGTAATTTTGGCTGTAGGGTGCACCGACAGTCAGCCACATGGGGCTGAGACTCCTCTATGTGCGCCATATCCACCCATGCCCAACTCTGTGAACACGGACACCTGGCCCGACACGTACCTCCGCCTGGACGCGGTTGAACATTTCGGTGACTAGCCGCAGCCGGTCGACCCACTGCTGCCGCTGACGCACGCTGGCGGCGCGCAGCCGGAACAGCTCGCCGCCGGCCGAGTTCACCGAGAACGTGTGCGAGTCCTCGTCGCTGGGACACACCACGGCGCCCGCCAAGTGGATCGAGCCGCGCGCCCGAGTCGATTTCTGCTCGTCCACCTGGTCCACACGAACAGCTGTCATAGAAGTGGCAACCAAAAGCTCGGCTATATTTGTTCATACAGCAAGTCATTCAGTCCCACCTGGCTATTAAGGCATCATAGTAGCAAATCTGTATGGCACAACCAAAAACAAATTGTCAATCCAAGAACACAACCACAAACCTACGTTCCAAACACTATAACTAATAGTGACCTAAGCCTGAGGGTGCAGCACCTCAGCTGGACCACCCACACCACCTAACTACTTATACCACAATATGTGGCATAGCTTACCATATAGTAGCTGAGGGTACCAGCCTCAGGGTTCAAGACGAACCACCGATACTGCCAACCCTTCATCACATTTGTGTACTTGGAGAGCTGGCCCTCCAGCACCTGCTTCAGGCTGCTGTCCATGTTCTGTAGAATGAGAGTGAGATGCAATATATTAATTAATTTAATCAAATAAAGCAATAATAAAAACCAGAGAACTGGGAAATCTATCAGTCATTGTCTTTGTCTTGTGCCAAAACCATATACTAAGCAGACAACATTCAACTTCATCAAGTTGTCATTGAACATCATACATTAATACCCTATCACATCAGCTCCTTGGCCTGGATGAAGTCAACAGTCACAGCCTGTCCTAGAAAAGAATCTTCCCATCAATACTTTCTAGCTCCAATTTTGTGTAATGTTCATAGTATTTATATATTTCAAAATACATATTTATTATTTGCATGCATTCAAACATTGTATAAGATAAAGGTCATTCACTTCATGGCAAGATCAGTACTGGAATATCTTTATGATTGTCTTAAAACATTTGTAATTGAACTGTTTTACCATTTCATATTGAACAGACATCAATCACCCATGACCCAGCACCAGGAGGCACACATGCCACTGCCTGGCTAGAGAAGTTGTGCCAACACTACCCATTAAAGTGAAATATAAATTAATAGCAAGAAATAGTGATGATGGAAATAAACTTTGCAGCACATTAAATCAAGATGACTGCTGAATTTGAATAGTTTACAAAATTACTCTAGACTGGTTATTGGGTTGTAGGGTGCACAATGACAATACATCCTGAATGCTCCCCTGAACTTGCTTCAAGCCACTATATTTCACAAGATCACCAACTGGAGGCCTCATCCAATCTCTTCAGTCAAACTCATCATAATCTACATTTAATATGTCCCTGGCATGCCCCTAGAAAGCCAAAATTGAATTATTGCAAATAATAAAATTATGTTCCAATCCATTGCAGATGGTAGAAAACCCAAAATCATATGTCTGACACATACAACTATGTTAAGCATAGCTTATTCCATGAACCATAACCCCACCACCAAATCCATGCATTTCAATACAGTAGCAGAATTTGACTGAGAAGTTAACATGCTGTGAACACACTGACACTGTGGTCCCAGCAACCTGTCCTTGCTCATTAGGGCTGGCTGCCAACTGACCCTCTCAGCCAGGAACAAAGTATGAGTGTGTTAACCAAACCCTGTCAACACACTTTGAGGAAAACTCAAACCCTGTCTTACCAGGACATTGAATACCGATGCAGGTCAGAGCTCCAATGAGCTGAGTCACTGGTAAGGTAAATCTTTAAGTCAAGTAAAATAATTGCACATGAGATTTTGCATGCTCTGTTGTTGGATCACTGGAGCAGTGTTAAAAAACTGACATTTGTTGGTGTCATGCATACTAATACATTTTGTACTCCAGGATTGTGACTGGACTAAATGAAATATTTTGTACTCCAGAAGGAAAAAGGAAGAACAACATTGCTTAGTTGAGTGCTACCACTCAAAGTCCATACCTTCATGGGAAAGTCCATTTGTAAATAGTGGCCTAAGCAGTACAGTTTTGAAATTTGCAGATGATTTGAAGGTCTTTAGGGCAATAACAGGTGAAGATGACCATATCTCGCTGCAAAAAGACTTAGACGAACTTGTGAAGTGGCCCAAAGAATGGCAAATTAAATTTAATTTTGATAAGTGCAAAATCATGCATGTAGGTAAGCAGCATAAGAAGGCTCCATACTTGATGGGTGGCCAAGTGCTATCAGTGACTCAACAGGAGAAGGATTTAGGTGTTATTCTAAACACAAAATTGGGGGCATCAGAACAGACCAAGGAAGCCAGGAAGAAGGCATTGAGAATGCTTGGGGCAATAAATAGGAATGTACCATACAGAAGTGAGGAAGTCATCAAGAAGCTTCACTGTGCATATGTCAGGCCACATGTGGAATACTGCATCCAAGCTTGGTCTCCTAGCTATGAAAAAGATTGTTGGCTTTTAGAGAGAGTACAAAAGAGGGCTACAAAAATGGTTAATTGCATAAGGGTCATTCCACGTCAAATCGCACAAGAAATTCCCCGACCCCCTCCGATTTTGATGAAAATTGGTACACCTGCAGTACCAAGTGAAAGAACCCCACACGCCAACTTTTAGCCCAGAGTGACCTCTGGGGTCAGATCTAGAGGTCATCCTAGGTCACGATTTTTTACCGACTTGACATCAATAAATTGCAAATATCTCAGGTGTTATTTAACTTAGCGGAATGAAATTGGTGTCAAAGTGCGCAGAAGCCCTGGGCCATTAAGAAATATGGCAAAAGTTGCACGTGACCTCCCCGTGACCTTTGACCTAACCAGGTCAAAGTATACAAATATATTTTTATATATGTTTGCCTGCCCCTAATTCGACGAAACTGTGCTATATTAATCGTAGTGATATTATCTAAGAACCTGCAAAAAAGAAAGGCGGAGACTTGAAAACTTTTTGAGATATCGGCCTTTGAGTATTGTCATAGGACCTAATGGATGCATGCCCCGAGGCTATTTACCATATCATCGATGATAACTCTGGTTACCTTCGTCCGATTATCGTCAAATTTGCATCGCACCATCAAGCAAGGTGCGCCAAACGCTTGCAAGAAGCGTCAGGGTGCCTCTCGGTTCCGAATCCGAGGCCTGGAAAAGTGCTTAAAAGTGAGATTGCAGAACTAGTGAGGGACTTCTACAGAAGCGAAGACGTGAGTCGTGCAATGCCTGGAACTAAAGACTTCGTTTCTGTCCGGAACAAAATTACAGGCAAAAGGGAGCGAGTACAGAAACGCCTTATCCTCTGCAACCTAAAAGAGGCCTATCGGTGTTTTAAGGATCTGTACCCGCAACAAAAAATAGGTTTTTCCAAATTTGCGGAGCTACGTCCGGGGGAATGTGTACTGGCAGGTGCGAGCGGTACCCATTGTGTGTGCGTATGCGTGCATCATGAGAACGTGAAGTTAATGATGGCTGGTGGCAAGGTAAGCGACATCACTGTGAATGGGGTTCAGCTGGCATCCTATCATCATTGTTTGGCTCAGGTTCAGTGTAACCCGCCATCGTTGCTTTGTAAGGAGCGTAAATGTGAAGAATGCCCAAAAGTGTCGGAATTTGGCGAACAAATTTTGGCTGAGTATGATAACCGAGAAATCGATAACATTGAGTACCGAAAGTGGACTAATACTGATAGGTCCACCTTAGAGGTGGTTACGCAAACTTCTGAAGATTTTGTGCGATCATTTTGCGAGCAGCTGGAAATACTTGTAAAGCATGATTTTGTCGCCCGTGCCCAAGGCAATTATCTGAAAGGCCTAAAGGAAACACTAGCTCCTGCAGAGGTAATTGTTATTGGAGATTTTTTCCGAAAACTACGCTATGGTTACACATGATGAGGTACAGTCCCATCACTGGAACAAGCTGCAGGTGACAATCCATCCGTTTGTGGCTTATTGGCGAAACAACGCAGGGGACCTCAAACATTTTTCTTACTCTGCCATTTCCGACTGCCTGACGCATGATACTGTGGCTCTCCACCTTTTTCAAGGAAAACTCATTGAGCGCCTGGAAGCAGAATTAGGCCAGCGCCCCCCGAAGATATTTTATTTTTCAGATGGGGCTGCCTCGCAATACAAAAATTGTAAGAATTTCCTAAATTTGGCAGAGCATTCCGTCGACTTTGGAATAGACGCCGAGTGGCATTTCTTCGCAACCGCTCACGGAAAGGGACTGTGTTATGGCATTGGTGGGACGTTGAAAAGGTTAGCTAAAAAGGCAAGTCTGCAAGGAACTCTGATTGAGACCCCGGACCAGTTTTATCAGTTTGTAAAAAAACCATGCCACCGGCACGTGCTGGAGTATTTTCCCAAAACCGAGTGGGTCAAAGAAACCAAAGCGTTGAATGACAGATTCGCAGCTGCTCACACAATACCGGGAACAAGGAATGTCCATCGTGTTACTCGTCTCCACGTAATGGTATGGTGGTTGTGAGATGGTTTTCCGGCAGCGAGACGTGAGGTACGTGTGGCGAAAAAGGTTGGTAGTTCTTCGTGAATATACTGTACTGCTGTTCAACTTGTTTTATGGTCGCGGCTATTTGCATCTCAGAAAAATTTACTGGCCCTCCCGATAAAATGTTAGCACGAAACGCACGCGAGCTGAAACAATATATTCAGGCTATAAAAACCGAGGAAACATATTTTTTTGCGAATAACTTTTGCCAAAGTAAAGATAGAAATATAATTTTGTTACAATCGTATTTTCCTCGTCAGGCCGCGTTGATTGATGTATCACATGACTTAGCTAGCTGAACATTTGATCCTGACCCCAGTTGACCTCCAGGTCACCATAAACCGAGGTCAAGTGATGACCTAGCTAGATCATATTATACATCATGATTAACCAGAGGATCTCGGTGGCATTAAAATTATTTCTCTATCTTGATTCTATATAAAGCTATTGACGAAAGTGTGACATGACCTCATAGTGACCTCACGTGACCTTGCAGAGGACACTTGTTCAAAATCAAACTTGGCTCGTTTGGAGTAGCCTAACCTAAAACTAGGTAATATAGCCTGTACGAGCCAAATTCAGCGTTTTTTGTTCAGGAAAATATTTTTGTTTCCCTGTTGGCTTGTATTGGAGAGGTCACTGCCAGGTCATGTGAGGTCAGGTCAACGTGAAAATCTGGAAAATAGTTCAGCTTGCCACCGATGATTTGTCCACCAAATTTGACGATAATCGGACCAAGGAAACCAGAGTTATCATCGATGATATGGTAAATAGCCTCGGGGCATGCTTCGATTTGGTCCTATGACAATACCTACTCAAAGGCCGATATCTCAAAAGTTTTAGAGTCTCCGCCTTTCTTTTTTGCACGTTCTTAGATAATATTACGACCATTAATTCAGCCGCGTTTCGTCGAATTAGGGGCAGGCAAACATATATAAAAATGCATTTGTATACTTTGACCTCGTTAGGTCAAGGGTCACGGAGAGGTCACGTGCAACTTTTGCCATATTTCTGAATGGCCAAGGGTTTCTGCGCACTTTAACGCCAATGTCGTTCCGCTAAATTAATGAACATCTAAGATATATGCATTTGATTGTTGTCAAGTCGGTAAAAATAGGCGACCTAGGATGACCTCTAAATCTGACCCCAGAGGTCACCCAGGGCTGAAAATTGGCGTGTGAGGTTCGTTCACTTGGCACTACAGGTGTATCAATTTTCATCAAAATCGGAGGGGGTCGGGTTCAAAATAGCCAATTCTTGTGTGATTTGACGTGGAATGCCCCATAAGCAACCTGGCATATGAGGAAAGATTGAAGAAATTGAATGTTTTCACTTAGATATAGAAGGCTGAGAGGAGATCCCATCGAGGTCTTTAAATTTGTCCATGGTCTGGAGAGGGGATATCTTCTGAAATGTTTGAATTGAACAGAAATGATGCAATTAAAGGTCATAAAATCAAAATTAAAGTTAACCACAGCAGAACAAGGTTAAGGCAGACTTTCTTCACGAACAGGGTAGTAGAACACTGGAACCAACTGCCAGAAAACATTGTCAGTAGCAGCACATTGAACATCTTTAAAAACAGCATAGACAATCATTACAAGAATAGAGGGCTTGCTTTTCAGTATTACAGGGAGGGCTGCTTGACAGATTTGGTGGGCAACTGGTTCAGTGTACAGAGTGCAACCAAGAAGGGCCCTTGTGGCTCATAGTTGCACTAATCTTTTATGTCTTTATGTCCTTATGATGTGACCTAGCTCATAGCTAGTGGTATTGGTCATCACCAGCTGGTTGCCAGTCTTAGTTTGAGCTGTTTGCTGGAAGCAGCAAGCTGCAGCCCCTCCCTCTTATGGAAAGATGGTGCCGTAGCCATGGAAAGCACCCCTTCAGGAAGGCCAGAGTACATTTTTCCCACCCTAAGCTTAGCAGATTTGTTAGCCATAAACATCTCTGATAAAAATGTTCTCCTTTTGGATGAAAATGTGCCCCTTCAGTAAGCTTCAATGTACCTCTCCCTCACTTAGCTAATTTGCTTGCTGAAGGCACCACTCCAAGAAAATGTGCCTATTTCCAATGACAATTACTGGATCCACCCCTCCTAAGTACAGCTGCATGGGCTTAAAGTGCTGATCAAGTCCATATTCAGGATTCAACACACTTGTTTTAATATGTACAGACACACATGCATATTCTGAACAGCTTTTTGGTCCAGAGATCACACCAAAAATATATTGTGTTTTTTCCTGAACACTATTGTAATCCAGTAAAGATGGTGCACAATACATCTGAGCTCAATAAAACATAACTGCACACAATCACAAAGCTTCACTGTAGTTGTTATACAACCTTTTAGCAGTTGGTAAAAATACTGGTATAATAGGAAAAAAACATCAGATGTCATTTCTTATGTTTTTATGAAGCCAACTTCCCTGAGAAGCCTGAAAACAGCTCAAGCTCCCATGGACTTCAGTTGATAAGTATACAAATAATTTTTCCCACTATGCTATCTGTGCCTTTTGGCAGATACATGTTATTGTTTATGAAAGCCACCATATTATTGCTATGTACCACATGCCTAATGTGATGCCAATATAGGAGATGTGCAATTGTCAAGATATGTGTTTATAGTCTGTTTTACAGGGTAATGTTATCTCATGTTTACTAGCTTTTGAGCCTTCCAAGTCAATCCTCCCCTCAACTAAACATTCCAGACATGAACTAAAAGAAGTACATAGAAGAGCTTTTAATATTAATAATGATTAATTTCAATCAATCTTTTCAGCTTTTTCATTGGAAAAAAAAATGTTTGTTATGGTGAGAATAAAATGAATTTAGACAGATAGCTTTAGTATAACTTTCCTCAAGCCATTTTATATTTCAAAACCTATCTCCCAATAGTGAGCAGGTAACATATCAGTCAGTGCACAAACTTCCTACTTGTGGGGGTGTTGTGAATATCTATTAGTTGTGCTCTGCCAGCATGTCAGGAGTGTCAGGTATGGATTTATAAACTTGGTTGACATTGATTAAGTATACTTTTGTCATAATTTTATGTACCATTGCTCAGGAAGTTAGCTCCTCATCCTATGTAATTTATCCACAGCATCAATTTGTCATTTGGCCAGCATTCGTTGGCTGCCATATTCCAGAGCTGTGTGCAGTCTCCATGTAAATCAAAAAGCATATTATAATTTGCTGATGTTCAACAGTTTATATTTATATTATATTATACTTATATTCAGCAGCATCAATAGCAAAGCTAATTTGTTTATTAAAACAGATGAGAAAATTATATACTGTGGTCACCTTTAACTTATCAGATCATTATGCCAAGTACTCTCCATCTGTCTTGTTCCTTGGACCATGGACCTGGGAGAAAATTTCCGTTGTGAAACCGACTCATGCAACAGAGCATGTTCAGATACCATCTTCATCTGCAACAAGAGCATAAAATAGCCCAACTTAACCAAACCTAATCCCTTTGCATTCTTCATGGAGATAAAATGTGAAAAACTAGTCTCATGGTTACCTTAAACTGTAATAATATCATACCTACTAGGCAGGTGCTTATACCCACGAGCAAGGTTGCATACGGGTACAGACCCATGCCGATCAGAATGCCCCATTGTCCATAGGTTGGTTGGTTGGTTATTTGGGCTTAGGGGCGCATCAACTGCTTCGGTCATACAGCGCCCATTTGTCCGTAGGTGGGTAGATAGGAACCTACCCAAGTGCATGAGCATACCCATGCGTAGGCAGGTAGATACCTACCTCGCTGTGTTCCGAAAGAAACCTGAAGTGATATAAGAGACCAGAATTAATATAGGCGTCCCACACTCAGACGTCGTGACATAAAGCACCGCAATACCTACAACATTATACAACGCATAGCACAAGCAAGGAAGGCACATGATCGAAAAACGAGCAAGTGTTCAAAGTAGGAAACAGATTACTACTACTGGCCAGCTGTGCACTGTTGTCCAAACTGCCCCTCATTTCAACATGCCAATTATTGGCTTCTTCTATTTTAAAGCTGAGATAGGAAAAGCGATTCGGCTAAAGTAATTTGTATCTGAAAAAAATAATGAAAGTAAATAAATAACACTAAGGCTAACAATGGCCAAATAAATCCTCAGCTAAGGAAGCCATCCCATTGGTTGAACGCTCATAATTACACTGCGAAGGTAACAATCAGCTGACAGCAGAAGAAATATCCACAGAAGCAAGCATTTCCGATCGCTGTGGCTGTTGGCTCTTCTGGGGTTATCTTGCTTCTGAGTAGTAGTAGGTCGGATTGGAGGTCAGGCGTGATTGTGTGTAAAGAGGTGCTTTTCATTGAGAAGGGTGAAATGTGAGTGATCGATTCTCTGTACCTTTTAAGACGGTTAATTGCCTGTTTTTGGCAACTTGGTTGTGTATCTAATTTTGCATGATGATTGATTCGTGTGATTTTAGTCTGATTGGTAGGTAGACACTTACCTAGGGAGGTAGGTATTCGTCGTGTCTTGGAAATGTTCATGTCGTTGTGGCCAGTTTTTCGCACAACAAGATTGTCTGTCATATTTCGTATGTTTGCAGTTGAAGGTAATTTTTGGTTTCTTGAAATTTTTGTTTTCAATGCAATGTTTATGAATGTGCTTAACATGATGGGGACAATAATTTCCTCTGCAAATGCATACTTGTCAGTTTGGAGGAAACATGTGACCAAAAAAGGGCTAGGAGTTAGGTATTGTAGCATGGAAATTAATGTTGAAAAAAATGTAACAATCATAACCCAACCTAGGCTAATGTGATGTGCAAAAAAATAAATACTGTTTAATGTGAAATTTCCAAATCATTGAACCTAACCTATCCTAAGCTGTTTTTTAATGAACTTTAAAGTGTTTTTTATGAAATTCCTCCCCACCCCACCCCAATAAAGCAAATGTGTATCATGTAAAATGAAAGCCTAATCTGACTCAACTAAACCTAACCCCTTTGTATGTTTCATGGAAGCAAAATGTATGTAAATGTTGTTTTATGGTTACCTTAATCTGTAATAATACATCATATTTTAACCTACAAAATATTAGTTGTTGCTGGCAGGATGATAGCCCAACCAAATTTGTGGTTGCAGAGTGGCTTGGAAACTGTCCAATCTGCAAGGTGTCACATTTAGTTAGTTATTTGGGTTTCAAGGATGCATCAACTGACTGGGCATGTAGTTATAGTGTCACATTTCAGATATAAATTTTACTGTAAAAATTGGCTCTAAGGATCTGTTAAGAACTCATAGGTATAGTGTAGTCATACAAAATTGAGCCAGCAGAAGTAGAATGTTGGTATGCAATATTATTTCCCTCTTGAAGCAAAAGCCCAACATAACATAGCCTAACTTAGCCATGCGATGTCCATAGAAGTAAAATGTGTGTAACATGTGTCATAGATACCTTCAACTGCAATAATATCATAAAATATGCATCAAAATGCACAGCCAGATAAAATTATGTGGCATGTATGTTTGGTAAAGTGCTTTAAACCTGGTATTTCATTTCAAGAAGAAAATATTTTAGAAATACATTTATGATCCTGATCAAGATCATGGTGCCATTCATTCCTGCAGGAAATGCATGCTTTTCAGTTTCCAGCAAGCTGTTGCACAAATAGTGTAACATAGCCTAATCTGATCTAAAATAACCTAACCTATCACAATCCAACCCCAGCCTGCAAAACTTTCAAGGATTTGATGAGATCTAAGGAATGCACCAAGGCCTCCAAGCATGCATTAAGCAAGTGAGGCATGCACAAAAGTGCACCAGGTGACAGGCCTGGTGCACCTGAAATGGGCAAACATCCTGACTGCAAGATATGGCACTTTCAACAAGATCTTGCCTATGTGGGACAGGCGGCCAAAGGTGTAGCTGTGGTATGGCAATTTGTGCAGGGTGGTGCAGGAGGATAATAATCCACTGACAATTCACACACAGCTTCAAAAATCACCAGAAGACAATCACAATTGGAGAAAACTGCAAAACAGAATGAAGTGGGTCACGTTAATCTTATTTTACCCTTTTATGTTCTTATCTCGGGACTCTTACTTATACTTACTAACTAATGAACACTATTCTACAATATAACTTTAGAGGTTTGAGGGCCAGTATTCACAAATTACAGCATATCCTACATAGTAGGGTGCATTCAGTGGTATGCCTGCAAGAGGCCAAGCTCTCCCCCCATTGCTTGTCTTAATTTTTTTAAATTCATAAGGATGTCATCACTCACTGTGGCATATTGTGGTGTGCTTATTGCCATCCACCATTTAGTCACCTTCCGACAAGTACACCTGCCATCAAATATCCAGGTTGTCATTGCTTGGATAATAATTAACTGCTGTGTTGTTACCATATGCTCCATATACTTGCCCCAAGGGACACCCTTTCCACTTTTATGACTGGTGCAAGTGGTGAATCAGCCACTCCCCACATCTGGCATATGATTATACATGGAGGCTTTAACACACATTACTAAGTTGAGATGAATACTAATATTTGCAGAGGTGCATTGTAGCAAAGCATCCATAATTTTCCCCTTGGTACTCATACTCTGGATCTCCAACATATTTTATGCTGTCAATTGGACCGACTTTCATGCTGGATCTCAATTTTTCCAGCCCTGAACTTCCCCCATTTAGAGTAGGTGGTGAATAATGATTTAGGTATGAATGACCATTGTCCTGTTTGGACACATTTTATGGATGGGTAGAAGAAGCTGGTTGATGGCTCCTGAGTGAATTTTTAGCAGTTTTAAGCTCCTTTCAGTCCAATTTTTAAGAAAGACTGAGTGCTCAGAATTATCAGTTTCCATGGAAGTGTTTGCAGCCACAATGTTCCAAAGTGTCCAGCAATATATTCCTTGTCCCACTGCATGCTAGGAATAAGTCATTTTGTGTTTTAATCATGACAGTGGTGTGGCGAATCTGATAGCTTTTTTCAATTCAAGGGCCACACAAGGCACACAATTGCTGATTCCAAACAGCAATAATGTAAATTAATGTGTGAATACATTTAATTTCTCCAGCTTGCTGTCATCTGTGTGGCTCAGTATTGAATGCATCTTGGCGAAGCTTATCAGCATTCCATTCCCCACCCTACACAGGGGTGGTCAAGACAGTATTGATATAAAGGATGTATCTAATGAGATTGGATGAGAATTATCGAAATGATCGAAAAATATATAATAGTCTATGTTTCTTGACAATGCTCATTTATATTTTAGAACAATAGTCATTTGACCATATTTTACGTCTTGAGCTTGTGGTATGCTTGAGTTTCATGAAGCGATGTGATACTGCTGCCATGTTTTTCGATGTGGGCAGTGCCTATGATACCTCATGATGACATGGCATCCATATGAAGTTACAACGAATTCGCCTAAGAAGTCCCATGGGGTTTTTTCTTGATCAACCTCATAACTGACAAAACATTTCGTCTTACAATAGTTGGCAAGCTCTCTGACACCTTCCAGCAGATTTCTGAGGTTCTGCAGGGAGGTGTATTGAGTGTCACTTTGTTTGCGCCATTGCTATGGTTGATATGGGCAACACACCACCACCATCAGTAGGACGAGCACTATTTGTAGATGATTTTACATTGTGGGGCTTCTTGTACGGTGTGAATGGTACAAAGGCAGTTCCAACTGACTGTAATGAAATTGATGGAGTGGTATGATAAAATTGGTTACCGTTTATCCATTTCAAATACTACTGCTCTTCATTTCTGCCTTCAGCACTGTTGCACAGATGAATGATAAAGATGAATGGTAACCTCACACCATTTAGACCTGCATTCAAGTTTCTTGGTGTGTGGATGGGTCAACATGCCACATGCAAGACCCACATAACTGACCTGCAAAAAATGCATAAAGAGCCTCCAGATAATCTCTATAGGTGTTCTCTAGGTGTATCTAGGTATATCCATCTCTAAGTGTTTGTATGAGGCAGACAGGTCAGCTTTGCTTCTTGTGTATCGATCACTTGTGCATTCTGAAATTGCCTGTCTATGATTATGTTGTATTATGATTGTGATTATGATTGTTTTATTATGATTGTGATTATGAGTGTGTTTTATTTATGATCTCACTGGTATTTCTGTGATAAGTAAACTTTGATGTGATATATTATCATGGAGAACCAATGCTCTACTTAAACTAATATCTAGTTTAAAGGATATGACTTTTGCGATACCCTATAGCCATTGTTGTGGGTAAAGATTGTCTTGCTGTCAATGTTTCCCTAAACAAATCCACCATCAACCGCAACTACTTATGGATGGTTTGCTCTAATGGCGGTTGCAATTGTATCATTAATTGGTTTTCTTTTCTTGCAGGAAGTTCATCTGATGACTGATTATCTTCACATTAGCTATGGAGGGTTTTGTGAAAGCTGCAACAAGGAGTGTGCAATTACATTTTCAGGTTTTACCGGCTAAGTAAAATGTGGCATGGTTTCAGATCATTTGATACGTCTGATTGAGAATGTCTGATAACATACCTGCTGCTGACTCGTGTTTTGCTTTTCCTTGCACATGGTATTGAAGTAAGTAGACAGCACACTGGATGTGTTGATTCAAGAAGATATGAGTGAAGAAGATGCGGAGCAAAGTACTCTTCAGTCAATAGAGTGGTGTACTAATTTGCAATGTTTGATTGAGATATCAGCTGAGCATCTTGAAGGACTGAGAACCCAGTGCCTCACTAGTGCAGTACTCACACAGCAGGAAATCAGAAGAATTGAGGTCAGTGTATGTGCTCATGTTGTGATTCGCAATGTCACCCATTGCATGGCGTGTTGCACCAGTCATGGTCATGAACACTACCATATGCCAGTGATCAGGAAATCCTAATTCCAGATAAGTATTGGCTTTTAGTTGTTGACTAATTGTCTAACATCGCCATTGCTGTGTATGGATATGGGCGCTACATGACCAATGTAGTCGATGCGCCCTTAAGCCCTAATAACTAACTAACTGTGTATGGATCGCAGAGATGCACTCAGGGGAGCTGCACTGCTTGTTGGTTGGTTAGCACTGCACAATTCTGAGTCTCGCATTTGCTATGCTACACAGAAAATAAATTCAATGATGTAAAATGCTTCGGTAAATCTCCAGGTTTCAATAATGGCAACATTTTGACTTCATTTTTCACTTGATACACTTATTGTATGCTTATTGTATGCTAATATCTTATCTTATTATTGTATAATTTCACTTCATACAGTTATTGTATGCTATATACCAGTGAGAAGATGGAGTTTCCTGAAGTGGAAATGCTCATTCAATTAGCTATTGCTCTCCTGATGGATTTCTTGGATGTTTCAGTCTGTGAGTGCATACAGTATGCTAGGTTTGAATATGTTAGCCACCACCGATGCTTCGTCAACTGTAATGTTGTGATGTAAAGACTGAGAATAGAAGAAAAACAATGGATAGAGTGTAATGTCTAACTCTCAAACAGTTCTAGAGGTAGCATTAAGTTATCCATTTCAATTCTGCTTGTTAGTTATGTCAGTGTAATTGTATTAATTCAAGGTGTTTTCGACATACTCATTTACCAGTCATAGCTATTGTGTGTTGTCAGCATTATGCAGTGCTGTCCTTGTCACCATAGTAAGCAGGGTCAGATTGGTAAGCTTGTGTTTCTCGGATTGTAGTGTGCAATGACAGCTTGGTAAAGTGATGTTCCCATCCAGCCATGGTATGTGGTTTTAGCATGGACAGCTTGTTTGCCCTTCGTTCACAGTGCATGGTATCAGTTTGGTAAAGTGATGTTCTCATTTCAGCCACAGTGTGTAATGTCAGCGTGGTAAACTGGGGTTCTCTTATTAGTCCCAGTTTTAGTTTCAGCTTGGCAAGCTGTTCTGAGCTACAGCTGTCCGGCTGTCGTTGTGGCTGATGTGCTCGCCTTTGTCGCTGCACTTCTTGTCGGTGTGGTAAGTTGGTGAGCCTGCTGAACATGTGTGTGCCATGTCCCCAGGGTAAGCTGGTGAAGCTGTTCAGCAGTCAGCTGGTCGCGAAGTCGCGCATCCCCAGCGACGAGCTCGAGTCGTCGGGATGTGAGCTGTACCCGTCGCTGTCGCTGTGGCTCAAGGTGGTCGGTCTCAGTCCGGCCGGCGTCCAGGCACGTATCGCCCCGCTCGTGGGTGCACCTCCTGGCGGGTTGGCCAGCGGTGTACCTCAGTGCCCGCCGCCGCCGCTCGCGTCGTGCTCAGCGACACGACGCGGCGCTATCAGTCACACGAGTGCACGTTGCGAAACACAACACATCGCGGTAAGCCGCCGTTGAAATTCAGGCGGGTGAAAAAGCGCGGGTAATACATGGTGGGAAACACGGCGAACGACATGCCAACACCAACTTGTCGGAGCATTCGACATCAACCAGGGAAATTTACTTCAGCATGGAACATCTTGGGCCACACCATGCAGTGTAGTACCCCAAGCCAGTCCTTTCGAATTTTGGGTCCACATTTCGTTTACTTACGTTGGTGTTGGGGTTTGGATGGCAATGCTTTTGCATCCATTCACTGAAGCCATAATTTATACCATATTAGCCTGGGATTGGTACATGAAGTGCACGTTGTAAATTATTTCCCTGTTCTGGGATTTCCTGTGCTGTAATTCTCTGAGTGTACTTTGAGCGCACTGCTCGGATGATATCGCAATCTCGTCCAATGCGCCAGCAGTGCATTATGCTACATGTGCTGGTGAAACACTATCTTATCTCATATGTGCTGGTGGAACATCTTATCTGTCGCGTGTCGCGCGATGCTATTTGCCTGCGTCTACCTGTTCACTAACCACCCCTCCTGATATGTCTGCTGTCGTGTACATTACGTGACCTGCCCGATTGCCCACTGACCTTCATCTGATCTGGTCACTGGCCCGCTTGCCTACCAACTGATCGACCATCGCCTAGCCTGTGCACTTGATCTTGCTTCCCGTTTCCGGACCATTGAGCTTCATTGTATCCGTGTGCAGCCTCCACTCCCACCGACGTTTTCACCGGATGCCCATAGCCTGCTCCATCTGAGCATGATGATCCTCCCCGCATACATACACTTGGGCATAACTGGCGGAACCGCTGCAAATGGTATGCCTGAAGTATGTTTCGCTGCCGGTGCTGGTGAAGTGCAGCTAGCTGGAGTTGGGTTAACTGGCAGAGCGTCCACAGATGGTCTGCCTGAAGTACGTCTCGCTGGAGGCGCTGGTGGAGTGCAGCGAGCTGGAATTGCGCGCCACCCTGCCCACCGTCGGATACGAGGACGAGATGCGTCGCCTGGCGCGCGCCATGCACAGTCTCAACAAGTACATGGGTGAGTGCAGCGGCGCCTCGCGACTGGACGGAACTTGGCGTCGCTTAACGGCACCTGATGTGACCCGTTGTAATTATACGTGATGCGTCCCGTGTCATGAAATGTTTAGCTGTTTAGAGGAGTTGGAACATTGTGGAATGAAAGGTTCGAGTGGATGTAGCTCGGCTATTAGATGCTGTATATACACTCACTGATAAGCACTACATACAGACTGCAACATGGTAATGCCATGTAGACGGTGCCTACGATGTGAAGCGTGGTGCTGCATTTAGTCGTATTTGAATGACCGCCTGAGTTATTGGTGTAATATGGTCATAACAGTCAAGGTGCCATATAACCCAAACATCTTACTAACTAACCAGGGTCGAGCAGTTGTTTTCGCCGTATCCGTTTTATTGCGAATCGCTGTGAAACTGGTTGGAAAGCACGAGGCAACCTGCAGGGTAGCCCACTACGAGGCGTGCTCCGTCACCGTGGCTAGGGCTGCCACCGACGGTGACTGATCTGGCGCGCTGTAACACTGAAGTGAGAAAGTGACACCCACTACCGCCGTGACCGCCCTCAGAGAGCCAGCTGGTGGCAGACCGGAGCAGCAGTCCGGATCTGTCACTCTACTGGGACTCGTGGGAGGCAGCGTCACCGAATGTACGCCGCAGACCCAGGTGTGTACGTGGCGCCATCCGTCGCGGGTCACTGCCATCGTATGGCGCCATCCTCACAGGTCACGTCCATGACATGGAACCATCCTCACAGGTCACGTACAGGACATGGTACCATCATCACAGGTTACGTCCATGACATGGTACCGAACTCACAGTATATACAATATATATTCAGTTTGGACAACTCAAGCAGCATTTTGTATTTTGTCTGCATCTTTAGCAAAACTTGTTCTCGCTCAGTGGTGTTTTTTTTCTTGTTTCGTTCGTTTCGTTTAGAAGTTCCATCTCCCGTTCAGGGACTTCCGCAGTGGCGCCTCTATTCACGAGCGCCCCATGAAAATTGCCAGATCCGTCATTGCATGAACTAAATTACAACATAGAGTTAAAATTTTCCCCTCATTTTTTTCTTGTATTTCCTTTATTATCCAGGCTTCAAGTCACAAAATTAAAGTTACGCATTGCCAGGCACCGTCCCACATCAGTATGTCTCTGACACAGCATCATTCCTTATGGCTATGCCCTTGACCTAGCATCGTCTCTCCCCGAATGGGTACCATCCCTTGGGCATGTGTTGACCTGTTTCCATCTCTCAGGCATGTCTCTGACTGAGCATGCCCCTAATCTGTCACCACCCCCAAGTAGTGCTCAGTCCCTTATCCGGTATTGCCTTTCAGGTATGTCCCTTAGCCAACATTATCCCTCGGAAATGTCCCCAGTCCGGTACCACCACCACGCCCCCCCTCAAGTGAAGTCCTTCTCTATCGGTTTATCATGCAATGCATCCACACGGAATCCCCTGTCACTTTTTTTTTACTACGATTTAAGGCGAAGCCCCGGCGAACCTGCTTCCATGTGTATGTGTAAATGTTCATCTAAGCAGCCCGACCCGACTCCATGCTTTTGAACTGAAATGGCTTTTTGTTACACTCATAGTCGGATAGTCAGATACGCTCTTTTAATTTTGATTTTTGCCGGTCTATCCCAATATTCCTCACGAAATTATGCTAACCTTTGTTCAAAGAAAGATGTCCGCGGCTGCATTTATATCTGGGGAAACTGTAAACAACAATTCACGGTGTAGTGCAGCGTTTCATGTTCTGAATTTCTCACTCGGTGCCATGTCTGCCCTATTAATTTTCAGATCCAACAACTTTCATCGCAGTGTCTCTCCTGGAGTATTTTCAGTGTGTTCGAAGATACAAAGAAAGATCTAAGAAAAACATTTCCATGCGCGGTCAGCTGGCACTCGCCATTTGTTCTTGGTGGCGAATGATGCAGTTTTTGGTTCGCAACCAAGGTTTGTGTGACCAGCGCAAACAGTTGATGCCCCCCCCCCCCCCCCCCCCTCCACCCCCACCCTCACAACCAGTGCAATGGGTTGCGAACAAATTTTTGTTTGCTCCCCGGGGTCCAGAGGTCAGTCCCAGGGAGAAATGAGAGCTTTGTTTCTGCCCTTAGAACTGCAATTTCTTGACTGATTTCATTTGAAATCCTTTTGCTTTGTATTCATGCTCCTAGGTGCATGGCTATATAAACACTTAGGCAATGCTCATCCTGCGACTAATATGAACAGAAATTCTACTTCACCCGCAGTTTTAGCACTTTCTCTCGTTCGTCCAGCGCTCCTATAAGCGCCGCATACTAGTATTAAACATTTGAAGCAGTGATGTTGTCCCACCCCCAACAACATCAACAACAAATAATACTACGTCATATGGTGGGGATTCCGCCACAGCCGAGACTGACGTTGGCCGTCGGACCGACAGGTCGTCGGTGTCGTCGTCGGACGAGACGCAGCAGTCCGAGTCGTCGGTGCCGACGCCGTCCGAATCGTCGTGCCATTCGCAGACGCCGGCCATGCCCAGTGACCTGACCCAGAGTCTGCCGGCCGGCGAGTCTAGCCCGCCGCGCACGCCGCCGCTGGCGCGCCTGAACAGAGGTAAGTGAACAGTGGGTGGAGGGGGAGGGGTGCGGCACGCCTGGCACCTACGGCCACGTAAGTGCCACGTGTAGATTTGCAGAGGCGAAAGTACATCTCCGCTGGGTGTGCCGCTAGGTTTATGCGGTATGCTAGCTGGGTGCAGTACCTCTCTGGTGTAACGGTCATAAGTAGGTGGGCCGGACAGGGTAGGTACATTGCCTCTGCCATGCACAATACGATGATTAATGGTAGTCGTTCTTCAGTACGGGAAATGGCTGATTGTATTGATCGGGCGGCTATTGAGGTGAGGTGAGGTGTATGCCATCCATGTGTTGCCTTCTCCTTCAACGTGGGTTTAGCAGATGTCACCACTGGTTTCCTGGTGATTATATTGGAGTGGTTGTACTGATGTGTGCATGAAGTTATATTGCTTAGCCAGGCCTGAATAATGAATGATTGGCTTCGTCGCTGTTTGCTTTCCACATGGTTGCATCATGCACATTTTGTAAGGTTTTCCGATGTTCGGATCGCTCTTTCGGTGTCTACGGTTAATGCACGGCGCATCCCACGCGGCTGCTTCTCTGTACATGTCTGGTGCTCCACGCTGAACCGGGTTGTGTTAATCACGCAGCGCATGGACAGTATAGAGGTTCTAAATCGCTGCTCTAGTCAGTTATTCCATGTGGGTTCGGACGCAGGCTAAGTGTGATTGGCCAAGTGTTACACGCTCAGGAAATATGCACATTCAAGCGAACTCCAACAACTTGGACATTCGGAGATATTTATTGAAGATATATTTATGCATGTCATTGTGGCCTTATACATCCCTATCTTTCGTGGAAGATTAATTCCCCTGGCATATCGCTACGGCCGATTTTATGTCCGTAAGCGCCCGAGAGGAAAAGTCATAGTACGCCTCTTCGGATGAGTAGGTTGGGTTCTTTATTGGGTCCATTGTTACGTGTTCAGAGCTGGGTTAGCTCATGAATATTTCTACCCGTGATCTGATAGATGTGTAGGTATTGAACATGGCAGTTGCATACCCATAGGAACAGTAAACTCAACAGATGAAGCAGCTCTTAATATCTGGCAAGGTACATTTGCACAGCGGTAGATATATTCTGCAAACGAAAAGCACATTGCGCCCTCGGCTTTTGAATAGTACACTTTTTGTCTACGCTGTCGCCCTCAAACGAAACATGCGTGCCGGGTGTTCCACTGCTCGACCGGAGAGGTGTGAGATACCGATTCTGAACCCGTCCAGCGTCATGGCCGCCACAGCTCCACAGCGTCTGCCCGTTTCACAGACGGCGCCACGCCGTCCGCCAGTCGTCACTACATGGGCCAGCGGGACTCGCCGGTCGACCCGGCCGCGCTTACCAAGTCCCGCTCTCACGAGAGTCAGCTGACCGGCCGGGTGGACGCGGCCGACGGAGCACCGCAGTCACGGTACGGACACGAGACTCGTGCACTCGCAGCACGACCCGGGATCACAGTTTTCTCACGGGAACCGCGGTGCAGTGGCCATGGTCATGCAAGAGGGTCCCATCTCGGTCACGAGGGCAGCGTACGGTTCGGAGTGTCATGATCATCGGGACCTATTGCAGTCGCAATAGTCATGCGGCGGTGTCACACCACTGTCACGAGGACAGTGTACGATCCGGAGAGTCGTGATCATCGGGGCGTATTGCAGTCACGAGTGTCATGGAGGAGAGTCGTTTTGCAGTCGACGACAGTGAGCGCAAAATGGCCCAGCAGTTGGCACCCTCTGAAGACCAAGACGCCGCCAAGGATCGTTAATACAGTCACTACCGCTATTGTATAGCAATAAGGTGCCTTGCAATTATCGTCACGTTCCAGCCGTGGAACAGCATGGCGAACTCAGGCTCACAGTGGCGTTCGGAGTTGACTGGGTCCTACCGGCCCGAGTCATGCCGTTTTGATAAGCGTAGATCCGTCGCAAGGGGATTTGGATGGTTAATAGTGATTGGTGGCTTCAGCCGATACCTGAATGTTGTGATTGCATCAGCATTTGGAGTTAAACATGGGGAGCCTTTTTCCTGGTTGCCTTAGTTGGCGAAGCGATTTTTCGAGACCGTCAGGTCGAACACTAAAACGAGGAAGCGCAGCACTATTTGGAGGAGAGGGTTTCCTTTTTTACATTTGCATGTAGTTGATACTGGCTTTGGGCAGCGAGATCCTTTGCCCACCACCAAGCTCCACATCTAGGATGAGAGCTGTGCATTGCCTATATGCCCTTCAATCATCAGTTGAAACTGCGAATAGATGTTCTATCTCCTGCTGCGAATGTTTTTATGATATCCCCGAGTGGTGCACGTGCAATTGCGGCACAGTCAGTATTTATTGAGTAAATGAGGTGAACGAAGCCACCATGTGATGAAGAGCATAGTGCGGAAAAGTAGCATGGGACTAAGGCATGGAGTTATCGCGCTTCTTGTTCTGTTTTCCGAGTTTAAGTAACCCGGATGTTAACTCTATTATAAAGTCGACCGCAAGCTTATTTATTGCTATGTAAAGGACGACAACTTGTCTGCCTTGGGATAATGTTGAATTTGCTCTTGCACTTGTCTTGCCACATCTAAGTTTGACGATGCGAAACTTGATCTTCGGTCACAGTGAATATTAAATTTAGTTTGTTGAGGCTGTTCTCAATGAGTTCTTATGCAGTGTGATATCAGCCGGTTTTAGGAAATCGTATAACTATGGTTTCCAAGAACCGTTCTTTTTTACTGATGGTGATTGGTATTGCCAACCAACTGATATGTTGTGGTAGTTGAACCATTTCGGTTGTCTGTGTAGCCCGTCATAGTTCATTGGCTTGATGTTTTTTCTGTCAGGGTTGACACGGAAACATCGGAGACACCAGTAGTGGCGGTGCGGTCTCCCGGAGCTGCTGGCAGCCCTGCCCCTTCCACCGCCTCGCAAACGTCTATCAAACGTAAGTCCCTCCTCACTACTGTCATGTAGCGAGGAGAGCACAATATGCTGTTCAAATATCTCGGCTGCTATTTTGACTTTGAGTATGATGGTTGGTTGGTTATTCGAGTTTTAGGGCGCATCGACTAAGTTTGGTCATTTAGCGCCCGACTTTGAGTATGCTGCTGCCTTACTATTGCGATAATACTATCCGTTGACGTGACGCTAACCACAATCCATAGTTGTAATGTTGAAGAATTTAATGCAGCAATGTTTTCCTTTCACGGTATACATTTCAAAATGACCGTTCTTACAATAATTCGCAAAATCTTCCCTTTGGTTGGCTCCGTCTGCTTAATCTTGGTTGCATGGCCAATACAGTGGGTGGGTTAAGTTCTTCATTGTCTACAGCAAGGGTCATGCTCACATTTAGTAAGAACAAGCGGAACCTGATCAATAACATATTTGTTTAAATGTCACTGCGTGTCTTTCATTAGTTGCTTCGTCTGGTACTCATCCGTGATTCGAATGGATTCGCTTGCATTTGCACTTAATTGATTAATTTATTTCAACTAGGTGTGTTCTTTTTTGCTATCATAGTGCATATTCTGATTGCCCCCTTTTGAGGTGTTCTCACTTT
Source organism: Imbricaverruca yamaguchii (assembly GCA_034440575.1). NCBI lineage: Eukaryota > Metazoa > Arthropoda > Thecostraca > Neoverrucidae > Imbricaverruca > Imbricaverruca yamaguchii. The sequence goes on along the minus strand of JAOTOL010001410.1, from coordinate 711,353 downwards.
AGTTTAGGTACATGTACTCATTCCCTACATTCACTCACTCGCCTCCAACTTAAAAATAAAGTTAGAATCTTTGATGGGGAGGCTCTCCGAATTCGGCGTTCACGCTAACCTCGAGTTTGTTCCCTCGACCCTGAACTTCATCACCCGATCGGAATATTCTAGTTCTATAGCACAACTTCATTGAGGGTTGAGCGCACCGGGATGACAGGAGTCTGCCGCCCTGCTCCTACTGCACCCCGACCTTGCCTGACCAGTTGCCTTATGGCCATCGCACCTGGGGCCGGTGATAGTAGCGAGCGTGTGAAGCGACTCGACCAGTTGTGTCCAGACCGGGAGCCGTTTTCAGGCCAGTAGTCCGGCTAGTGAGCCAGCCAGGTGGCAAGACATGCGCCTGGTCTGCGTGTGTCCTGCTCCTGACGTCATCTGACCTTACCCCAACCTGCTGTCGGCTCATCTTGGCCGTGGCCGTACCTTGCACTGTTTTTGTGTGACTGATCTGGCCTTGTTTCCGGTAGTGGGCAACACTGTTCCAGTGCCCAGGTCTCCCCACACGCCTACGCTGCCTGGCAGAATGAGTCACATGATCGCACACAAGTTCACGAAGGCATTCAAGGTGTCCACCTGCGACTTCTGCAGCAAGCAGGTGATCTGCGGTAAGTGCGGGCTTGGTGTTTGAATTCAAGTCTTTTCGGTGAGCTCCAGCCACTTCGAGACTATGGGATGAACAAAACAGAATATAACGCGCAATATGACCTATGGAGTCGATGTGCCCCTAAACCACAAGACACGTGAAGATAGTGCAGACAAGAAGTAATTGGGTTGGGGCATGTGGTAGGGCAGTATATCCGTTTCGTAACAATGTGTGATAGTGTTCCGAGGAGTTTGGCTGGTACGGCGAAATGCTGTGGTGTAATGACTAGCTGGCGATCGCCGAGCTCGAAATGATTGTTGTGAATGTTATGTTGGGCTCGCCAGTGTTGAACTGGATCTGTTGCTTGTCTGGAAGCTTTGTAGTGTACACCGAGCTTAGCAGCATTAACACGCGCCCTGGAGGGGGGGGGCCAAATCCGCCCACCCCTCCTGTTTTTCGTAGATAACTCCAGATTTTACCGGCCGATGTACATCATTGTTTGTGTACCTGCTTAGAAATGAACGGCACGCTGTTTAAAGTAAGAAAAACGAAAATCGACCGAACATTTTTCGAGTTCGGGGTCGGTAAACTCAAAAAATTTTATCAGCACCAGACCACAAATATCGGCGCTGATGCGCTTCCCGCATACAGGCAAAAAGGAAGTGTTCTTGGCAACACTAGCGACTTGTTTGATGTATATTGTTACGCTACATTGTTCCAAAGTCATGTCAGGTCACAGAGGTCAAGTCAGGTCAAGTTTATGACAGGTTAACAAACGCCCTAGAGGGGTGGATGGCGAAATCCGCCCACTCCTCCGATTTTTCGTACACAACTCCATACCGTACTGGCCGATATGCGCCATTTTTTCCGTACCTGCTTAGAAATAACCGGCACATTGTTTAACTCGAGACAAATTAAAATCGGACGAAAAGTTTTTAACTTATGGGCCGTTAAAGTGTTTTTTAAAAATCGCAGCGGCAGACCACAACAATCTGCGCTGATGCGCTTCCCGTATATTGCCAAAAGGGAAGTGTTCTTGACAACACAAGCGGCTTGTTTGATGCATATTGTGATGCTATATCATTTAAAAGTCATGTTAGGTCGCCGAGGTCATCATGACAGGCTAATGAACCAAGCATGGTCAACTGGAATGTTGTCATAAATGGAAATGACTGTCATGCGATTGACGTCACTTTGCATGTTACTCCCTGCCCATCCTACTGTTTGTCATTGTGTGCTTAAGTGTTTCTGTACTTTATTCATGTATTTCACTCCTTTCTTTGCGAAGCCGATCGTGCCGAGCCGCCCAACGGATCAGTCAGGTGGGCAGCCCGGTTCCGGTAACTGGAGCAGGTAATGACCTGATAAAGTGCTCCTATATGGGTGACCTGAGGTCAGATGGCGGATCTGGCACATGCATTACATCATTAGTAATGTCCAAAACATCATTGATACCAATTTTGGAACATTTAAACACAATCACAGCGATCCATACCAATGACAAGCCAAGCCATGCAAAACCAGAACATTTTGCTATTTTGACCTCATTTGACCTTGAAGATATTGACCTAAGGTCACGAAATTTGCACACAATAGAGTTTACTATCGTGCCCATCCACCCTGCGAATTTCGTGGTTCTAGCCTCAATTGGAGCCGAGATCTTAGGGGGGCGGAATCCGCCCCCCTCCCCCTCTCCAGGGCGCGTAATTTTCAGAGGCCCTCCAGGGCGCGTGTTAAGCTGTCGCAAATTGTTGTTACTGTCCTACCGACGGCTAACACCGCTGGGTGACATTTTTTGTGTGTGTGTGGGGGGGGGGGGATTTTGCCAGCCTGCCACCGTGTGGTGATATTGGCTGGTATTTTTTGTGTGATACTTATTAGCGTACGTTATGGGTGGTTGGCATTGTTGAGTGGCATTAAGGATGTTATGTGCAGTTTGTTAGCGCCATGAATCGTGAAGTTTCATGGCGCTAACAAACTGCACGAACCTTGTCCTGTCGCCGCGTCTGAACACGCGAGTGATCAGACGCGTGTTCAGATGCAACATCGTGTGCACTGTATCAGATATCTGACGTAAGCCTGAGCATAATATCCGCGTCCAAAGTTTGTCTTCATTTGCATAGTGCCGGTTCGTTTACTGCAATGCCCAACAACACTCCAAAATATGAGGATAGTGGAAACGCATTTTAACTGCATGCTATATGATCCCTAAAATGCAAGTGATTATTACGGTTCGTCGAAGGTGTAATTTGTGTTGGATGATCTGATAGATCATGCGTAGTATTCCTTTCATGTGCTGCTTTCCACGCGAATCCCACAATTTTGGGCTTACATACTGTCTATAAGAGTGTCCAGTTTCTGAGAAGCACATCACATAGTTGTCAAAACAATCAAATATGGCTGGCGTGAACGCCATCGATGATCCTCTTTATGGTGATCCTCTTTAGTGTTGTGTGGGCGGCTCGTTGGCAGTTGAACATTGCTAAATAGCCTGTGCACTCATCCAGTTAGTGACAATATGTGGAATAGTTTAAGCATATTGCTATCATGAACTCTATTTTCATGCTTATGAGTTATTCAGCATTACTAGTTTCTGATCATGGTTTGATTTGTACTTCGTATTTCTGGATGTGGATGATGAATATCGTTAATTCATCGAACATGGTAAGGGTATTTTTATTCCACCGTGTAACATCGACGTCCCAGTGCACACTTCAGTGAATTTTGACACTTTTTCACAGAGCAGTTGATCGTATTATATAAACATTTTATTCAACCCCAAGAACAAAATTGGGAGTATAATTTTATAAAGGTGATATTTTTCTAACTCGCCAAAATTCAACATATTTTCCAACCTTGATGCGAAATCAACTTTATCCAAGGTGTTTATAATTGTTCACCGTTATCCCAGTTTTAATCTGCACATTTGTCAGATCAGGGTATGCGTGCGCCATGTGTTCATGCGCCTCACTATGTGCCACGAGAACAGGACGTCCGCACTGTGCCAGCTACCAGCATTCGCAACGTAGCGTAATTATCCTAATAGGGATTGTCCGATATCGTTGAGAGCTTGTTGGATGCAAGGCATGATTATACACGACATCCACTTTTTAAATAACTCCCCTTAAATGATTCAAAAGTTTGATTACGCGTCGTATTGCTTTGATGAAATTCCTGATGGGCAAGCGATATCGTCAAATTGAAGTTGTCCAGATCGGTACCGCACGTATAAATGCCACGTCGTGCCGCATCTGAAAGTAATTAGAAATGTTCAAGGATTTTTTAATTAATTTTATAACTTCACAAGATATCAGTGAACGAGCTCAACAAGCAAACCATAACCTTCATATGTGCTGGAATTTCGCGCGGCCAAATCCAGTGGACAAGCATTCTCATTTACCGTGAGTCCAGTTTTAATTGTTTATGTTTTATGTTTATATCGCATGGTCAGCACCTTTTGTACCATTTATCCATGCTAGTTAATTTTCCTACATTCAGGAAATCTGCACAAAGCAACATTCCTGCCCTTCCCCAACTCCCTCCAACGCCATCGCAATGACAAATGGCCAGTCCATATGTTTATTTGTATGGTCACGTGGTCACCAAATTGGTCGATACAAACAACAAAATATATGCGGCGAAGAAGCAAGTGCATAAATAGCAAAAAGGAGGCGGAGGGACCTCTTGACTGAGAGGACTCTTCATTCCTCAAGCAGGAGTCGGGTGAAATATCGATTACCTCTTTCAGTAGCTTTCTGGTGTCCGAGAGGTCGGCTAAACCTGACAGCTGTTGCCGCATGTGAACACTTTGCTTTGTGTTTCAGGTCATGTGGCCGCCACACTATGAACAATACGAGCGAGTAACTAAATGCAATGAATAGAAAAATACTCGAATAGCAAGAATATTGCTGCGCAAATACCGATTGCCTCTACCTGTGACATTTATAACGTTTTGCTGGATCCGCCCCGACCTCCCGGTACTTATTAAGACCACATAAGAAATAATATTTTTATGTTTCAAGGCATGTGGTCTCCCGAGTATTTATGTTATTATTGAATAGCGATGCCCATCAGATAGGTGAATACCCAAAGTACGTAAATGTTCCTGCGCATATTCGTATGTTAGCTTTAGAAGCACTTACAAGTGTTAAATGTCCATTTTCTACTTCATTTCGCCCATGATTCCCTGTGGCCAAGTATTCACGGCGGCCGCCCGCCAGAGACGCTGCGGTCGCATTGGCCGCTTCGAAGCAATGCGTATTGTATTTCAGGTACAACCCATGAGCGCACAAACGAGTGGCATTATATGCAGTATTGAAGAAAAACGCCAGAGCATATATCCGGACACGTGGAGGTTGCACAAGAGGACAACCATGAATATCAAAAGCAAACACAAAGGAAATGTACCATGACAATACTCTCCAATTGTTCACCCCACCAAACCTCAGGACGAATGGTTACTATTTAACTCTGATCTAAACTCGCGAATGTACATCGACTCCGTGCTTTTGCGCTCAGGATGGTCTGCATGATTTAGTGACCTCCAAGGCGAGAGGCATGGTGGGAGAAGTTATGCTGCTGCCGCTGTCGGCTTCTCTAAAATGATCTCCCGTCGGTGTGTGAAACGTCATCTTATTTTTGTTTTGCATCGCCGTAAGTGCTCATTGAAACGTAGTCGAACGGAGAAGCTGTCTCGTCAAAGTAGTTGACCTGTTGGCCGCTGTCTGTGCAAATATTGCAACTAATCCGACACACCAGTCCAGATAGGTGGCATTTGCCAGCCACCCCGATTGAACACTCAGAACATCGCCTGGTTTATTTGCAATACATACGATGCCATTCTATCAAATACTGGAGGAAACACCATGCACATGTACTACCTATCTTCTGTTTCTCGCGGGGAATCGTGGTTTAGAGATATCTGATCAAACGAGTAAACTTTTATGGTTGTAATCCTCGCCCAGGCGAAACGCACTAGTAATCTGATGATTGTCTGATGAGTGATCTTAGTTTGAAGATCTGATGATTGAGTTGATATTTGCTTTGAGTTTTTCGTCGACGTATGCAGAATCAGAATTCCATCGATATCTTGAAGTGTTCTAATCGCACTGTTCGGTTTTCGACGTTTTCATGGTCTATTATTGCAGTGATAAATTATTCGTGAAATAGAGTGGAATATGCCACCTTCTGAACGCTTAATAGACATTCTTCTCCGAGAAGTATCGACATCCTGCTCCTTTGAATCTGCACCATCCGTTCGAATTGGAGTCTGAGGCATCAAAAGCATCTTAAATGATGCTAATTCCATGGCAAATTTCGACATCCTGCTGTGTTCGCTTCCACGTCTCACACGTAACGAAAAACCATTATTTTAACCCTGTATTATTGGGATGTGCGGTCGGGTGACGGGCGCTTGGCAGTGACCCCAGCCGCTCCACACTGTTTCGTAGATTTCTGCTGAACAAGGAAACATCGCAATATCATGTGCTAATGGATATTCGAACATCTGACCATGAATGTGTGACACCGCCGAAAACTGAGTGTTTTAATCAGACGAAAATCGCTTAATTATGTTTGGTTTTCTCAATGTGTACTAATGTGTTAGTGTGTTAGTGCATTGTGTTAGAGCGAGCCCACATTCTCTAAGAGTTCCCTCTGAAGTGTTCAAGATGGATAATTGAGCCAAGTTCGCGATCCTGTCATCGAAATTGCATCATTAGTGCCAGCATCCGGGAAATCAGCAACAACAACAACAACAAAAACTGTTATCTACCAGCCGTCGAACCGCCCCAGTTGCAGAGGCGAAGGAGAAGCACCATCGATCGTTTCGCACCTCCCCACCCCCGTCAACTCCGCCCCTAGAACAGCCGCCACAGATGCCTGCGTGTCCGGAGGTCCGGACCAACCCCGCCCAGTCAAGCCCGGTCGCGGCCGGCGCTAATGTCTCACAGTAGCCCGTTTCACCATTGAGCACCGGGATGCAATGTCGATGACTCCGTCTAGTATAGAGGGCATATCATTGAAAGATATATACTTTATGTGTGGATATGAAATGTTCCAAAAGTTACAACTATAAAGTAATACATTCAATATACAACCCAACAAACACATTCAACTTGTGGCACTGTTTGAGGAAGAAACGCTCAATTCACAGAAACAACTAGCCAATCTGGCCGTATTTGACACTATGGCCGGGAGGTAGGAGTTATCGGGTAGAATACAAATTTGCCGTTGTATTACCAGCAAATATCCAATATTGGGGTGGTAGTGCTACTATATATCCTGCGGATGAATATCTTTCCTTTTACGTTATATTTTATGGCTGTGAAATACTTGCATTATGAATATTTATTGAAGTACATAATTTCGAGATGCTATGATTCCATCTTGACGTTCCCGAATATATTATATTATCTCTATTTTACAAGGGGGTTGTTTACAGTTGTAATGGCGTCCATTGTGCAGCACTATACGAGGCTGTTTTGAAATGTCGATGTACCCCTATTCGAATAACCGCTACTGGGAGATTTACCTTTGTATTTAAATGTCACACTCGCAAGAAAAAACAAATAATATATTGCTTGCAACACGCCAAAGACCGCGAGATTTCCAAAACATGCGTATCTGAGACAAACCTGTTTGTTGGCTTGCATGACATATTTCAGTCGTAAATAATGCAATCGGATCACAAATGGTTACGTCATTTTTTTTAACGTGGATTATGATTCGTCAAAGCTATGTAAAGGTCAATCACTTTCCGTAGTTGAAGCTGGCTGGCGATATTGATCAGAGCGGTAAACTGCTGAGAAAACTCGGCATTTGAAGAACGCTGAATTCAGAAAACAGCTGTTGTCATCGAATTAACTTGCGAAGTCAGGCTCCCTAGGTCTGACTTCCAGGTTTCCAACTAGATGACGTAGGTATGCATTTTCTGGGTTTGTGCATAACCAAGCTGCTACTAGTCCAAAAACTTGTATTGGAGAAGTCGTGCTCTGTTTGTCTATTGATATGTTAACCCGCGCCGCCTTTCCGGTCAAATCCTCACACCACGTCTCCGGGGGGGGGGACGGTTGAAGACCACCCATCTAAAATCCAAACTAAGCATCGCACAAAAACGAAAGAGGTGTCATCGGAAAGTGCTCGACGAGTAGGGTCCGGGTCCACCCTCCAAAATAATTTCCCCCCAAAAGTGACGTCACCAGGGGGCTAGATTTTCACGACTTCTCACGACGTGCATTATGTTTTTGACTCTCGGGAGTTCATTTTGGGGTATATATGAAAAACAAAATTTATTTGGAATGAGAAAAGGACAGCGAAATGGGCCAGAGCTATAACTTTTTTGGCCCTCCCCAATTTTTTTTTTTTTATTTAAAAGTTTGAGTTTTCGACTTTTCTTTCATTTTCCTCTTCCAATGGGTAAAGCAGACGACCGTGAAACGTTGTTGGAAGTCAACTTTCCCTAATAAAGAATGCTTACTTTAGCCAGAATCCTGTATTTGAACAGGAAGATGGTAAATACGCAGAATGTATATGTATTCAAAAACAGACAAAAAATGAAAAATTCCACTCGTACGTTTTGTTGCGTCCGTAAAGGTAAGCAAACGCTGGAAGTTTCATTAAAATATCTACCCGTTAAAGCGTGACGACTGGTTGAACTTTTTTAGAGGTGACCTCACTTGACCTTGACTAACTCGTTGACCCTAGATGACCTGACCAAACATTTTTGAATCAGCATGTCAAATTGATGTGGGAAAAGGTATGCCAAATTTTGGCGTGCTGCCGCGCGCCGTTCGTCCGCTATCCGCGAAAAACCTGATGGGCGGTTAAAGACCGCCCCCCCCCCCCGTCTAGACGGGACGGGTTTGTTTGTTTATTGGTTGGTTCACGACACACTTTATGCACATTCACGGCTAATGGCGCCGCCCACACTGTTTCGCCGGTGGGCCGCGGGATTGGGAAATGTCCTGAGTGGCGCAGACGGGACGGGTTAAATTGGTTCAATCTCAGGTTTAAATGTTTTCGAATCAACGCAATTAATATGTCATAACGATTACTTCCCGCCAGTGCACACGCGACACCGCATATTGTCTAGCCGTCCCCTGGCCTGGCCCGCTGTCCCCCCCCCTCGAATCGGTCCCGGTCGGACGCCGACGACTGAGCAGGATCCCGGGACGGACAACAGGTGAAGAGGAGAGCCATGCAACGAGCAATATCATCGCAAAGGAGTGCTGCTCTGCAGGCCACTCCCGGCACTGGGGAAGCCCCCCGTCGTGTAGAGTGCCGCCCAGCTCACTCGGACCGATCTTCATCTAGGAGACCAACGAGAGTACCGGAGACTGCGGGACGCGTGCTTTATCATCGGACACCACCCGAGACAGTCAGTACCACCTGCCCCGATGCCCATGCACGAGGATAACCACCGAACGAACGACATAACGTGACGCAAGCAATTTCGACAGTTATTCCACCTCGTCGTCACCAACCACCGATACGAACCAAGACACTCCGCAGTCGTACACTGGTAACACAAGCAAGACAAGATCCTCGCAGTAATAGCAGCGTGGACAACCCACCGAGCAATAAGCCGCGCACAACAAAACCGCATTTGTTCTGATGACGCTGAACAATCAACAATCGCCAGCAGCCTGGTGGCGTGCATGCAGCAAGTGCAGCACTGAGACAGGCGGGCGAGCATAGAGATGCAATGCGAGGCGAATAAGCCCATCGGAATTACCGTGAGCACAAGAACGCACTCCGGACGGCTGGACATCACGCATGCGCAGAATACTTCCAGACTGCTGGTGCCCGTACAATGTGGAAGGACATTTGTAAATTCATCATCACCTCCAGCATGTCAACGATGGAAGAACCTAGCACAACCCTTCAACCGTCTGATTGGCATGGACGACTCAACCGACATTTTGCCAGCGTTGGTGCTGTGGTAACTGCTGATCTAGCGACGGGGCCGCCCGGAGAGCCCCTCTGGTCGAGGCCACCCCGTGTGTGTATCGGCGCATTCACACCGTATCCTGTGTCTGTGCCAGAGTTATCAATGGCATTGCAGCGTACGGGTGGTTCACAAGATTCCGTAACTGATGGCATCACCAACCAGATATTGAAGATGACGTTTAACGCGGTGGGGCCGCATCTGCTAGACATCGACTCATGCACCACAAGCTATGAGCTGCTACCGTCATGGAAAGCGGCAATGGTAGCACCACTGCACAAAAGTGGTAACGCAAGCGGCCCACACAACTACCGGCCAATGTGGATGTATCCAGTGGCCGAAAAGCTCTGCGAACGTGTGACTATCAGACTAGGCATCTACTGTGCCCCGAACAGTACAGCTGCCGGCCCGGCCTTTCTACAGAGATGGCTCTACTAGACACGGTCATCCACGCTACTCTCAAGATCGACCAAGGCCGCAGTAGATGTAACCACTCCACTGGTTACAGCTGACACCTCAAAGGCGTTCGACAGCGTGAAGCATAGTCGCCTCATGGGCAATATCGGAAGGTCAACTCTGACTGGTTTTGCGCGTGGCTTGAAGGCCGCTCGCAAACGGTGCAGGAGCGGCCGTGGTAGCTCAATCGGTAGAGCGTCGGGCTTTTGATCACAAGATTGTGAGTTCGAATTTCGTAACAGATGGCATTTACTGAGTCCACCCGCGACCAATCGGCCTGAGAGGTTGGCGACGCTATACAGCCTAGCGGTTGAATGCGTCGTAAAACAACCCAAGGCTCTTCTTCAAACGGTGCAGGATTATAGCGCACTGACGGTAACGCATGGTGTGGTACACGGCTTGATTTTGAGCCCAGTCTTGTTTCTATTATTCTCCAATGAACTTCCACAACATATCCACACGGTAAAATTGTTACGTGTGACGATAATGTAGTTCATCGACTTCGGGAAGAGATGCGAAATTACAGCCATTAGCCAACGGTTGAATAGATCACTGAGAGTCTGGCATGCCGTGTGTCTGTCTAGGGAAGCTGTAGCAGAGCACAGGAACGGCGCATTCAAAAATGGATCAACTTCGGTGCAAGGATTATCGCCGGCTTGTATTACCGGGACCATGTGCCGTCAATGTTGGAAGAACTAGGATGGCTCAAATTTGAGGACTTCACATCCGAGGCAGATGCTCACTCAGTTTTCAAAATTATTAATGGTTTTAAGACTTCATAACTTATTCGCTGTCAATTGAACTGTTGCTCAACTGTGTTGCAACGGAGCACCAGGGCCACAGCTAACGGTGAGCTTCAGTTACCACGATGCCGCGCAGAATTCGCGCGCCGCCCCTTCATACCGAGAGCTTACCGTTTCTCTTGTTTATTTTCACCGGTGACATTGGTGTATGCCTGATGATTGCCTGCGCAGTCATTCCAAAATGAGCGCAGAACGTGCCCATCTGGACCACTATCGATCCGCCCGCCAGAGTATTTGCAGGATATTTCCCCACAGGGAATCTCATAAACCGAGGCAGAACGTATACCATGAAAAGTGATGCAGCCAATGTTCGACTTAGCTCTTGGGCAGATAAAAAGGCGGGGGCGGCGGTAGCTCAGTTGGTAGGGCGTCGGACTCTTGATCGCAAGATTGTGGGGTCGAATCTTATAACCGATGGCGTTTACCTAGTCCACCCGCAACCAATCGGCGTGAGAGGTTGGCGACGCTATATGACCTAGCGGTTGAATGCGTCGTAAACAAAACCAAGGTTCTTCTACAGATAAAAAGGCAGCATATCTGAGCCACAGTTTGCCCTGTGTGCCGCAGGGGGGCATTTCTATTACGCAGAACCCCCGTGGAAATATATGGTGATGGTTTCAAGGGATGCAATAACTGCGTTTGCGTGCGATGAAGAACACAATCCACGCGCCTCCCTCATCAAATGAGCGTATTCCTGTCTAAACTAGTTGCTCTTCTTGGGGCCCTGCGGGACGTTGGTGCTCGGTGAGAGAGAATGTTCATAATTTTAACCGACTCACTGAGCTCACTTTTAGCACTGGGCTCTGATTAAGCAATATCCACATCTAGCCAGGTCGATTCCAACGTGGTCTGAAGCCGACGACGCATTCTTTTCACCTTTGCGCCGGCAATATTACACAATTGAGCAGATCCAGTGATAACCTCACGGTACGTCATATCATGATTTTGCTGTGGAAGTGTGCCGCTGAAAAGGAACAATGTTTCCGTACCCCGACTATCATATCTCTCCTGATTTGAAAGAAAAACAGCCGTGCTGTGGTGGGACACGTTGCCAGAATGTTTGTCCGATATGCGCTTCGATATCATATCGTCGTCGCCTTCATTTATATACCGTCACCAAGCCACATAGCACTTAAAACCTTTGGATTGTAGACCATCGTGTGAGGAATGTTGCTCTTGTGTCAAATCAAGTGGCACACTTTACCATTTTCGCTCAATATTTGATCATTGCGTATCGACCTTTCGCTGGCTGTAATAGTAGAACCTGTCGACAACAAATATTTCAGCGCAAAATAAGCGCAGAAGTCGACGCGCCCGTAAGCACCGAGCATCCTTTGGTCCACAATGTAACCTTGACGACCTCGGGTCGACCGGTCCGTACGCAGCGATTTACAAAACCAGCTCAGAAGTTCTCCGCATAAGAGACAATCTTAGTTTACTTAGCATTACCCGTTAGCATTACTTAGCTAACGGGCGTCAGCTAAGTAATGTGTCGTGATATAATATCACCGCTGTGGTATCATCTGATCTGAACACTGCGTATCACGTTGATGACACAATCATGATTAATGCCCTTTCGGACCGTCGTAAGCGGCAAATTGCATTCTGAATTATGTACCATTGGAACATAAAATAACCACGTCAATTTTTTGCACTTCTTCATTTGACTCGGCAAACATTCCCTGTTCGAACATACCCTTCAGCATGCTCCTTTTCTTCCGCTGTTTCGATAACTTGTCGCCCCGAAATCAAAGGCTTAATCTTTAAGTATGGCCAGAGATGCGTCACACCGTCAGAGGCAGGGTACCACGGGGCCGGTGGTGATGTGGTACGATGCGCCACAGCGGTGCCGTGCTGGGCGCGGCGGTGGCACGGCTTGGCCGGCGGCCAGCCCGCCGGCTCCTGCGGCGCACCGTCAGGCCGCTTCTGACGCACGCCGGCACGTTTTGTCAGCTCGCCGGCACTGTGCCGACCGGCCGACTTGTTTGGCCGGCGCGTGCGTGTGGGCGGACGGCACCGGCTCTGCCAGTATATGCGCCGCCCAGCCGTAGGCAGCTGACGCCCTACCCAGCGGCCGTCAGCGGCGCTGCACTGCTTCCCAGGTGTCGTGCGACGCCAAGTCCCAGTCCAGTCTTGTCTGGTGGTCGCCAGCGACGTCCCCTTCTTAGTGTTCGTCAGTGACGCAATGTCTCGGTGATTGTCACCGACGTTCCCTTAGTGCTCGTCAGTGACACCACGTCCGGCGACGATCAGTGACGTCCCCTTCTTAGTGCTCGTCAGTGACACCACGTCCGGCGACGATCAGTGACGTCCCCTTCTCAGTGCTCGTCAGTGACACCATGTCCCGGTGATGGTCAGTGACGTCCCCTTCTTAGTGCTCGTCAGTGACACCATGTCCCGGTGATGGTCAGTGACGTCCCCTTCTTAGTGCTCGTCAGTGACACCATGTCCCGGTGATGGTCAGTGACGTCCCCTTCTTAGTGTTCGTCAGTGACACCACATCCGGCGACGATCGGTGACGTCCCATTCTTAGTGCTCGTCAGTGACACCATGTCCCGGTGATGGTCAGTGACGTCCCCCTCTTAGTGTTCGTCAGTGACACCACATCCGGCGACGGTCAGTGACGTCCCCTTCTTAGTGCTCGTCAGTGATACCATGTCCCGGTGATGGTCAGTGACGTCCCCTTCTTAGTGTTCGTCAGTGACACCACATCCGGCGACGATCGGTGACGTCCCATTCTTAGTGCTCGTCAGTGACACCATGTCCCGGTGATGGTCAGTGACGTCCCCTTCTTAGTGTTCGTCAGTGACACCACATCCGGCGACGGTCAGTGACGTCCCCTTCTGAGTGCTCGACAGTGACGTAATGTCCGGTAATGGTCAGCGACGCCGCGTCTTGGTGATGATCAGTGGCATTCCCTTAGTACTCGTCGGTGACATCACGTCCCGGTGATGGTCAGTGACGTGCCCTTCTTAGTGCTCGCCAGTGACGCCACGTGTCGGTGATAGTCTGACTGATGTCGATGCCCTGTGTACCGGTGATGTCTTGTTGCGATGCCCTGTGCTCGTCAGTAGATCTCACCAGCGAATCCAAATTACTATGGAAGTCCCAGTGACCGTCCCTGACCCCAGTGATCGTGTATGCCTCACTGATGATGTAGAGTGACCCCTATCTCCGGTGATAGCTGGTGACGAGTACGTCGCAATTAATTGTCCGCGACTACCTGGTGATTGTGAGTGCATCGTAGTGATAGCGACTCTGTCGGCAGGTCTGCGGTGTCGCGAGTGCAAGTACAAATGTCACCGGCACTGCGAGGAGCTGGTGCCAGCCTCCTGCGGCCTTCCCAAGAAGATAGTCGAGATCATCTCGGGCGAAGCCAATAATCAGGTGGGTGTACTGTCGTCGATTGCTTCTGTCAATATATATGTATGTATTGTGACTAGTGTCACCTTTGCATTTGGGTGCTAAGTGATGATTCGACGAACGGAGACTATTGGCCTTTGTATGTGCTTCCTATGTATGTTGGCTTTTGTATGCTATGCTTTGTAAGTATTGAATTTCCTAGACCCAACCAATGCGTATGAAGATGTCGGTGTCGTTCGTGTGTGATTTGTTTGTGAAACAGTCTTTTTTTGCAGCACCACAGATACCCGTCTAGTATCAGTACAGCGACATTCCAGGTAAAGCACGCATAGATATCCCCAGCTGGCGCATGCTTTTTTAGTCGGAAAGTGTGGGATAACATAGTCTTGAAGGGAAGCATGAATGTGTGTATGTTCTAATCACTAAAATATCCGTCCAAGGCAGGAGGATAACCGAGTGGTATTTCATGCTGAATTGCAGAAATCATGAATGGGTTGCTCATCGACGGGCGCTTCGAACCACCGCACGCAGCATATTTAGATTCGCAAACAAGTACCATCATGCAACTCACGCTCGCAGATATCAACAAGTCATCCGCAGATTACAGCTGTGCGGATGACGCATTGTGTAGGGAACAGCATTGTGCTAAACCCGGCGCTTATAGACCTCGTTCCTCATTCGTGGGCGAACCAGACCAATGTGTAGGCGAGTGTTTTGAAAGCTTGGTTCGGAGTTTGATCAGTGGTGAAAGTGTATGGGTCGTCATTGTGGCAATTTTGTATTTTGCGCAGGTTTCATTCATATTTCACTTCTGTTCGAGCGAGGTTTATTTCATATCACGTGTGTTTGAGCATGAGCTTGTGTCATTGCACTTGTGGTAGTAGCAGTAGTTACTGTGTAGGTAGTAGCATTGTACAGTATTGTAGCATTGTACACTGAATATGACTGACTACCTCGCAGTGGCTTGGCGCCCCTCGCCCCGAAAGCCTGGAACATCATGGTGCCTATGCGGTACTCGGCGTGTCCCAGGTGCAGGGACGTGCAGCCGGTATCTATGAGTCAGCCAGGGCGTTCACGGTGTCGCTGTGTTTGCCAGGGCTGCGACCTGAGCGGCAACACGTCGAGCACCAACAGCTCGGCGGCGTCCAGCCCGGCAGTTCCGATGGCCACGCCGCCAGTGCTGGCGGCGCGTGTGCAGCAGTTCAACTTCCCGGAGGTGTCGGCGGTCGGCGTGACGGCTGACCTGGTATCGAGCGCGCCGGCGCCGGTGCCGCTGCCGCCGCCGCAGCCGCCGCCGGCGCCGCCCTGCTCGCCGTCGCCGCCCGGCCAGCCGGCGGCGGTCGGCTCGCACGACTCGGACAAGACGATGAGTCAGACGTCGGCCAGCACGTCCACCGACTCTGAGCGCACCGTCGCCAGCCGACTCGACTCGCAGGACTCGACCGTGTCGGAGACGGACGGCATGCCGCGGCAGAACAGCGTGAGTACCGCGGTGGCGCTGCGCCCTGCCTCCTCTGTTGTGGTGCCATGGTGTCCACCGAACCCTGGTCGCTGGTCGTGCAGTGACCTGTGACTCGGTACCATTATCGCTTCAGTTGTCGCTACGCGAGTGGGACATTCCGTTCGAGGAGGTGCGCATTGAAGAGGTGATTGGGCGCGGACGCTTCGGTGAGGTCAAAAGGGGTCACTGGCACGGCGAGGTCGCCGTCAAACTGCTCAACATGGACGACGACGAGGCATTGGAGCAATTCAAACGAGACGTGAGTGGCGCAGGAAGCTGAGACAATATGCGAATGCGGTTGAAATCAGGTCTGTACTTGGTGAGAGGGATGCTGATGGCTGAAGGTCGTGTCGCCCCGAATGCATTCCCGCCACGCAATGCACCCCACGCATGCATTGCGTGTTTCAGACAGCATTTACTTCGCTCAGTGCGTTTTCATTACGTATGGGTTATATGGGTCAGTAGCATGCGTTGCCTGATCGCATGCTATTTGATGTCAGTTCAGTTGATGAAGGTTTGGGCGCAACATGATCATAGCTGTCGACGGGCCCTAAAGTCCAAATAACTAAGTTGATGAAGGTTCTAATGACACCGAAAGCCGTACGCTTTGTTTTTTCAACAAACAATAAGAATCATCTTGAGTCAGTTATGGGCGCAAAACGACCCTTGATGTCGATTTGCCCATAAACTCCAATGCACCACCAATCATCTTTAGTGTTGATGGTCCTACCAGAACAGCTCTTTGAAATGCTTCTCTACGCAACACCGAAGCTGGGAGTCACGGAACAATCACCAACATAATGGCTTAGCTTCCTTCGTCTCATTCTGGCTGGTCTGCTTTTCCCTTACCCTTTTTATACAGGCAAACATTTTCAAAGCTTGGCGCTGATCACATCCAGCACCTTTTTGTTTTCCTTCACAGTTTTTCTGTGATGAATATTGCCATCTTGCATGTAGTTTTACTGACGATGTATCCAGGATGACACGATGTGGTGTGATGTTAGTGTTATTGAGTCTGTTTAAAGGATGTATTGAGCCGAGTCATACCATGTTACTTCAGTATCGGAATATAATATTTGCATCGTGTGAGAAAATTGCAACGTAAACTGAACGCACCAATGTGAATTTCAAATCCCTCCCTTATACTGAGGAGTGCAGCTGATTAAGTCTTGCTCATCATGCACCATACATGAGGTCTGGTTGATTTTATAGTGAACTTAATGCACAACTTCATTGAATTTATTTACCTTGAACTCAGTATGAATATACCTGATATGATGCTGACTGATTCATGCTTCTCACATTCTACGAAGACAACGTTGTATATCGCGCTTCGTATTCCATTAACCGTACAGAATGGGAGGAGAATGTCTCACGAAGTGATGTTTCCGAGCCGTTTGGGATGGTTAGAGGTAAGCTTGGTTTTGTAATGGAAGTCCATTGAAAAGTATGAATTCTGGTGAGATACTTTACGGCAGCTCGCAGCGCCAAATCCGATGAAATGTGGTGTGACCAGGCGTTGTTTCACATAGTGAGATGTTCCGGACTTTCGAAGCTTCACAATCGTCCGCTAACTTGAGGAAGCATATGTGGTGAAATTTCTATGCATTTGTACAATTATAATTATATTGTCTTTTATTCATGGAAAAATCACTCAATATCTCCTGTTATCCCTGCCTCAAATGGTTAGGTTCTTTCAATACGGTTCCAACAATATTATCAGGATGGAGTAGGCTCTTGTAAGGACATTTGTCTACGTTTGCTTGTCATCAGACGCTTTGTTTGGTCGGAACCGCTTGTGTGAAGACCGTTTGGATAGTGGCTAAGCTATTTTTTTTTTTTGCATAAGGTTGTCCGGATTATATTCGTTCGTGACACCATTGTTGACAGTCAGACGCCCTCGGTTGTGTATTTAGCATGCATTACCCCCGACTCTACTTGGTGTTCTTACTAACCCTCCAGTGAGCAGATTCAGCCCCCTAGCCCCTTGCAAACTAATAGAGCGCTCGGGCAAAGCCCATGCGCCCTTTATATGGGCACCCATTCTAAAAATTGTCTGGACGTATTCTTGTCATGTGTATGGTTGCCAGGGTCAAACGAGATCATTTCCGCGAATATGTCGACATTTTGGTTCCTGAGACCGAAATACCGAGTTTGAACGTCATGGCGATATTTATTAAGATAGATAGCATGCAAACTTTGCACATGTTTTTACTTCAGCAGCGCGTTCACTAGGCTACCATGTTATGATGCTGTACCATAGTATTCGTTTCATAAGTGTGTGTGGTTCCGACCTTTGGCATTTCACATTCCCGACGTCGAATGGGGTCAGTAGCTCATAGTGTGTCTTGAATTCAACACCAGTGTTGTCCCACCAGTATATAGCGTTTACACCGTTCACACGCGTTTAGGTGGGCAAACGAAGGCAAGTGATAAGCTCGGGTGAAGTCGAATTCCCGTGTGTCGGTAATGGGTGCATTGCATTCAGTGTTTATACACATGTAAATTTTCATGCCTGTAAGCAAAGCTAAAGTTGTTTCGGATGCGATGCGTTCACCAAATTGCGTTGCTATGAGTGGAAATAAAGCATGGCATCCCTCCGTGGGTCTGGGCTAGAGACCCCGGAATAGAAGCGAAACACTTTACTGATTTGCCCCACATGGACGGCGAATGCCGGCTGCGGTCCGAGAGCATTGATTGGCTGCCAGCACGTGAGAATATCACCGCGAACTCATTTATTTGCACAAAGATTGGTGGTACTCATACCTGCCGTGAGGGCAGTTGACAAGTATCGGTGAAGAGATCAAATATGGCTCTGTGTGAGAAAAATTAATGGTTGAAATTGTTGTGACATCGTAAATCGCTGTTGACGGTTGTCCGCCAGTCGATACGCTATCGCCAACCGTGGGTTATCTTAGCTGATTATGGGAACAGCAGCCGTGCTGCTGTTCGGCCCACTGCTCATCTGCCACGTCGCGTCAGACCTGAACTGCCGCTCGGTCGGCCGTGTGTTACCCTGTCTACCGACTAGCTCCCCCTCCCCCTCCCCCACTGCAGGTGCCTGCAGTGTGACTCAACAGCGCCATGTGGTGGTCTGGGCGCTGTATGACCAACGCAGTCGATGTGCCCGTAGGCCCAAATATCAAACCAACCATGTGGGGATCAAACGTTAGAGTTTCCGGCATGCATGTCCGTCTCCACTCACATCGAATGTTTGGTCATCCTCAATAGCCGTGGTGTGTGGCTCGTGTTCCGGACTCGAGGCCTTGTTGACTGCTCCGATTGGCCTGGCTGGATCTGGCTGACCGGCGGGCCGGTATACCACCGACAGGTAGCTACGTTCCGGAAGACGCGTCACGAGAACCTGGTGCTGTTCATGGGCGCCTGCATGTGTCCGCCTCAGCTGGCCATCATCACCAGCTTCTGCAAGGGCAAGCCGCTCTTCACACTGCTGCACGTGCACAAGGAGAAGTTCAACCTCCCCAAAATCAGCAACATCGCCAAGCACATCTCCCTGGTGCGTGTGGCGTTTGCCTGCGCTGTGGTGCCAGCTGGCGATATGGCCTGTGCCAGCTGATGCTGGGCGGACATATTTACCCAGCACCAAAAAGTATCGTTTTGGTCATTCATCACATCTTAGCAGGAAGGCCGTGGCTCGACGCTTGAACATGGATGAACTCGTTGCCATCAGTTTACAAATTGATTGGAAACCAGCTACACAGGTTGCGCCTGCGAGTATTTTATTCTAAACCAGGACTACTTTGACTGTTTTCCATGCCTGCTCCCTCGCGAGTGATATATGAGACGGTGCTTGTCGTAGACAATGCGGTAATCGAGCGTCAGCTGTTGTCTTGTTTATTTGGCCGTGGCCTTTCGGCAGACGACTGTTACACCTCTTTATGCTGCTTTGTGCCATTTATATACATGGTTTGCGTCATTAGCAACGCTGATCGAACAGCGTCCCAATGTCATTGGTTTGTAAGAGAGAGAATAGCTATTCCTCAAAAGATAGTGCGTATGTGGTATATCCCAGTCAAATGTAGTGAAAATTCGGAACGTGCACCTCACAATCTCATAAAAGCCCTGTTTGCTAAAGGCACCGCATTGTTTTACAGTATCGGCATTATTGTTGAACTTAACATGGACATTTCCCTAAGTTGCGAGAAGGGCGTTGTATTATTTATGTATGTGACAAAACGGATGAGAAGAGTGAATTTACTAATGAAATAGGAATCGACAATTGTTTCCTTCTGGTTGTCGTTTCGCAATAGATTCCCTTAATTTTCAGACACAGCGGCCAACGGCATGTTCCTCAGGGCTGCCGACTCATCAGGATATGGTGGATGATTGGCAGACTATTCACGGATTTGGCTCACTTCGTTCACATAGAAAAGTTGTACCAGCGACCGTTGCAATCAACTTCCATTAAATTGCTGTCTAACCGCTCGTGCCTAGCCAGCAACTCGCAGCTTTTTCGTGTAATGCCCGTTCGTTTTGGTGTTACAGTGCATCTCGCGACTCCCCCGTGGTTGCAGACTACATTGGGGTTGCCTATCATTACGTGTAATATCGCCATGTCTGTCACAGGGTATGGGCTATCTTCACGCACGAGGCATCGTGCACAAGGACCTCAAGTCGAAGAACATCTTCGTCGACAACTCTGGGACCGTGGTCATCACCGACTTCGGCTTGTTTTCGCTCACCAAGCTGTGTCCTAACTCCGGGTATGTGACCTACCAGTTGGGGTCACCGTTCTGGTAAACTATCGTCGACTCGGTTTACAACAGGCTGGGGCGAAGGTTGCAAGCTGAACAGAAATTAACGGGATAGGTAATTGTACCGATGACGTACACTTGATACTTATAGGATCACGCGATGTTCACTGCTGAATTATGGTTGCTCCCATCATGATCTTTGACGCTATGGAAAATCCATCATGCGTATATCACGTCACCCCCTCCTCCCCATTCATGCACGACCGGTAGGGAGAATACGACGACGACCTTCACTTACAATTTTCGTGACGTTGGCTTGTTACGCCGCAACGCTGCAGCATCGATCTTCGAACAGCCCTGATATGGTCGTGACGCCATGTTGCTGTTCGTCATCACGGTTTTGGTAGGGTGTGGGGAGGATTTGGCTTTACGTAAGAAGTGGGACCGATTTTAGTCTGACTATGTGGCGATGTGCTGCCACATGTGAAGATGTGCCGCCCCATTTGCTTTGATGCCATGGAGACGTGCCGACCGGTTTAGACCCGTGCCAGATATGCTGCGTCCATGAGGGTTGACAGTCCACAAATTATGTTTGGCAGTAGTGTTGATAGCCAATGTGACAGGAGCGTTGACAGATTGTAGACCTGGTGTGACAGTAGTGTTGACGGCCAGTGTGAGAGGAGCGTTGATAGGAAGTAGACCCGGTGTGGCAGAAGCGTTAACGGTGGTTGTGACAGGAACGTTGACAGCCGATAGACCCGGTGTGACAGTAGTGTTGACGGCCAGTATGGCAGTAGTGTGCACAACAGTGGATCCAACGTGCCCAGGAGTGTTGACGGCCCGTGGAGTGTTGATGGCCGGTGTGTTGCAGACACAGGTGTCGGCTGCATATCCCCAAGGGCTGGCTGTGCTACCTGAGTCCGGAGATTGTGCGCAGTCTGCGGCCCGGCGACAACAGGGACCTGCCCTTCACCATGAGCTCCGATGTGTTCGCGTTCGGGTGAGTGTGGTCGAAGGCCCGTCCGTTGTCAGGCAGCGTGGAACTCAGGGACCCACATCGGACACCGCCAGCGGACAATTCACGATAGCGAAGAAATCATGTGCCGTCGTGTGCAGATTGAGCTGTCATCTGGGAACGCAAGCGATTAGTTTTTTTTTATCGCAGATGTCTGGTACACTGCCCTCATGGTACTGCGGTACTGACCTGGCATGGCTATCTTTTGGCTAAACCAGGCCAACCACATGTCGGTGAATAGGTTTGTTTATTTTTCTTCTGTCAACAAAGTTCAGGGCGGTCTACCAAGCTTTCTTGCCCTGACTCCGACATGGTGGGTTATTGGCCTGTCGCGTTTTTAATCTCCAGGACCATGTAGTGCTGGCCTCATCCTGATCTCAGAATTGTGTGGTACTGCCTTCAGCGCGATATTAATCCTCATTATAGTGTGGTACTGACCTGACTCTGAATGTCCCCAGGACTGACACTTAATTTACCCCGATTATCAGAGGGGTAAGGTACTGACCTGTCCACTTCCATTCCCCTTCATGTGACACCAAGCTATCTTGTCTCCGGTTTCCAGGACATTGTAAGTATTAGTCTAACCTGACCTGTCCACAGAATGGTGTGGTGCTCACCTCACCTCACCTGACCCGAGCACGGCGTGGTACTGAACTGACCTGATGCCAGGACAGTGCTGACATCATTGGACTTCAGTATTGCATGATACTAACCAGACTTGATCTGACCCCAGTACTGTGTGGTACGAGCTTCACCTGGTCCAATGGCGGTGTGGTACTGACCCGACTTGACTCCCCATAACGGCAGGGGACAATCTGACATACTCCCAGAAAGGTGTGTGTTGATGTTCTAACCCGACACTCAGGATGGTGTGATGCTGACCTAGCCTGACCCCAGGATGGTGGTGGTACTGGTCTGACCTCCAGGACGGTGTGACACTGATCTGACCTGACTTGCAGGACTGTGTGGTATGAGCTGCTGTCCGGTGAGTGGCCGTGGAAGGACCAGCCGGCGGAGGCTACCATCTGGCTGGTGGGCCGGGGCATGAAGCAGTCGCTGGCCAATATACAGGCCAGTCGCGACGTCAAGGTACGTCAGGGCCGTCCTGTCGACCGAGTCACGCCCGGAATAGCCGGCCTGGTGTTATGCTAAACCTGCAACGAACCTGCTCGTTTCTGGAAGCCCAAATATATTTGAGAGCTACATGTGCTCCAATCGTGGATGCTGACACTCCGTAATTCATCGATGATGCCGATACTTGTTGCCTTTGTATGGTAAGTGTGTCCAGTGCCATCAAACATGCCGGTGATACATGCCGGCTGAAAGAGCCTATGAATTGTCTTGGTCTGAAGTTTGTGACAAGAAGCAATTCCACGCCGGGGTTCTATTCATGACGTCGATTCCTGAATTTGCAATAAAGTTGTCATTTTTATTCAGGAAGATAGTTTTGGTTCTGAAAGGAAAAAAAACTCATTCGTATTGTAATGAAGTCAATTTCTTTCCCCTCTTTCGGTATGCATTTGGCTCCCTTGTATCCTGGGATCTGGGCTTTGAGCGGATCCCAGACATTCTGCGGGCACCGGCTGGT
Organism: Imbricaverruca yamaguchii; assembly: GCA_034440575.1. Classification (NCBI taxonomy): domain Eukaryota; kingdom Metazoa; phylum Arthropoda; class Thecostraca; family Neoverrucidae; genus Imbricaverruca; species Imbricaverruca yamaguchii. The sequence continues at coordinate 688,334 of JAOTOL010001410.1, read as the reverse complement.
GTGCCGATACCGGCAGTCGACGCCTCGAGCCGCGGCAGTGGCCAGGGATGTTACGCTCAGTCAGATCCGGCCCCGGCGCGACGACGGCCGGCCGGCGGATGCTGTGTCATTGCGCCATGACACGGTCGGAAGTCATTGTGCCGTGTCACTATTGTGACACCCATGTCAGTGTGGCCGGGTGGTGCGCGACTGGCGCTGGTCGGGCAGTCATCGCAGGGGAGCCGGGGAGGTCAGACGCGACTGGACGGTCGAGGTAAGATGTTACCTAGCGGGTCAAGATGAGCAGACATGCAGACACTGGTCGGTTGTCCGACGTGAGTGTTTTTCGATTTGGAGGAACGAACTTAAAAAATAACGCACTGGTGTTTACCTTTCTGGAAACTGTTGAAACCGTTGTTCAATTGGTCGTCGCATCGTTCGGTAATCAGCCCGGTAAACACAAGGACAGGGACGGCTGGTGGTTTTGGAGAAGTTGTTATATTTGAAAACTTGGTGGTTTTCAAGAAGTTGAAGTGGGGAGCTGGCTATCATACAAGCGAGGCAAATCCCGAGCTATCATTGTCAGGAAAGTCATCACCCACCCCACATTATTCTTTTCGGTCAGTTTTGGCATGCTTATCGAACAGCAATAAGTGTGCCGGCATTTTCAAACAACTCCATTCAGTTTTGGTGCGAAAATGGAGTAGGAGGGTAATGTTCTGGATGACAAAATTCAGGACAATGTGTCCAAATTCATCTTCTGTTGGGCGTTAGATATAATAACAGCCGCAGTGCCTCCGGTCACACATACGAATGAGAAGTGCACTGAGACGTACAATTCGTTATATATTTGTTTGTTCCAAGTTATGTGTTGGTGCCGTGCTCAACAACCTTGCATGGGCCTTAAGCCGAAGGAATTAATGTTAGCTGGTTTCATGCAGTATGGCTCCGAGGGATGCAATTGTGGGCAAACTGCAGTGGGGCCAATTAGCCAACAATTAGCCTCTGATAGGCCAATTTCATCATTTTGCCTTACCTGCTACTCGGCACCAGCACTTACCCATCCTTTTGTCATCGACTGTCTCATTAAACCGTAACACCTATATCTTGTATGTCATCCTGGGTGCTCTCCTAAACGTAAATATTAAGCAAATATGGTTCACATCGGATGTATATATTTTGATGTTTCCTTTCCAAAACAATTTTTCACTCTGGATGCATTGCAGGGTCAACATTCACTCCAAGCTGGAAGGGGGTTGGTTGCTTCCCGCCGCCCATACACCACTGGCGGCTGTGTATCACCATGCAGCCTGCTCAGCAGCCTCCGACGGTGGTGTGACGAGTGGCGACCCGTCCCTCAGCTACGGACGGCCTTGTTAGGTCGGTGACATATCTCCCGGCTTCTGACTGCCTTGTTTGTTGGGCAGGACCTGCTGATGAAGTGCTGGAACTACCGTCAGGCCGACCGGCCCGACTTCTCGGCACTGCTCGCCATCCTCGAGCGACTGCCAAAGAAGCGGCTGGCACGCAGCCCGTCGCACCCGATCCAGCTGTCCCGCTCCGTCGAGTCTGTCTTCTGACAAACTCGCTCCGGTGCGAGGCGTTCTTCTGAGCGTGAGGTTCGGAGGTAGTCTCCGGAGTGTCTCGCTGAGGCGGCATTGTGAGCTTGTTGCTCCAAGTCGGTTATCTGAGTGTTTCGCTGTGAGCCAGCGTTCTGAGCGGCCAGCTCCGGGCCCGTCCTCTGAATGCCTCCCTCTGAGACGGTGTTACCTTCGCTCGCCCTGGGTCGATCCTCTAGACGTCTCAAGCTGTCGAAGCAGCCTTCTGGACATTTCGCTACAGGCTGTCTCCTGGGCGTCTCGCTCCAGGCTGTCTCCTGGGCGTCTCGCTCTAGACCGTCTCCTGGGTGTCTCGCTCCGAGGCCGCCTTTCAAGCGTCTCGCTCCGGGTACGCCGTTTCCTAAGCGTCTCGCTCCTGGGTCGTCCTTGGGCGTCTCTCTCTCTCCTGGGCCGTTCCTGGGCGTCTCGCTCCGAACACGCCGTCTCTTAAGCATCTTGCTCCGAGGCCGTCTCCTAAGCGTCTCGCTCCGAACGGGCGGTCTCCTAAGCGTCTCGCTCCGAACAGGCCGTCTCCTAAGCGTCTCGCTCCGAGCACGCCGTCGCCAGCTGATCTCGTGCGCCCGCCGCGCTGTACGTCTTGTGATACTTGTCCGTGTTAGAGTGTAGCGATGTGCTAGTGTAGACGGCTCAGTTGGTGGCCGGCGTTCTGTCCCCCCAGTCTAGTCCTGACGTCATGACGCCCGCATCCCGCGGGGTCGACAGTACAACGACAGTGGTATACACGTGCGCGCGCCCGTAAACACACGCGCGTGCGCGCGAGCGCACATGCACATCCCGAGGTGTGGGGTGAGCGGCCGGCAGGCCTGTGGACGCGGCCGTCGCAGCCATAGTGTGTGCAGTGTGTGCAGGCTGGCCGAGCGTCACTGTCTGCTGTCCGAAGACTACCGAGAGTGAGTATGCCGACTTTATCGAATTATCGCACTAAAATACACAATGTACAGACTGTTGTAAGTGCGTTTGTGACGAGGGTAAAGCCAGCAGTACTGTAGTGGTGGATAGCTTAAGAGAAAGGTGGCTTTTAGTACCACGCGGTGGAGCCGTGACCTAACGCCCGAGTGTTCACGGTTGTCAGTTGGCCACCCATACAGGTATCCCGAGCCGCAGTGGATATTTTGTATTCGCAGGGGGTGCGGCATGTGCGCTGTTTCAGCTTCTGCAGGCTGGTAGCGAATCTGTTTTGACAGGGAAGGGAAGACAGTTCGCTGCGTGATTGAGCAACGTCCATATAAGAAGTGTAACTGGGAGGCCGGCTCGCAGTGGGACTTTGTGTGATGTGTCGCGTAAGGGTGCCACGCCAGATATTCCCCAGTGCCGTCTGGACAGGGCTCCACGCACCAACTCGACCGACAGTCCAACGCCTCCCAAAGGGAAACTTGTGACTGATGGCGCGACAACTGGGTGGAAACCGCTGCACCAGGTTAACGACAGGAAAGCCGGCTGGTAATCAGATCTGTGCGTGCTCACGAGTGTTGGATGATCGCCCCCCGCCCCATTCGCATCCCAGTCTATGTGCTTTCGAAGTAAACTGCGATAAATTACCAGATCAAAGCTGTTCGTACATGAACCATACCTTTCGAGGTTACTTGGAACGCAGGTTGAACATTTAGAACGAGCATATCGGAGGAACAACTGTAAGGCGCAATGTGCATTCCTTCCGGAATACGCTATCATCAAACGTACATCCAAACACGAACGATCGATCTGCCAGGAAAACAAAACTAGCTAGAGTTCTGTATTTACAAGATCACTTCCCAGAACTAAATGACTTGCAATCATTTTAGGCCAGTTCATGCCCAATCGAACCATAGCGAAGGGGAACTTACGAAGATCCCACTCAAGTCACAGCGCTGCCAACGACAGATCCATTTGTCCGCCATTTCACACTACCCATATTTTCGTTTAAAATCACAAACGATGAAAAAGGGCCTCGCTGCCTTCCTGGTTATTCCTCCATTCGGCAACAAAAGAAACTGCTGGGACAGAAACATGAGTATGCATGAATGCAGAAGAGATGGATGCTTAAAAACAATATCAACTGCATGGTCACCTTCCACCCATAGTTGTTCTTTGTCACGCCCTTCACTTCGGGCGGGTCGACGGGCACGGCACACAAGGTACGACGTTACAAAACATCTGGACCAAACATTAGTCAAAAGACAGCGAGACGCATAGCCGCATCATGACAACTTGAAAATGTACTATAAAGAGGAACTTCAACTGATAGCGAGCCCCGAGATAACAGCTGACACAATGGCCCTCGGACGGCCGACAACACCGCTACACTTCGGCCGCGGCAGTGTCCTCGGTCTCGCCGGGCGACGCAGTATCCGCCCCATCGCCAGTGGCCGCCTGGGCCTCCTCCCCATGCGACACAGGCGCAGGCGTCGTGTCCAGGGAAATCTTCTGACGCATCCTACTGCGGATGTGGCTGAGCAGGCGGCCCATGCCTTCCACAACGCTGCTGCTGGCGGCGGCGGGCCCCAGTCCGGACGCCGTCGCAGAGGATCCTTTCGGCACGCTTGCCGCCTCGGCGCCGGCGATCCGCTGCCGCATCTGGTTCCGGAGATAGAGCAGCACGTCGTTGACGCCCTGCGCGCCGAGCGGGCCCGTCAGCAGGGTGAGCAGCAGCAGGATGTCGGCGTCGCGGCGCTGCACGAACAGCGTGAACACAAGCGCCGGCCGTCGGCGGGGCGCCTTCCCGTCCTCCTCGGCGTCCGCCACGTCCGCCGCCGCCGGCGCGTCGTGCAGCGACACGGCTCCCAGCTCGGTCGACAGACACGGCCGCTTCACCGTCCGCTCGTCGTCCGGCGTCGCCGAGTCGCCGGAGCAGGAGCGAGCGCGCTTCGGCGCCGGCTCCGACACGTCCGAGGTGTCCGACGCCACCGAGAGGTTCGCCGGCCGGTCGGGTGTCGAGGCGGGGTCGGCCGACTGGTCTGGCGACGCCAGGTCGGCGGAGCTCGGTGACGGCTCCAGGTCTGAAGTCGCAGCCGCAGCCGCCGCCGCCTGACGCCGCTGTTCCCGTCGTCTCCTCCGCGCGTGTGTCCACGTATCCTCCATGGCAGTCACCTTGTACGACGCGAAGTACTTGTTGCACTTGCCCGGCTCCACCTCCACCTGAGCACGACATAAGTGGAAAATAGCATGGAAGAGCGAGCCTCGGTGAACAATCCGCACGCATGAGTGAAATGACTACTGACAGAAAACTAATGCAGCCTCATGAGATATCATCGCATCACGGGGCTCTTTTTTCTACTGTGCCACCACCTCTTCTGCACGCCATTGTGTGTTCTCTTGCTTGTGCTGCATGCCTTCGTCTGTATTATTGACGTCGGCGTGTTGCGATATCAGATCGAGGGATCCCGAGCATGTCCGTTCTGCATTTCCCCGTATCGCCTAACGTTATAAGCAGGGTTGGTATAAACGTCTATTTGAAATCATCTGATCGTTGGTTGATTGATTCATCATTGCGGGCATCATTCGGCCATCCGCAATCGGTGTGTCTAAAAAGCCACTGCAATCATCAAGCGATTAGTAGGGGGCAAATGTGGATGCATTCATTTTGGTAAACTAAGATTGATATCAGTTTTTGCTGGATAAGTGTCTGAAGACGTCTCGACATTTTTTGTCATTTTGCATATTTCATAGTTTGCCTATTCTCTGGCTGGTAACAGCTACAATGTAGCAACGACTTTCATGAATATCTAGCAACGAAAATCCTATACCGAGCCTGACCGCCAGGTGATTGTGTTGGAAGTGGTATGAACTGGTGTCGCCAAGTGATTGTCCTGGATTTGGTATGAGCTGTGTGGAATTCATCGGCATTAGCCACGAATATTTTCAAACCCTGTGGCAGGAACTTACGTTATAGTTGAAATATAGGAAAATGTTGCTGTCGTCAGGACAGTGTGAAATTTTTCAAGAAAATGGGTGGAAAATACCACCTAATGAAAGCTGAATAGACCTCCCTCTCTATGGCTTTTGTGACATCCTTGCTTACTAGCTGCTGATGATGAAGCCAACATGAACTCAACTGAAGACATCCTGATGCCCTTCAACAATTCAAATATGCCATAGACGGGGTGCACCAATGACCTATGATCAGGAAATCTCCTGAAACCGCATCACAGAGCCTCTTCTGTTTCAGATAGTCTACCCAGTATCCTGAAACCCGGTATCATCCAGCACTCCTTAAGTCCTTATTCAGCAAGCAATGAACCCCTGCATTGAAAACAATATGCAGACTTATCAAAGTTGCTCAGTGATAAATTATTCTACTTTCTGAACACTCAATCGACATCCTTCTCCAAGAAGTATCGGCATCCTGCTCATCTTTTCTTAAATTATGAATCTTAAAACAAATGATAAAGGTCCAGTCATAATCACCTACACCATGAACTCAAATTTTAGTCTGAAAGACATCAAAAACATTTTAAATTACACTAATTACATGTCAAATTTCGACATCCTTCTATGCTCATTTCGACATCTCACACCTAATGAAAAACCAATATTTTTACACTGCGTCAGGAGAAAACTCATGACTATTTCCTACATTTCATTTGTTCAAGCAGCATTTTGTATTAGCTTCATATTTGTGAAAATGCTAAACACTCCCTAGTCGTGCATGCTAACGATTGTCGTTATCCTTCAACTTTACTGTTGATCACGTTATATTGATATCACAATGAGGGCTGCTTGCAAAGAATGTCGATGAAGCTGTCGCAGGAAACATATCAGTTTTTGAGCTGTAGTGTAAGTAACTGCAATCCCAATTCCAATGAAAAGCGAACCCATATTTGTATGTTTTTACACAGTTACGACAGCATAATCGTCTACTTTTTGCTTAAATATTTCCACTATTTCGCGACGTGACATAACGTACACAAATTCTGCTTTCCAAACCTGTTCAAGCCAAGAAGTGGTAGACGCTGGCTAAAATTGAAATACTGGTCAGTCTCACCTGTAGCTCCTGAAGCCAGTTGACGACATGTTGCTTGACATCCGGTACGTTGTACTGGATTCCAGACATGTTGCGAGGAACCACGCACTGCACCGGCGCCCGCTTTTTCTTCTGAGGGAATCGCACAGAAGCCACGTCACCTTACGTGGAACGATCGTGACCCGGTCTGCCAATGTCGCCAATGGAGTGTGCCCCAAGTACAATCAGCATCTGCCACAACCAGGCTGAAATCACAGCCCCAGATGGGATCGACATTACTTCAGTAATCAGTTCATAACAGTCCAATAATCATAATTGAACTGATATTAAGCCGGGGGAGAGCGAGTGCAAAAAGGAAACATGGCTGTATTGGAGAAGGCTTCTCAAATAGTTTGAATCGTGTAACAACAAATAAATGTGTGCATCATGAACTCGATAAAAAAATATGCACGTTCTTCCAACAACCAAATGTAATCTTCAGTATGCCCCGAGTCACCTCCCACAGTATTTTAAGGTGTGCTCTATCTCGGTCGCATCTGACTGTTCTCGGAAGCTTTTTTTACTCAGAAATTACTTGGCAGCAGCACATGGAAGCCAATCGGTGGCGCTGTTATAGTACGCTACATACAAATATGTTTTTGCTCATGTTGCTGTCGACCTCAAAACGGCGTGCGTAACATTTGCTAGTTTGTGGTCGATGATACCTGTTATATTTTATGTTTTATGCTATATTGACAGGTTGATAAATGCGCAATGATCTTCTGTTGCGGAATACGGCGGAAATATGCCAAAAGTAACCTTGCTTGGGTGTGCATTTCCACAGAGAAGTATAAATTTCAAGACACTGTGCCCTCGTTACCAATCGCGTTTGTCCAGATCGCCAATAATTTTCCGAGGACAATCTGTTCATGTCATTAACAATATGTGTCCAGGTCAAGAACAGGGCATGCTCAGGTTATTAACGCCATCTGTCTGGTCACAGTCTTTAGTCGGTGTCGCTATCACCACCCAGTCTCAGAACCACAGTAGCTGTACCAGCAAAACAACCAGGTTAGCCATCACAGTCGCAATGAGAAAAGTTAAGGTCAGAACGGAATACCGGGATAAATTGCAAAACGGGAATCTTCAGAGGGGTCTCTGGAATGTGGCCCCGGCTAGTCGGTCGCAATTGCCGTGGTCACACACAGCGTGATCACCACCGTCAGTGACCAACGTCATGACCATCACACCACGAGGGTCGCCGCATCAGTCACCAGTATCGAGACTATCGCGATGACGCATGCTGCCACCACGTGGTCGTCACCATCAGCGGCCAACGTCACAGGCACCGGACCAGGTGGTGGCCGACACGGCCGGCGAGCTGGCTCGACAGCCGCCAGCTGTGTGGCGCAGACCGGCGAGGTCGGCACACGCCGGCTGTACCGAATGTCCCGTGGTGGACGAGTCTCACCTGCTTCATGGCGACAACCTTGTTCAGGTTGAGATCCCGCCGGAAGGTCCAGCCGATGGCCCAGCGTTTGGTGTTGCCCTGGCACAGTTCGGTGGTGGTGACTTCGGCAGCGCCTGCCTCGTACATTGCGCGCTTCAGCGGCCGCACGCTCGACTTGTGGCCCAGCATGGTAGTGAATATGCTGCAATGTGACAGTGAGTGGTCAGCCCGCATGTACTTCACCATATAAGACAGATTTGGCATACAGGGTGAGGAAACATCAGGTACGGATACTTCTTGGAAAAGCTAGTTACACCTAAAATTGCACAGAATCAGCAAAATAGTACATACTCAGTATACTTAGTACCTAATAAATTACCATACAACTCATATATATATATATATATATATATATATATATATATATATATGCTATAATCGAACATAACCGTATAAGCTCACGCGCTGCCTAATGCACCATCCAGGCTTGGTCTCCAGGCACGATACCGTCTCTGGGAGGGGGGTGGGAGTGACAATGATAATCGGGGCAACTTTGAAACAGTGTCCAGTGCAAGTAGCATTGTCTCTACCAACATTAACATGTGTGTCAGTGGAGGGCAGGATTATCAAAATAGCGCACGAAAATCGAATTTCATCTTGCTATATTTGTTTTAGTTATGCATTCCTGTTTCATAAAGAACACTCATGAAACTGGAAGTCATATTCGAGACCAATTTGTCGCAAAGAAGGCAAGTTGGTCGTCATGGAACTGGCCCCAGCACTGGTTTTTCCTAAGTTTCACCTTGGCTTGGTCCCCTAGAACTAGAGTATGACTCTGGGCTTGCGGCAACCCAGTCCGTAGGGAATTCCGACTTTGTCGCAAGACCTCGCGTTCGAATCCCACCACTGATAGGATTACCGAGTCCACGAGCGAACAATCGGCGCATATGCTGCATGTGGTCTGGGGTGGGGATAGCCGAGTGGATGATGTGTCGGGCTATGGATACCAAAGGTCCCAGGCTTGACACTAGCGCCGCTGAGGATATTTCCCAATCCCGCGGGCCACCGGCGAAACAGTGTGGGCGGCGCCATTAGCCGTGAATGTGCATAAAGTTCGTCGTGAACCATCCAATAAACAAACAGCTGCGGGTGATCTGGCAGTGGGATGCGCCGCAAAATAACTCAGGTTTTTTTATTTTTCTTCTAAAGCAGGAGTGGGGCAGATCAGAGCATGACTGAAGCGGCATCGATGGCAGGTTATGGAATGGTACAGAATCGGTCAGAATGGGATTGCTGGCTCATTTGAACAACACATTTGAGGTCGGTACAACGGAGCTGAGTCACAAACAAGTCAGGCAGGATACACATTGATAGGTTGCCCCAAGTGGACTGGATGAAAAAGAAAACTTAATCCGGTATGTGGTGAGTACGAATGCATTCAGGTAGGCATATATAATTTCTTGGATTTGTCATCGAGAGCATGATCCTCCACAGAAAATCATTCTCTAATTTTTCTGATTTGGAATTTGAATGCTGTTTGACAATGAACTTATCCATAATAAATTGCTCAATATGCACCTAAAAGTTCAAAATGAAATTATGTCACAGGTTCGAAGAAAAATGTCCTCCCCAAAGCACGTTACCGGAACACTTCCCTCGTCACATCCGGGATTACACAGCACAAATCCAACCCTAGTAGCATGGCAGTGGAAGGTGACGGTGCACATGGCAGTGGACATGCACTCCTTTGGGTGGGCATATATGACCGACGATCCTGATGAGTGCGTCATGTGCCTCACAAATTCTAACTTTCGCTCTTTCGCAAACTGAGACGTTTGTAAGATATTAAACTTAAATTGTTGCTGGAATTGTCCGCGATGTTTGCGCCCATGCTAAGCAGAACTTGTCGCACAAACCATCACCCCCCCCTATTGCACAATTCTGCTGCATCAGCATAATTATGGCCGGGAGCTTTGCCGTTTCGGCCAGGCTTGGATATAGCCTAACTGTGTTTCAGTCTCGTCTTTGCTCACCCAGCTGTAGGATATCATAGCGTACATGGATGTCACGACAGCTGACGTTTAGGCGCGCATCGATTGCATAGGTCATATAGCCCAGCAGCTGATGACCACTGTGACTGCGCTACATGGCGATATTCTGCGTGGCTGATCGTCATACAGCTTATGGATGTAAATGTAACTTAACGGTAACGTACGTAGTAACGTACAACAACAAACTTAACAGTCTAAATTATTAATGACATTTTATTAATATTTTGAATGATACAGCATATCATAGAAACCCTCTTATCACTCAAAGATGCGATTATGAGGTTATTGAGATGTGTTATGAAGTTGTGAAATGGTTAGGATAACGTACTTGCTTAGCAGCACCGAAGTAATCATTTAGACAAAACTGAGGTAATATTCGGGAGAGTTCACAAACACCAGTCAATCATGACACAGTCCCTGAGCCAGGCCGACGCAACGTCGAGACGGTCATGTGACAGCCACGAGAGTCCCGAGCTAGTCCTGGCACATCGACAAGGCAGTCCTGATAGCCCTGACCCAGGCTGACACATCTGTGGTGAAGTCCGGAGCAAATTTTGACACAGCTCCGAGGCAGTCCTGATGAGGGTCGAGAAACAGCTTTCTGGATTCGTCATTCAAAACATTAACACCTGTAGCAAAGTATTGTATCATCTCTTGCTCAAAGGTTGCATGGTATTATTTGGCAAGGACTGAAAGCATATCATTATGTGATAGAAGTTGCCAACACGCACTGGGAGATACCAAACGGAGCTTCTGGCATCATAAACAGAAACACAAGTACCTTTTCTGAATTTATTTAACCAACACCTTACCTTCCAACTTTAAGGTTACAAAACGTAAATCCAACCCTGGTCCCGAGCCAGTCCTGCAACACTCGCGACACGCTTCTGACCGGCACTGGTCGGTGAGGCGGCTGCTCTCGCTGATGAGGCGGCCAACGAAGGCGCGCTCGCCGCCCGGACACGACACCTCGTGCAGCAGTCCGGTGGGAGCCGCGGCCGGCGGCGGGCGCCGCTCGCGAGCCTCGCTGCCAGCGTCATTCTCAGAGTCGAAGAACGGAGGATTGCACAGCGTAAAATGGACAGGACCGACCGCCTTCAGCGGCCCAGTCAGCAGCGTCGAATCGGCCTCCAACACTGCAACAGGATAGGTAGTTGGCAAAAACGTCACTTGAGCATGGCACAGTACCATATGCCACAGCAGTGCTAACTAGTCCATATCAGCACGAGATCAGCCTGACGCAATAATTTTGCACACTGTCCTGACCCACATACTGGCATGGGTCAGGTCAGCTGTGCGTTAATATACAGTAGAGCATGCTACACGTGATGTGTTAAATATGCAATGCATACTATATATAGTACCTGGGCTACGTGAGGCAAGCATGTAGCTACAAGATCCGCTGTCGGAGGGCAGGGGCTTAATGTGCCTGCTCGTGTAGCCGATTGCTGCAAACATTTCCGCGGGTGGTTATCAAGGGCACAGCACCAGAGGGGGAGGAAAACTGGCTCTGTGTCGGTCATCGCAGCTGGCTGGTCGTGGCCTTGCAGTGGGGAGTTGAAGGTTTGGAGTCAGTGGGGTGGTGTGGAGCCACAAGCACGCCAGCCCTCATAGCTGATCGTTGAAAACGTCGCAACGGGGTGTTCTTAGGTACCTGGTGCCAGAGGGGATGGATCAGAGCACACGGACCTTGTATCTGCTCCTGTAGCTGGTTGTTGGCCACGTTATCGCGAGCCGTCTTCAATGACCCGACATCACGCTCGGTGGCCGCCATCCTCCACCCGCGGCGCGCCCCCAGCAGCGCGTACACGGCACACGGACCGGTGCCTGCATGGTCAGATCAGTCGGATCAGTCAGGTCAAACTGGATGCAAAAGCATATTCCTCTTCGATAAAAGCGGTCCGGCCATTGCGCTTTCAAACACGGACTTCCACTCTAGTGTACATAGTGTAGTCATGGAAGAAACTAAGAGCATGGTACGAATTATTGGACTAATGTTATCCCCAATGAAGGCAGTCCCATTTTTAAGGGAGATGCAGTTCGAAATACGAATAGGAGCTGGTGAAGTTAGTAACAGAACAAAAATCATCCTCTCCAAATGTCACGACGCAAAATTGCCGTCAAAATCTAGGATTCAAGCACAATGTCAGTGGGTGGGTCCAGCTTCAATCAATCACCTCTGAGTGTACCCGCCGTCATACATGGCTCCTGTGTGCTGTTGAGGAGCCACACCTGGCAACGGCCCAGTGTAGTCGCTGTGCGCCAAGGCCGGAGCCTGGTACACCACCAGACGCATTATGCACGTGAGGAAGCGGACTCGGAGGCGCGGCATACAATAAGGCTAGTCAAGTGGAGCTTGCGACGATTCCGTCAACTCTCGTTGATAACAGGAGGGCTGCTGATTGGCTTACAGTGATTTCAACCTGGCCAATGATATGAAACCAGTGTTGCCAGATTACCGACGCGATTAAAGGTAAAAGAGCAACCGCAGTCAGCAGGCATCATGGCCGAGTCTGTAGGTTGGTTATTGTGGATTGTTGATGCATCGACTGCATTGGTCATACAGCGCCCATGGCCGCGCCCGTAATTTACATGAAGGAGGAAAACAACATCAGAATGTCCAAACGTCCAGCCGTCTGAATATCCAAAAGTATGCAGCTAGCGGGTTCGGCTGAACCATCACATATATCCCCACGCTCTGTGGCGTACCAACGTCGAGGCCGTGCGGCTGCTCATCGTCGGGTAGTTTGAGCGACGCTATCAAGTCCTCCAGCCACAGCACATAGTTGAGTCGGTTAGGCAGCGTCGGCACCAGCTTATCCGGCGGGATGTCTACGTCAAGATCAAAGTCCTTATGGAGCAGCGTGCACGTCATCACGCGAAGCGCTTCCGGGTTTCCGAAGTCATATCGCGTCTTGCCCGTGATGTCCTGCCGGCGGGAAAGTGATGAGCTTCCACATGGTATATGCAATATGATGGCACTCAGGAAGCAAGCTACGAAACAATGGCGCACCTTGAATACTCCAAGAGATATTACCAAGCAGTGAATGTGAAGATATATTTACACCAATCGCCGAATTCATGATCGATTGTCTTCGTCCTTCTTCATAGCACTATCTTAGCCCTCTTTGTCCCAGACCTCCATAATATACAACAATGTGCAATATGTAACTCATAGCATCAACCTTGCATAGCCCCAAGCAAAGAAATGCCTATCATTGGGTGGCAATGAAAAATTGTGCACACCATATTATCCCGCAGGGTCCAGTGTCACATCAATATGCAATAGACATAGAACAAGCGACTGCATTGTCTCAAGGCATGGCCAATGGTAATCCCTTGAGACATTATAATACCTGGTTAATGGTTACTGACCATTGGCCATGTGACTTAAGTGAGTAACAACGCCGAGTTAAAGCTTCGATGAACCTCGCGAGTCAACAGCACTTCAAACCAATAAGGTCACAATGAAGGCATCATTCCTTCAGTGATAATATCAAGTGTACAGCTTACAAGGATTATAGCAATGCGCCATGCTCCCTGACATGCATCATTAAATCTGCATTGGACACAATCAAGATTTGTACCCGCCGTCATACATGGCTCCTGTGTGCTTTTGAGGAGCCACACCTGGCAACGGCCCAGTGTAGTCGCTGTGCGCCAAGGCCGGAGCCTGGTACACCGCCAGACGCAAGATACACGCCCAGCGGTGGACGCGACGGCGTTAATATGAATATTCAAATTAATACGAGCAATCGTCGTCCAACTCAAATTTGGCACTCAATATACAATCAAGCACTGGTCACTGCAATATACGATCAAGATCGATACAGAGGTGCCATATACAGGCAGACAGCAGCACAACATGCATTCAAGGTGGACAGAGCTGCATGGTATACACCCAAAACAGGCAAGACTGTGTAGTACATAGCCAAGGCAGACATGACAGCATGGTGCATCCATGCTGAGGTTGCAATGTGAGCCAGCATCCATTCTGATGGAGGATGACTTACTGTTATCATGTGCTTCCTCACATCTGGATATTTTTCCACCAAAACTTTGAAGTCTGGGGGGATTCGATAGATATTTCGCGGATGCATGAAAGCATTCAGAGCCATCTTGCATCTGAATATCTTGGTTTGCCTCTGTGCACTGGATCTGCCTGACATAAAGCACAGCATGTAAGTCAACATACAGTAACACTACAAAACATTTCTTTTGTAGCTTTGGACAAATTTGAACTTCATGTAGTGAGCAACACCCACTCCAACTCCAACTGTATCAGATGACCTTGCACCAAATGGCTGCAATGCTCCAGACTTCAACTTCCCTACCCATCCGTTGCTCAACATCCCTTGCTGTCAGACTATGTTAGATTTGATTGTTATGTCAGGTTGGCAAGGTTAAGTTGCATTTGTTGGTAAATTTGGGACTTAGTATTTGTCCAATTTTTTTTTCTTCAATTAGCAGGAAACGAAGTTGCTAGGTAAGCTTCAGGAAATCTAGCTGTTGCATACCAGCCTGATGAACATGATTATGAACCTGATGAACATGATGGACATTAAAGACATATGAACATTAAAATGATGGGACAACTGAGTTATGCAGCCAGTGTTGAAAAAAAAAACTGGAATTTGTTGGTGTCATGCATACCAATACATTTTGTATTTCAGGATTGTGACTAGACTAAATAAATATTTTGTACTCCAGAAGGGCAAAGGAAGAGCCTTGTTTGGTTGAGTGGTACCACTCAAAGTCCATACCTGAAAACAACTAGCAGTTTCACCAGTCCCTGAGTGCAAACCTCTGAATGACCACAATACAACTTTGAAAGGCAGTATAAACAGTAGCTTTTTGTAAGCACAGGTGTTGTGCTAGAAACATGCACACATGGTGGCACATGATGTCATGTGAGAAGATACTATATTTTTGTTGTTGATTTGTGTCAATAAAGTCAATAATCAAGTGAATATTTACTGAATATTCAATATTGATTCACTATTTATTAATATTTATTCTTATATATCATATATTTACACTGATCAATATGTATTCAATATTTATTTGTAGATATGTCTGCTGGAGAGCTCACCAAGAAGTACTAGAAATCCCTAGTTGGCAAATCTTGTGGTACTTGGCATCACCAGAGTACCTAAATACTTGAAGCCTTGTTTAGCCATTTAGGTGCTTTGCACGTGCAATTGAAGGTCACTTTGTTAAATGGACAACTGTTTTATAGACACAATGAGCCCATTCAATGCAAAAATTCACTTTAAATTTCCTCCAAAGTGACCCTGGAGCAAGCAAGTTCTCTGAGGTGATGACACCAAGAAACCAATGTCATTTGTGAACTTATGAATGATTGTCAAATATTTTTGGGGAAACATGGGCAAAAATCAATAATGTGCCTTGAAATGTAACCACATTTGGCATTCATCAGTGTCAGTGAAGGATCCATAATAGCTGTTCCAATCTTACTCTGACCCATCAGGTTGCCAGCCGTTGATGCGCCCTTAAGCCCTAATAACTAACTAACTATCAGGTTGCCAGCCTGGTAATCACCATAGGCCACTGCTTGGGTAAGCGAATCAGACCCAGCTCTATTTCCCATCAATTGTGACATGGCTGCCCAATGCAGAGTATAATGCTGGGTGTAAGTGTGTAAGTGGTGTTGTGCCTTGGCTCAGCAGTTTTCAGGGGCATGATGTTTTAATTCCTTACAGTGCCTCCCATCCCTCCCAGGGTAAGAAGCAGGCAAGAACATTGGTTTTCAGCCCCACCAAGATGAGGTTAATTGTTGGCAAGTGCATAGCTATTTTGTACTCTGGCTCAAAATTTTGTACTCTACTACTAAGGAAAAAATATGGAAATCCTACACTGGTTCTGCCACAGATTACTTTCAGCTTGCAAGCAAAATACTGCCAAAAAAGGAATATTAAGTCCCAAAGATACTGACCCCTCATCTAAGAAGAAAAAGAGGTATTTTGTTCTCAAGTGATTTTTCCCAATGAGTAAAAAAAACCTATCCTAACCACAATAATCCTGATTTTTTGGGCGTCCTATACTATGCTGCAGTTTACATTGCCCAACTCAAAAGTCCCATGTTTTGTATTAGTTTCCTCACCAACTGAAACTTTGTTATTTATTGATTCTTTGGGTTTAAGGTTGCACCAACTCATTCAGCTGACTCATTCATCAGTATTTGGGCCTAAGGGTGTGCCAAGGTCATTTAGCACCCATACAACAGTGGATAACATTACAACAAAAGTATGCCTCAGCAATTTCAATCAAGTGTACTCATCCTTACCAAATACTCCTGACATGCTCACACCACACAAATCAAAATATTGGCAAGTATATTGATCAAGGAAATGTTCATTTTTAATGTGATGTTTGTTATGTGAGTAAGATGATGTGACCATTTATTTCCTCCTCAAATGATTCCATTTTAGTCAACTGCACCTGATACAATTGATGACATCAAAGGCACATACAATCATGGGATGGTCCTGGCTGTGGCTTGTTCATTTCTTCCTCAGCATGACTGGGATTGCAGCTTATAAAGCTTTGATGCTTTGATAAGTAAGCTAAGAATTTCTCAAGTTTGAAATCCCTTAAAAAACAAATACCTTCCAAGATATTGCCACAAATACTTGCTTTTCATGCCTGGTACCACACCCACTCTTTAACTTTGTTCCATAACCAATCAATATTCGGTGTGTGGACAGTGCTGTTAATATATTTTAATTGCATATGAATAGATGTCATATAAAGAAAAATATCACACCTAACCTAACTTGGGATAAGATAACATAGCCTAATATATAAAATATATCATTGCATAATGTAATCTAGCCTAACCTAATGGGAAAACCAAAATCATCCAAAACAAATTTTTGTGCCATGCTATAATGAGATGTGATGCCACATTGACAGAGCTATCTTTATTGATAACTTCTGATCTTGGGAGAAGGGTGCTTGATAGCATCAGGCTTCATGAGTAGGATTATCATGGGCAGGCTGTAGTTATTGTAGTTCATGGGATATCAAGAGCATAGGCCATGTAGCTAATGTACAGACTAATTTGTTTTGTGCCACATATTGTGGTATGAGTTTTGGAAGATAAATTTTGTATTAACACTACACACAATTGATTATGTACTTATTGGAAAAATGTACCCAGCAATGTGGTATGAGTCAATGAGAAGGCTGCAAACATTGATGGAACCAATTGAATTTTTATTAATATTCAATGCATATGATATAGATTTTGTCAAGCAATATCTGGAATGTCTTAGTTGAAGCTAAGTTAGATAGTTATTAGGGCTTTAGGGTGCATCAACTACATTGGTCATGTAGCACCCATAGTTGAAGCTAAGAATGGCTTGGAAGCATTTAAAGTGACTAGACAGAAAAGCAAACTGATCCTGTGTAACAGCCTAAAAGCCAGGCTCCAGGACTTAAATGTTGATGACAGTGTGGAAAGCATAACTTCCTGGGTTCAAGCATCAGCAGGAAAGAAGAGGTACACTTTTGGGCTAGGTTAGGAATGTAGCTTCTTGGAATTTCCATGCTCTCCAATACATCACCCAGTGGTAGGTACTCTTTGTCAGTTGCATAAAAAATATAAGTGCATGGGGGTCAAACAAGGGTAGAAGTACATGTGGGTTCAACAAGCATACACTTGATTGCATATCACAGCACTACATATGGATATGATGCTGTACTAAGTTACCTAGTTGATACAAATAGGTATATCTGATTAAAAAGTAATAGCATCACGTTCAACGTTCAAATTTTTCAGAAGGGAGTTCAATGGCTCCAGTAAAAGAATGGCATACCTGTGGTAGAATGTTCCTGCTGCACTGTAATTTTGGAAGTCAACAATATATTGTTGCGCTATAGCTGTGTCACAATTTTTAGATGTCAGAAGCTAACCAGCTATCGCAAGATATGGCTGAAAGGGAACCCCATCCAAACTCTACGGCCAGGTTATACGGCCTTGGTCAAACTCGAACGTTTGTACATGTGCCAAACTAATCTTGGGCATTCGCCGCCTTCGCTACATTTTATTTGGGTGGGTCTACTCTGTTGCTCAGGGCTGTTGCCGTGACCATATTCAGAAACTACCGAACCAAATCCCACCAAACCTTCACCAATCGATTCAGTTGAGTCGATTTATTTGGGACTTTTGCATATGAGGAATCTTACCATTACGCAAAGCTTTAAAATTAACCCTCAAACTTGGAGCGGCCATTTTTAAATCATTTTGAAAGTGTTGCCGTGACCATGCTCATAAACCGCTGCACCGAATTGAACGAAACTTTCACCATTCGATGCAGCATAGTCGAGGTACTTGGGACTTTACAATATGGTGACCTTGACCTTGACCTAAGGTCGCTGAATAAGTACATCTTTACTTTGAATTGTTGCCGTGACAATGCTCCTAAACTACTGAACCGAAGTTCGTGAAACCTTCACCAATAGACGTGACATGGTCGATATACTTGGGACTTTTGAATATGGTGACCTTGGCCTTAGGTCAAGATCATCAAAAAGCACAAAATCGTTTCCTTGCCTATTTGACACGCCCCTCAAGACTTTTTACCACGCCCATACTCTGAAACTACCCAATACAATTTCATGAAACCTTCACCAATCGACGTAATGTATTCGATATACGTGGGGATTTGAATAATGTGACATTGGCTTTAGGTCAAGGTCACCAAAATACACAAAATCGTTTCCTTGCCTATTTGACACGCCCATGCTCCGAAAGTACCGAACCGAATTCGATGAAACATTCACCAATCGACGTGGAATGGGCGATATATTCTCGAGTTTAAATATGGTGACCTTGGCAGTCGGTCAAGGTCACCAAAAATGCATGAAACTCATTTTAAGGGTTGTTGCGCCGCCCACACTCCGAAAGTACGGAATATAATTTCATGAAACCTTCGCCAATCGACGTGCCGTGCTCGATATACTTGGGACTTTTCAATATGGTGACCCCGGCCCTAGGTCAAGGTCATCAAAAATGCATAAAACTCATTTTAAGGGTTGTTGTGCCGCCCATACTCCAAAAGTACGGAACTGAATTTCATGAAACCATCGCCAATCGACGTGCCGTGGTCGATATACTTG
Source organism: Imbricaverruca yamaguchii (assembly GCA_034440575.1). Taxonomy (NCBI): domain Eukaryota; kingdom Metazoa; phylum Arthropoda; class Thecostraca; family Neoverrucidae; genus Imbricaverruca; species Imbricaverruca yamaguchii. The sequence goes on along the minus strand of JAOTOL010001410.1, from coordinate 669,173 downwards.
GGACTTTTCAATATGGTAACCTCGGCCCTAGGTCAAGGTCATCAAAAATGCATAAACTCATTTTAAGGGTTGTTGTGCCGCCCATACTCCGAAAGTACGAAACCGAATTTCATAAAACCCTCGCCAATCGACGTGCCGTGGTCGATATACTTTGGACTTTTCAAAATGGTGACCTCTGCCTTAGGTCAAGGTCATCAAAAATGCATAAAACTCATTTTAAGTATCGCTGCTCCGCCCATGCTCAGAAAGTACGAAACCAAATTTCATGAAACCTTCGCCAGTCGGAGAATGGCCTGCGCTGTCATTGTTTAACGGGCGATCCTATTTACCGAAGAGGTGGAGTAGGGTTCTGCACACATCAATTTCAATCTGCATTGCAAAAGGCAGTTTCAGTGCATTGGATTCCGCACCGGCCCATCTGTCATTGGTGTGTGGTGGTTGTGCGTGGTGATGGTGGTTGTGTGGTTGGCCATTGTTGGCCATTCTCACCAGTATCACATGCCAATGGGCCGGTGCTGGATCCAATGCACTGAAACTGCCTTTTGCAATGCAGATTGAAATTGATGTGTGCAGAACGCCACTCCTCCACTTCGGTAAATAGGATCGCCCGTTAAACAATGACAGACCAGGCCACTCTCACCAGTATCACATGCCAATGGGCCGGTGCTGGATTTAAACTCCAGAATATATCCCCCATTCCACGTCGATTGGTGAATCTTTCATCATATTATGTTCGGTATTTTCGGAGCATGGGCGTGTCAAATAGGCAAGAAAACGATTTTGTGCATTTTGGTGACCTTGAACTAAAGCCAATGTCACGATATTAAAAGCCCCACGTATATCGAACACGTTACGTCGATTGGTGAAGGTTTCGTGAAATTGTATTAGGTAGTTTCAGAGTATGGGCGTGGTTAAAAGTTTTAAAAATGGTTTTGTGCTTTTTTGATGACCTTGACCTAAGGCCAAGGTCACCATATTCAAAAGTCCCAAGTATATCGACCATGTCACGTCTATTGGTGAAGGTTTCACGACATTCGCTTCAGTAGTTTAGGAGCATGGGCACGGCAACAATTCAAAATAAAGATTTACTTAATCAGCGACCTTAGGTCAAGGTCAAGGTCACCATATTGTATAGTCCCAAGTAAATCGACGATGCTGCATCGAATGGTGAAGGTTTCGTTCAATTCGGTGCAGCGGTTTATGAGCATGGTTACGGCAACACTTTCAAAATGATTTCAAAATGGCCGCTCCAAGTTTGAGGGGTAATTTTGTAGCTTTGCGTAGTGGTAAGGGTCCCCATATTCAAAAGTCCCGCATAAATGGACCCAACTGAATCGATTGGTGAAGGTTTGGTGGAATTTGGTTTGGTTGTTTGTGAATATGGTCACGGCAACAGCCCTGGGCAACAGAGTAGACCCATCCATTTTATTTATGCTTCTGTGTTTTCTCGCTATTCCTTCTATATTTTGATGTTGTTGCCATATTGCGAATTGTGCCATATATGACATCATTAGTCCTTCTTTTAGGTTTTGCTGTTATACTTCCATGAATTCAATTCGGTCATTTATCTTCTCATTCTCCAGCCGTCAGGGTTCCGGTGTACTTCCTGGAGCACAAGTACGTTTTCGAAGATAATTTCGGCTACTCAACATAATTTTCAGTGGGTTCGTTGCATTTTTCGACGGCATAGCGCGATTGTTCAAGGAACCGCGCGATTTGTCCAGCGCAGGCGCGAGTTTCGGACCCAGGAACGAGTTTTCGGGTCTCCGACGCCAAATGTCTGCGGCCAACGATAATCTTCTGGAAGTCTTCTTGATGCATTTCATGCAGATTCTGATGCAATTTTAGGGCTTTTCTGAGCGCCTACTTGTTTTTATGATGCATCGTCATGAATGTTATGGGATCATCATGCCATTTTCAGGTCCATGTTCCGTTTTGTGGCCTCAGCGTGATTTAATGACCTGGCCATCAATGGCCATTAAATGGATGGTGGTTAGTCAGCTGTTTGCTATTGTCCACTTTCCAATCTATCTGAGAGCCCATGGACCTTGTTATGTAATGAACGGAACACATGCGCAGGAAATGTGCGGTATTTTGGAGGAAATGTGCCGTGTTTAGTATACGGAGCATATTAAAGGTGCGGTGATTTTTAGGAAGCGGTAACTTAAATGAGAGGGGGACTAAAAAACAGACATCTGTAATGATGCTGCTGGATGCTGCATGAGTGTGCGCCCCTCAGTTGATGATGTGTACAAATTAAGTTTCTGGGGGCATATGCACCGACAGGGATGTTAAGTTATCTCCTGGACATTGGCGTCTTCATGTATCTTACTGCCTACATGGGTGCCTACCTGCCTACCTAGTACATATTGGTAAATTTGGAGATCAAGGCAATATTATATCCCTACGTATGTAGGTAGGTAGCTACCTACATACCTACCTACCCTGTCATACTGGATAGTGTCCTGCAAGAACTAAATTGCACCAAGAGCCTCAATTTCTCTAAAATGAGCTTGATGTGTATCCGATCCATGTGGTGAGTTCTGAGGATGCCCAGAACCTAGGTAGGTACCCAGAACCTAGGTAGTTACCCAGAACCTAAGTAGGTACCCAGATCCTAGGTAGGTACCCTGAACGTAGGTTGGTACCTACTGAGAACCTAGGTAGGTATCCAGAACCTACCTAGGTAGGTGATATTCTGTGGTTAATCAGACAGTAATGATGTTAGCTACCAATGACAGACCTTTGCACTTATCTGATTAGGTGAATCCATGTAGGTACACAGGCAGAGGTACCTGATTGAAATTGCTTCTAAAATCATTTTAAGACATAAAGACATAAAAGATCAGTGCAACTCTGAGCCACAAGGGCCCTTCTTGGTTGCACTCTGTACACTGGACCAGTTGCCCACCAAATCTGCCAATCAGCCCTCCCTGTAATACTGAAAAGCAAGCCCTCTATTCTTATAATGACTGTCTATGCTGTTTTTAAAGATGTTCAATGTTCTGCTACTGACTATGTTTTCTGGCAGCTGGTTCCAGTGTTCCACTACCCTGTTGGTGAAGAAAGTTTGCCTTAACCTTGTTCTGCTGTGGTTAATTTTAATTTTGAATTTATGACCTCTAATTGCATCATTTCTGTTAAATTCAAACATTTCCCCAAGGTATGCCCTCTCCAGACCATTGACAAATTTAAAGACCTCGATGAGATCTCCTCTCAGCCTTCTATATCTAAGTGAAAACATATTCAATTTCTTCAATCTTTCCTCATATGCCAGGTTGCTTATGCCATTAACCATTTTTGTAGCCCTCTTTTGTACTCTCTCTAAAAGCCAACAATCTTTTTCATAGCTAGGAGACCAAGCTTGGATGCAGTATTCCAAATGTGGCCTGACGTATGCACAGTAAAGCTTCCTGATCACTTCCTCACTTCTGTATGATACATTCCTATTTATTGCCCCGAGCATTCTCAGTGCCTTCTTCCTGGCTTCCTTGGTCTGTTCTGATGCCCCCAATTTTGTGTTTAGAATAACACCTAAATCCTTCTCCTGTTGAGTCACTGATAGCACTTGGCCACCCATCAAGTATGGAGCCTTCATATGCTGCTTACCTACATGCATGATTTTGCACTTATCAAAGTTAAATTTCATTTGCCATTCTTCGGACCACTTCACAAGTTCGTCTAAGTCTTTTTGCAGCGAGATATGCTCATCCTGACCTGTTATTGCCCTAAAGACCTTCAAATCATCTGCAAATTTCAAAACTTTACTGCTTAGGCCACTTTCAATGTTATTTACAAATATAATGAACAGTAATGGCCCTAGTACTGACCCCTGGGGACTCCACTAAGAACATTTTGCCATGATGACTTTGTACCATTTAGCATCACTCTTTGCTGTCTATCTGAAAGCCACAACTCTATCCATTTTAAGATGCTACCTGCAATACCATGGGACTGAAGCTGTATCATTAACCGTTTATGGGGTACCTTGTCAAAGGCCTTACTAAAGTCAAGATATGCTACATCAACCTGATTTCCCTGATCAAATTATTCTGTGGCGAAGTTCAAAAAGTCCAAGAGGTTTGTGAGACACGATCGTCCTTTTCTAAATCCATGTTGAGTATCTTGAATCAATCTGCTACCTTCCAGATAACTAACTATTCTATCCTTGATAATTGATTCGAGTACCTTGCAGACTAGGGATGTGAGACTTATTGGCCTATAGTTTTCAACTTTCCCTCTTTCTCCTTTCTTGAAAATAGGAACTACATTTGCCCTTTTCCAATCGGTTGGAATTTCATTATGTGAAACTGATCTACAAAATATTATACTAAGTGGAAATGCCAGTTCCTTTTCAGTTTCCCGCAACACCCTAGCATAAATATCATCAGGTCCTGCTGCCTTATTTGGCTTTATTTTCCTGATATGATTGTAAACAACATCACTACCAATGAAATCAACATCATTTGTCAGATCCCATGTATCTGAACTATGGTGTACGGTCGGCAGATTGGTCATATCTTCCAATGTAAACACTGATTTGAACTGCTTGCTCAGCTCCTCAACCATCTCACTATCCTCACCCAATGTAGTCCCGTTTACTTCCAGTGGACCAATTGTGTTAGAAACTTTACTCAGCTTGTAGAAACTAAAGAACCTTTTACTGTCCCCATTACAGTTTCTAGCTAAATCCAGTTCCTTTGCTCGCTTTGCTGCTCTGGTTTTTTGCTTCACAGTGTCTCTAGCTTTTCGATACGCCTTTAGATTAATGACATTTGAGGCTTCTTTAAAAACTCTAAATGCAGTTTTCTTAGCCCTAATTGCTTTTATCACGTCTGGTGTAAGCCATGCTGGCTTTCCTACCCTTCTTTTGCGTCTTTGCTTTTGGGGGACATGTCTAATCTGAGTTTCCTTTAAGTAAGATTTGAACTTTTCCCACATTTCACAGGCATTTAAATTGGAGAATTCTTCTTCCCATCTGATGGCACTTAAAGCCGCTCTCATGCCGTTAAAGTCTGCTTTGTTGAAATTTGGAACCTTTACCAAATTATCCTTGATAGTTTCCCCTACATGTGCCTTGAATCTAACTATGTTATGGTCACTTTTTCCCAGAGTTTCGCCTACAGTCAAGTCTTGAACCAAGTCACTTAAATCTGAGAATACAAGGTCCAAGAATGAACCATGCCTGGTAGGTTCCGATACAAACTGGTGTAAGAACAGGTCCTCTTCAAGGCATTTCCTGAACATTTTGCATGATGGGGAGCCAACACCAGCATTTTCATAACCTTTTAGATTAAAGTCACCGAGAATAAGGCACTTCCTCTTAAAGTTTCTACTGATTTCCTCACAAATCACCTTGTCAAGCTCCAGTTGCTGAGAATGTGGCAGGGTTCCTGATCGGTAGAAAGCTCCTATCCTAAGAGTATTGCTGTTGCCTTTTCCCACAGTGACATCAAGCCAAATGGACTCCACAGACACATTTTTATCCCCACCTGCTACTTTTTGAGAACTGAATAAGCTATTCACATAGAGCATTACACCACCCCCTTTCATTGCTGGACCCCCATTGCACGAAAACATATTGTATCCCTGGATCTCATAGTCCTGTAAGTTATCTCCAAAATATCCTTCACTGACCCATGCCTCCGTAATGCAAACAAAATCCGGTTCCTCCTCAGCAACATAACACTTGAACTCATCAAATTTGGAACGGATACTCTGAGCATTAAACATCATACACTTAGCAAATGCTCCATAACCACCTTTGGCTTTTTCATATTGAGGAGTTTTTTTATCACTAGATGAACTATAACTCTGTCCCCTTGAGTTGCTGCTGTCCCTATTTGCAGACTTTGAGGTTCTGTTGCCTTGGCTTACACTACTGGAATATTCCTGAGTTGGCAATGCAATTTCATCCCTCCCCACCCCATTTCCTAGTTTCCCTGAAGGACATAAAATGTCCCTGAAGGACATTTTGAATCCTCCTTTCATGGTTATTCTTCCTGGTTGCCATTATTATTCTGATAAAACATTAATATTTACCCATTCCATCTTGGGGGTCTTCAACCTCCCCCCTCAGGTTTTTTGCAGACTAACAGTGTGTGGCAGAGTGCCCAAATTTGGCATACCTTTTCCCACATTAATTTGACATGCTGATTCAAAATGTTTAGGTCAGGTCTTCTGAGTTCAATGAGTTAGTCAAGGTCAAGTGAGGTCACCTCCAAAGAAGTTTATGAAGTAGTCATGCTTTAGTAGGTACAGATATTTTAATGAAACTTTCAGTGTTTGGTTATCTTTATGGGTGCAGCAAAATGATGAGTTGGATTTTTTTCTACATATAAATTTTGTGTATTTGCTAACTTGCAGTTCAAATACAGGATCCTCGCTAAAGTTAGCATTTTTTATTAGTGCAAGTTGACTTCCAACAATGTTTCTTGGTCTGCTATACCTATTGGAAAAGGAAAATGAAAGAAAACTTGAAAACTCAAAATTTTTAAATTTTGAAAAATTCAGGCCAAATAAAAATTATAGCCCTGGTCGATTTTGCTGTCCTTTTCCCATTCCAAATAAATTTTGTTTTTTCATATATCCAAAATGAACTCCCCAGAGTCAAAAACACACTGTAAGTCGTGAAAAGTCATGAACATCTGGCCACTCTGGTGGTGTCGCTTTTGGGGGAAATTGTTTTGGAGGGTGGACCTAGACGCTACTCATTGAGCACTTTCCGATGACACCTCTTTCGTTTCTGTGTGATGCTCAGTTTGGATTTTAGAGGGGTCTGCAACCACCCCTACAAGATGGGTGTGAGGATTTGACAGTACAGATGGCAAGTGTTAATCAAGCCATCTAATGAAAGCCATTACATAGCTACATAGCATAGCATACAGCAAATATAGAGCAATTTACAGGACACTAAGGAAATGCTGCTGGCATACCTGTGGAGTCTGCACAATAGTACCTAGTAAAATTACATCTTTGTACAATGCCTTCTATGTGATATAGGCTCACACTTCTTAGCTTCATTTCATCACAGTGACACATTAGAACATATTGCAAAATGTGGACATGCCACACCTATACATCTACATGCTTGCATTTAGGATAGAGGTCAGGTGGCGATGTTGGTAATGAGCAGCCACTGCATGAAAACTCATGTCATGATGTATAGAAACTTGTGACAAATCCTATCAGATGGCTGTCATGAATGTGCTGCTATTACTGGGATAGCTATGTGTGAAAAGATACAGGAATGTTAACAGTGTTGATAACTGGCTAGAAGTATGACTGCAGCTGGTTTTTATTTTGATGCAAAAATGTTTGTATCATATTCAGAAGCATAGTAAAAATGTGGCCTTCTATTTATACATTTATAACCATATTCAGGCCAAATACTGATGTGCAGCAACACAAGTTCCCATAGGAAAAGAGGAGTGGTGACATCCATCCTCCCTATGGTCCATGCAAGCATGGAGTGGTATTCGAGGGCCATTGGGCTCAATACCAGGGTGGCCAACATTTGTAAGGAGCTTGGGGTGCAGTTCTTGGATTTGTGGGGGGAGTTTTGGGGGAGGACGGAGATGTTTGCTTTCGATGGATTACATCTGAGCAAGAGAGGAGTGGAATTGCTCAGCAATAGGTATGAGGAGGCTCTCAACAGGAAACAGGGAAACTAGGCAGGACATGGGGGGATGTAGCTGATAAAGAGAGAAGCATAGCAAGCAATGGAAGGAATAATTTATCATGTTTTTATGTCAATGCCAGAAGTGTTAGGAACAAAATTGGGGAACTGCATGCATATATGTTGTCTGAACAGCTAGATTTGGTGTGCATAACAGAAGCATGGGTTAACGAAAGCATGTTTGGAGACAACTTGCAAGAATTTGAATTGACAGGCTACAACATGCATGCCTATCAAAGAGAGGCAAGGATAGGAGGTGACATTCTCTTGTATGTTAGGCAAGTAATGAAATGTCATTCCATAGAGGATGGAGTACATAGTGCAGGAGTAGAATCTTTGTGGTTAGATATAATTCTGAAGAATGGAACAAAATTTAGGATTAGGGCATTCTATAGACCTCCAGACCAGAATGAAAACACTGACAGGCTGATGCAGGAAGAGATAAGTAGGAGAGTACAGGAGAGAACTATTTTGTTGGGGGGATTTCAACATAGCAGGATTGGGAAACAAAACAATAGGTGTAAGCAAATCAGAAACATGTTTCATGGCTTGTTTTGAGGACAATTTCTTCTTTCAAATGATACACGAGCCTACAAGGGAAAATAAAATATTAGATCTAGTGCTTACTAATGAGGAAAATTTTGTGCAAAATGTTAACGTAGGAGAGACCTTTGGTAATAGTGATCACAACATTATACGCTTCTCATTATATGTTGGAAGGGTAGCAACCAACAGAACATTGATTCCGAATTTTACAAAAGGGAATTACAGTGAGTTCAGGAGCTTCCTAAGTGAAATTAATTGGGAAGTCATATTGAATGGCTTAGATGCTTATGAAATGTGGACAATGATAAAAGATAAGCTATTTCAGGGTCAGGATAGGTTCATTCCCAGTAGGCAAATTAGATCAAACAGGGTTAAGCACCCTTCGTGGCTGACTAGGGAAGTTAAGCAATTACTGGACTCAAAGAAACAAGCATTCAAGAAACTAAAAGATACTAACTCTGGGTTAAACCTAGAATCATATAGAATAGCTAGAAATACAGTTAGGAGGTGTGTTAGAGCATCTAAAAGACTTGCTGAAATCAACTTTGCTCGCGAATGTTCAGCAGGTAATGCTAAGAGATTCTTTAGCTTCTATAAATTTAAGGCTAAAAAGTGTAGTGTAGGACCACTGGAGGTAGATGGGGAAATAGTGGTTGATGATTGTGACATTGTGGAATCCCTAAGCAAGCAATTCTCATCAGTCTTCACTAAAGATAATTATGGTACAATAGGAACATCTGTAGGCCATGCCATGGCAGGTGATATGCTGGAGGATCTTACAATAACTACAGAAGCTGTAGAGAAGCAGTTGCAGAATATAAAACCTAATAAAGCTTCCGGACCAGATGAAATATATGCTAGGATCTTAGTAGAGTGTGCTAAAGCTTTAGCAACTCCCCTAGGTATCATTTTCAGGCGATCTATGGAGTATTCAGAAGTACCTGAAGATTGGAGAAATGCAAGTGTAGTACCAATTTTCAAAAAGGGAAATAGGAAGAGTGTAGGAAACTACAGGCCAGTCAGTTTGACCTCATTAGTTTGCAAAGTACTAGAAAAGCTGGTTAAACAGAATGTTCAGATTCATCTTGATAGGCACAACCTTTTAAGGGATACTCAACATGGATTTCGATCTCAAAGGTCTTGTTTAACTAACCTATTGGAGTTCATTGAGTATGTTACCAAAGAAGTAGACAATGAAAGCAGGATGGATGTTGTGTACTTGGACTTTAGCAAAGCTTTTGATAAAGTTCCACATGGAAGGTTAATTCATCAATTACAACAACATGGGATTGTAGGAAAAGTTCTACATTGGATTGAAGCATGGTTGCAGGGAAGGAAACAAAGGGTAGTATTGAATGGATGTAAATCTGGTTGGAAAGATGTTCTGAGTGGAGTGCCACAGGGCTCTGTTCTGGGGCCCCTCCTCTTTATCATCTTTGTGAACAACATTGAAGTAGGGCTGAGGAATAGAGTGTTCAAATTTGCTGATGACATCAAGCTGGTAGGAGTGGCTAACAGCAGAGATCAATCTAGTAATATTCAACTAGATTTGGACGACCTAAAAGAGTGGGCTGATCAATGGCAGATGACTTTCAACTATGATAAGTGTAAGGTTATGCATATAGGGTCTGCAGGCGCAGTGTTAAATTTTTCAAGGAAATGGGTGGAAAGTACCACCTAATGGAAGTTCAATTGACCTCCCTCTCTGTGGCTTATGCTGCATCCTTGCTTACTACTTACTGACTATGAAAGTTTACATCAAAAACTTTACTTCTGTATATGCTATGATGGGTTACATGGATGGTGTTCATTTTCAAACCATCCAACTCTTGCCACAATTATTATCCATTCCATATTATCCATTATTGGTTTGGGATTATATTCCAAAACCAACTTGAAATCAACTGAAGACACCTTGAGGCCTTCAACAAGTCCAATATGCCATAGTTGGGGTGCATCAATGACCTCTGACCAGTATGACCATCACACTGCATGGCCACTGCAGTCACTGTGCTCCTAAACCCCCAACCTCTGACCAATAAATTCTATGAAACCATATGACAGAGCCTCTTCTGTTTCAGATAGACTACCCAGTATCCTGAAACCAAATATCATCCAGCACTCCTGAAGTCCTTATTCAGCAAACAATGAAGCCCTGCAATGAAGACAGTGTGCAGGCTTATCAAAGTTGCTAGACATGAACATAAGATGTTATGGTGTATGGTGTTATGGTGCATGTTTCTTTTTCTGGTGCACATGCAATCAAATAAAATACCATTGCAAAATATACATGGCATCTTTTAATTGGATACATCACATGAGTGAATGAGATAATGCATCTGGCAGAAAGCAGATGAGTGGGTTGGTACCAAGTTTACATTAAAGCTTAGCATGCAAGATAGCTATCCATTTAATATCAACCACTCCATATGACATCCAGGATAGTACCATGGTGATGTATGGTAGGAACCAAATTACTAGACCTGTTCACTCATAAAACATAGGCTTTAGCCAATCACTGCAGCATCTCCTCATTGCATCCAAATTAACACACGGGTGATACTTGGATTGCATTATGTCCAATGAAGGATAGACATACATTTTGGGCAGGTTGCAACTGCCAGATAAAAAAAAATGCAGACTTAGGCATAGGCCCCAAAAAGAAAATTTATATTAGACAGACCCTGCAAAAAATGGGCATCTCAAAGAAAGTGCCCCTTGACCCCGTATTACATCTGACCTGGCAAAAATATCAAAAGTAAGTAGCAAGCAGATACATGTATGCTTAGAAACAGCTCATGCATATACTACAGGTATCATTTACCTACAGCTTGTACTTCAGGTGGACAGGCAGTAATTTTACCATTTACATGCCATAATGGAAGAAATACCTATGAATGTCAAATAGAAACTCACACAATTCGCAATTTTTAACACCATACAACATCAATCCTAAAATAATCAACCCCACAGTGATCACTTGTCTTTGCGATCAGGTTATCGCATGCACACCACCAGCCATACCACGACGCAAAAGAATGAAACCGTGACATATGGAACAAGCGCGCAACATTTGTCTCTTCTATCGACCTCCCTCGAAAGACCTCCCATGAGGATGTCGAATGCCACCCTAGGGATGTCGAATGCCACCTAACTTCGCTCAATCTTTTTGCATACAAATACGCAACAATTTCAAGCATATCGCACATATTATGTTAATTCAAGTTTTTCTGATCCCATTTTTTTCCATTTTGAGTTGAATTAAAGGTTGCAAATATTTTTCCACTTCAATTTTCCAAACGGTGATTTCCTAAGTTTTCCTGCTATTTCTGGCAAAAATGAGCCAGTCAATTTCAAGCAATTTTTTTGATGCTGTTCTCACGTGAGGTACATATTTGACTGCTAATGCGTAATCTTTGAACATTTTTTATCAGCTTAAAGGCAAATGTTAAGTGAATAATTCGTGTTACCTCACGATATTACTGTTAATAATGACCGTAGCTGATCTGAGAACTACCAAATTTCCAATGTTTACGGCACCCAATTGCCACCCTACGTCCACCCTGGGATTTCTCCTTATTTCCCAGCATTTTGAATACAAAAATATAACTACAGGTCCGCTTATGTGTTCTCTACCCAGCAGTACATGTTGTACGGCTTGCCGTTGATAATACAAAATGATATTATTGCTTGAGTGCAGGATGTACTTCATCACAATTCAGGGAGGTCGATAGTTTTCGTCGGAAATCACAGTACAGTGAATTTAGTAGCTGTGACTAGGCGGTGTCGGCCTCGTCCCCGCTTGTTTATGCAATACCAGAGTAATGCAGTACAGCAATGCGAGGAATCAAAGCTTGTGGTAGCTGTCTTCCAGTCCTTCCTGCATAGGTGCTGTACAGTTAGTTTATATACGGTCTATGTACAGTTAAGTGGGTCGATTTCCTCTAAATGTTGGCTTTCCTCCCAAATAACGTGGACTTTTAACATGGGGATACACCATGGAGTACGCTGTGCTATGCCTCCAATAATTTGAAAAATGCACGCTCCTAGGTTATGGTTCTGAAATCACGTTTATGGTACTGAATGGTGGTGTCGTGGGCATTGGCTGTTGGGCAGAACTTGCAGATTGATGTGCGTGTCAAATAATTGTATTTGTTAAGTATATTAATGTGCTTTAAGGGGGCAAATATACACGTTTTTACACATTTGCCTCCGCAAGGAAAACAAATTGGTTAGGATTGGCTAGCTTAGGTTAGCTTAGGTTCTTTAAATTGGGGAATTTTTGCACAAAGAAATGTTTTAAGAAATAGCTTCAAATGCAGCTTATCCTAGATTCGGTTGTGTTTTTCTTTAATTTTGAACACTTCCTGAAGATAATTGCTTCACCATTATCTTGCTGATCATTGCTTTCTGATTATTTGTTTCCCTTTTCATCCAAAGGGAAGCTAGGTTATGTTATGTTATGTGCTGATGTATTTTATTTTTATTTTTAAACATGCATTTATCCTATGCTGCCTACCAAGCTCAAAGCACAATTTGTGTTAGTATTTTGCTCACAGCCTGAAAAGTAAGCATTTGCAAAGAAAATGAGTGGTCAATAATCTTATTCACCTTCATAAACATTGCATTGGAATTCTAAATTCTGAGAATTCATAAAACACCCTGAACCACAGATTTAACGTTCAAAGGAGGCAGGTGGGGTGGGGATGGCCAGGTTATTAATCTGTCCCATCTTGGGGGTCTTCACCCCCTCAAGTTTTTTTTTTTTCTTCCCACAGACAGTGAATGAATGGCACACAGCAGTGGGCCAAAATTTTGCATACCTTTTCCCACATCAATTTGGGATGCAGTTTCAACATTTTTAAGTCCAGTCATCTAGGGTCAATGCATTAGTCAAGGTCAAGTGAGGTCACCTCCAAAAAAAGTTAAACCTGTCATCACACTTGAATAGATACAGATATTTTAACAAAACCTTCAGCACTTACTTATCTTTAGGATGGAACAAAATGTATGAGATAATTTTTTTTCTTCTGTTTTTGACTGCATATACATTTTGCATAATTTGTGTATTACAGATCAAATTGAAGATTCTGGCTAAAGTGATCATTTTTTATTAGGGCAAGTTGACTTCCAGCAACATTTCTCGGTCTGCTTTACCCATTAGAAAAGGAAAATTAAAGAAAACTTGAAAACTCAAAATTATGTAATTTTGAGTTATTTTTTTGGGGCCAAAACAGTGTATGACCCGCATTGATTTTGCTGCCCTTTTCTGATTCCAATTAATTTTGTTTCAATTATCACCCAAAATGAACTCCCAAGAGCCAAAAACATGATTAAGTCATGAAAAGTAATGAAAATATAGCCCCCTAGTGACATCACTTTTGTGGGGAAATTGTTTTGGGGGATGGATCCGGACCGTACTAGTCAAGCACCTTCTGATGACACCTCTCCTTTCCATGCAATGCTTAGTTTGGATTTAGATGGGGTTACTATCCACCCCCCAAGACTGGGTGTGAGGATCTGACCAGAGAGATGGTGCAGGCTAAGGTGTTAAGCTCTGGATACCAGAGGTCCCAAGTTCAACACTCACAGCACTCAGGAAGTTTCCCAAACCCACAGCCCACTGACGAAACAGTGTGGGAGATGCCATTAACCATGATTGTGCATGGAGCATTGAGAACTAACCAATAAACAAGAAGCAGGTAAACAGAGATGCTGTTTTCCTCTGTTTTGCAACCTGGGTTAGCATGGTTTAGTAAATCATGTAATAGGATCTCACGTTGACCTGTGCTGAAATGTGCCATCTCTTCAGGCAAGTTCTGCCCAGAAAATAGAAGAGGAAAATTGAAGTGCATATCTTCAACCTTTTAGGAAGATGTTGTAATGCTGATAATACATGGATGGGTCTATAGTTACCAAGTGCATTTTATCATGGCCAGGGTTGGCCTGCAGGTGCAAACAACTGGGCACATATCTGCTGATTGAAGTTCTTATTGTCAATTAGGTATGTAGAAGGCTAACAGTAAAGTAAAAATGTACGTATTTGATATTGGATTCAGGCAGGTAAAGTTTTGGCTATTCAACTTTGGAGGGAGCAATTTTTGTTTCTCCTTTTGCACATGGTCATCCAGCATAGTGCAAAGTCATCAAGCAGAAGGTGTTACCATGGGTGTTACCATGAACTTGCCACACCATGCCTGCATCTTGCCTGCCAAGCATCATTAATGTGCAAAGTTCAAACCCGGACAACGTTGAGCATTGCGCTGCTACCAGACCGTTGAAATGTTCCTGGAATAGGCGGGGTTTCTGGTGCTGGTGCACACGGATAGCGTCTGATGATGGTCACCAGTGTGCTGAGTGGTTGGCCTACGCCTACGCCGTTTGATGGCAGGACTTGTACCTTACAACCATGCACTGATGCGGAGGGCCTGTTGCTGCTCCTGCTGTACATGACCGAATACGACAGTCCGTCGGTCTACGCTGCGTATATTATGCACACTCAATGTAGCTCTACGGACTGGACCCTGGAGCATACCGCACGCTGGTGTGGAGCTCGATCAGCGCGTAAAACGTGTTAAACGTACCGCCTCAACGGGCCTTGGAGCTTGGGCCGACTTGAGTGTCAACCGATGTCCTTCGCTCGTCTACCCCGTCCTATCCCTCCTCTACTTGAATCCAGATCGTTTGTAATCCAGCAACGGCACACATGTGGGCCGGCTGCGGTAAGAACCACGTGCTAATTTTATATGAGATACGAATGTTCCTTGATGTGGTTCGCATTACACGCATGGGTGTCATGCGATACGAGTAGTTCAGGGTACATGCTCATGAAGCTGGGTGGTCGAGGCCCGCAATATGGAGCCTGGGAAGCAGGTGATAGGTTTTCCTTTGTGTACCAAGGTTTGCAATCCATCGTTCTTGGTGTCGAGTGAGTTCTGTGAATGTGATTCTGGCTGTTTTTTTCTTCAAACTAATCGATAATCGTTCCTCGACTGATGTCCTTGCTGTCGACGACTCAGTCATGGTCTTACGTGGGCATCGTGACTGTGTCATTGTAAGGAATTATTTAACCGCATTTAGTTGGAACACGACGATTTGTGTGTTCAAATTAGACATTTCGACGATGTATAGCGAATGGTCATTCTTTTCAAGTTGATGAGGCTCGTGTGTCCTGGACTCTGGCGTCACTACACTATGCCTTCCTTTGCATTTAATACGTGTGATGATCAAAGGTCGGAAGGTGTGGTAAATTATTTAGTAATTTGCTTACGATGAAAGTGCGAAGACCAGCCTAACAAGTATTGAAACGATGAACGAATTGGTAGACAATCCAGCTAGCACTGTTAATGGTCGCCTTTATCAGACCGATGCACAGTGAGCGAGTGCAGCCATAGCGGGTTATGCCTGCTCGTAGAAGCCAGCGTCCGACTCCTGTCAGTCCGGACCAGTTCATGGCTGGACGGACCGACACCTCCCAGGTTCTAGAGTATGTGTGTATACATGCTGGTGCGGGTAGTCATTCGACGGAGGTCACAGTGGCAAACTCAGCGTTGTGTGGCTGGCGGTGGTGGACTGTGTAACAAGTAACCAGCCGGCGTTAACCAGCGACCGGCGCACCCGCGGCCCGTGCTTATCACGGCTTGGGCCCAGGAGACTGCCCGAGCTGCCGCTGGCGGCCAGCAGCTGAAGCTGGTGCACCGCTTCCAGAGTCGATTCGACTCACATTGCGCCAATCTGGCGACCGGTGAAGGCGACTGCGCCACAGCCGACGGTACTCAGTACTGTGAAGGGGAGTCGGCGCGCTGCGACGATACGCTAGCATGCGCGCCGCCGCAGTCACCAAGTGCCGCGCGTGGCATATTCAACAAAAGCCGATTGCCGTTACATGACCAATGAAGTCGATGCGCCCTAAAGCCCTATTAACTAACTTACTAACTCAACAAAAGCCGACTGGCATTGCCTGTCTTCAGGGTGCACGGGCTGTTCAACGGAGATGTGGGTGTACCGCCAAAAAGTGGATACTGGATTGTCTGCCAATTTTACTTAGTGCTTAGTGCTAAGCATCCATCGTTTGTTGTGTGCATTCATCGCTTTTTTGTATGAAATGCTCCATAAAAGGATATCTCTATATTCCTCATCGCCAATGATATCCTTACTAAGGCCCGGGAAAGCATTCCTCTATCCTGACTGTGATGCGGTGCTTGATGCATTTTGCGTTTGTTTCAGTTGAAATACTCGAGTTTTCGGTATTGTGGGTTTTAGCAAATGCAATAAAAATTTCACAGCTACATGTGTGTGCGTCATGCATGGCGGCATTATCGTGACCTCCGGCCTGGTCTGAACTGGATTAGTAAACTGATATATTTAATGTGCATTTCATGCAGGTCTTGTTATCTGGAACCCTAGAAAGGAGCACAATGTACAAAGGGAAGTGGTGTTCAAACACAAGTGTATTTAGTTTCCACATGCAAGCATGAGCTGGAAATCAATGGCAATGTCGATATAATAGGCAACCAACGCCGATTTGAAATCGCGTGCATTGGAAAAGCACACAAACATTGGAGTTATCCAGATGCATTACATGAATATGACTCGAGTGAAAATAGTGCATGATAGCTTTTATCGTGACAAAATCTTCTTCTAATAATGCTTGATGTGAAGGACTGCATACGCCATGCTGCTTCCTATGGGAACGGCATCTGCATTCCCTTCGCTTGGCGATATGCTTAGTTTTTCCCTCGAGGTACTCTTCAGCCCAGGATGGGATCCAGGACCAGGACAGCTCCAGTGAAGGGCTCCGTAGCCGGTTGCGCCACCGGGATACCTTCTTCAGGATGCAATCTGGAAAGGTTATAAATTAAGGACAGCGGTATTGTACATACATGCGTTACAGCTGCAGGGAACTTTGTTGATTATGTTAAAATATCGGGGAAAAGTTTGCAACACGAAATTTATGTACCTTTCGCAGTAAAATTCGACATCCTTTTTTATTATTTTTACATCTTGCTCTTTCGTTTTCGACATCGCCCACCTAATGAAAAATGAATATTTGCACACTGTGCAGGCGAGACATTCAGTTATAAAATGGGAGGGAGGGAACTGGATGTTATTGAAGAGGAAAGGGACTTAGGTGTGTTGGTCTCAAAAGACCTTAAAGCAGAAAAACAATGTATCTCAGCTAGAAATAGGGCACTCAGAATGCTGGGACTCATAAATAGAAGTGTGAAATATAAGAGCAGGGAAGTCATGAAAAAGCTGTACTTAGCATATGTGCGGCCCCACTTGGAGTACTCTGTACAAGCATGGAGCCCCTACCTAGAAAAGGATATAGATATGTTAGAAAGAGTCCAGCGCAAAGCCACTAGACTCGTCAGTGGATTAAGTAACTTAGAATATGGAGAAAGGCTTAATGCATTAGATATGTACTCACTCAAGTATAGGAGATTAAGGGGAGACATGATTGAAATGTACAAAATTGTTAGAGGGCTAGATCAGGTCAATTTGAATGATGCTCTGCAGTTTAGAGTATCCCATAGGGGTCATCAATTCAGGTTAGACAAAATGAGGTGCAGGACAGTTAAACGACAACAGGTCTTCAGTCAAAGGGTTGTTGACCAATGGAATAGGCTGCCTGCTGATGCAGTGGGGAGTCCCTCATTGAATGTCTTTAAAAGTAGGGTGGATAATTTTTTAGACAGGAAAATGTTGTTTTTGAATTCTAACTTGTGATGCATGGGATATTGAGTATTTTCACTAGCTATATAGGGTATAACATTATGCTAGTATTATGTTGTACTATATGGGGTGTACCTAGCAGTGGATTTGGCAACTTCCTTTGCGATGTCATACTGATGAGATTGGCTGTGGTGGCACAGGTGGAGGGATTGCATGGGTTTGGAATTGATAGGTGTGAACATGTACTTTCTAATATCTTCTAGACAGGCTTGACCCAGATGGGCCCTTGTGGCCCTTATTAAGCCTTAACACTTTATGACTTTATGACTTTAGCATAGGCAGCATCAGAAGGGAATGGAGGGTATGTCCCACTGCATGTGAAGCCATCAATTGCATACTCATTAAATGTGCAATGTCAGATTAAAGCATTGCCATTATGCTATTTTCCATGATTGTATAGCAAAAGCTCCCTGTGATTCACCTTTTCTGCATGCACACTGCATTCTGGCAACCTTGAGAAGTGTTCTGAACTTTCAAAAATTGGGTGAAGATTAGCATTATACAGTTATAGAATTTAACCTTACAAATGAAGTTTTAACTACCTGACCTGACTTCAGTTATAGTGACATGATAACACATATTTCGAGGCACAGTTGCAGGCTTTGATATTCCAAATAACAATGATATTGATAATGACATGAAATATTTTAGCATTAGGTACCACTAATGTGATTATTGGCCCCTTCAGTATATATTTTCCCCTACAAAATACCAATTTCTGGATTCAGCTGGAGTATGCAGTGTGTGAGCTTAAGATGATAGCTTAACCACAATGGACCATAGCTAACTGTGCCACCCAGCCTACCACCTCCTTTAATGCACATCCAATATAATACACCAAGGTGCCTACTCCGTGATTTGTTCAAGCCACATGTTGTATATCTGCTGTTCATATTAATCAGCATGCATTGCCTGCTGATATCATGAATCCATTTTAGTTTTCGTTGTCTATATATTTCAGTGTGTCTGGGTCATTGAATCATTTTTGTCATTTGTCAAGCTCAATATAGAATGCAGAAGCTTCAAAGTGAACTTTTAGTATTGTTCTGTAGATTAAATAGTCACCACATGTTGAAATTTCTATGTTCACAACCTGATGTAGGTAAAAGAATGGAATGAATTTATAGGGAGGAAAATTTGGTGAGATCTTTTCAAGTATGTTTCATGGTGTGGCATAATAAAACAAATTACATCATTTATATTTTTGCCTGTGATTCAATTATTTGTTCAATATTCATATCTTTGGTCTGATGTTAGTCAATCTAAACTAAGGTAGGCTGGATAATTTCTGGTATATTTAAGGCTATGTTTTAGCCTTGCAAGCATTTGTCACATTTGTTTCAGTGATGTTTGTATCTATGTAGTTACCATTGGTGGGAACAATTAAGTTTCAAGACCTACCAAAATCCACACCTTGCAAATAATCACTTTACATCCAAGCCTAAGTAATAGCCCAGGGCAATGCTCATTATGTTATGTATATTCAGATTTACTCAATGTTTCCATGTGGTATGATTCCATATCTGCATGCATGCACAAAACACTTGAATGAAACATTATATTGATGAGATGCTTAGTAGAGGTGCACCGATGGTTATGAAATGTATTTATGGACATTATTTCACGTGTGTCTTCTTCCAGAGAGACTGAAGAGCTAGCTGACCTGCATTGGCGCCATGGCGGGTACAGTGCCGGAGGGCGATGCAGCCGCCAGGCGCAGCTCGCGCAGGCAGTGGAATCTGCGCGACGGTGCGCAGGGTTCACTGCGCCGGTTGCGCAGCACTCTGGCAGAGGACGGATGTGAGGAGTCGCAGCTGGTGCTGGCTCGCCAACTCCTGGAAGCACCGGCTGCGCCATCCGAGGCGCGCCAAAACTATGTGCAGGCTGTCTACTGGCTGACCAAGGCGTCCGAGCAGGGTCACGCAGAGGCGACGGCGCTGTTGCGCGAGTGTTTTGACGCGCAGCGCGGCATCACCGACCAGAATTACATCGACGTCAAGAATTGCCTGGATATGACTCAAGAAGAGAAGCTGTCGCGGCGTGCGGCGCGCGAGCTGTTCTCGACCATGGCCGACGGCCAGGAGTTCATCACCACGGCGCAGCTACGCAGCAGGCTACAGCGGCTCACCAGCGAGGAGTACCGCGGTCAGGCCGCCGCACCCGCTGCCAGCCAGCAGGGTGAGGCGGACGGCGCCCAGCCGCCGCCAGCCGAGGGCGGTGACGGAGATGGCGAGGAGGCCGCCGGGCAACCGCCCCCGGCTGCACCGGCGGAAGAGGCGGACGATGTTAAGGAGCAGTCGCGGCCCGTCTCCTTCCTGAGTCGGTTCGGCGGCGAGAAGCTGTCTGAGGATTCGCTGGTGGCGGCCGCTGCCAACTTCGTCAACGGCGACCTGCCCACCATAAATAGGTTCCTCAAGATCAGCGACGACGAGACTGCGTTCCGCGAGATGTCGTTGTTGGAGAAGGTCGTGTTCCACCCGGTGCGCTCCGTCGGCTACGGCTACCACAAAATGATCGAGACAATGTCGGAACGCGGCAACGCCTTTCTGCTGTCGCTGATTCCAACGACGCAGCTTAAGACGATTCTTGTGGTATTCCTCGTTTCATTCGTGGATATGCAGATGCTGCGTTCCCTGCTGCCGGTGTTTCTGCTGTACGTGTCGCTGTTTGTCATGGTCATCTCGACGCTGCAGATGCTACAGCTGCACGAGGATCTCGGAAACTTCCGCGTCTGGTCACAGGTGATGAAGATCATCAAAGACGACCTCAACACGCAGTTGGCAGAGGCCAAGTTCTGTTGGAAGAACCTGTATCCGTACTGCCGGTTCTTCGTGTCCATGGCGGTGGCGGTGACGGCTCTGCAGTACGCGCCTCCGACGACCATCTTCAGTTCAGAAGTGACAGCGCTAGCCGTGCTGATGACGGCTATCACGTTCATTTCGCTGTCAGAGCGTTACCAGCGGCTGGCCTGGCTGTCAATGGCACTGCACATGACGCTCGCCGCGCTGCACGTGTTCCCCAACCTGCGGCCGGCGCCGGCCGCCAGTCTGCAGCTGGCGCCCGGCCTGTTCCTCGACTTCTCGCTGCTGGCCACGCTGCACCTGGCCGTGCTTGGCTGCTACGCGGCCATGGCGTCGCAGGACCGCTGGCGCGGCACTTACCGCGTGCTAGTGCCGCACCTGGCGTCGGTGGTTTGGTTCCAGGTGGCCATCCTCTTCGCAGGCGATGCGACCCCCGGCGGCGTGCTGCGCGCCATCGGCACGTTCTTCGGCACGGCGTTCGCGCTGCCCATCATCGGCGGCTTCCTGCTGGTGTTCCCCGCGGTGGCGCTGGGTCGGCAACTCTACCAGGCCGGCTTCCTGCTGCAGGCGGTCGTCACCGTGGCGCTGCTGGCGCTGCCGTTCGGCCTGGCATACCTGCGCAGTCGGCATGCATCGCTGACGCGCGTCGTCAGCTCGTACCAGGTGCTGGTGTTGGCGCTGGGTGTGCTGTCGCTGCTGCCGGCCGTGCAGATCACCTACCTGACGGCGCCGCCGCCCACTGATGTGGAGGCGCTGCCGTGGCAGCAGTACTACAACGTCTGCCACCGACCGGCCCTCGACGAGGCGACTCAGGCGCAACTGCAACACGGCTGTCAGCTGCTCGAGGGAGCCACCGTCGAGTGGGAGGGCGTGGTGTCCGATGTGCGCGTGCGGTCGGCCGAGAACAAGCTGCAGTCGCTGATCAGTTTCCTGCCAGTGGGACTGCAGCAGACGCTGGCCTGCGTGTACGGCCGTCCCATTGGCGATTGCAACGCCGAACTGATGGACGAGCTCGGCTTCAGTCGCTGCAAGACAGCGCACGCCGTCATGACCTCTCGCTGCACGCTCCGCTCGTGGACCCGCTACCAGTTCCACATCATTGTGCACATGTCGGTCGGCTTCCTGAACGTGAGTCCAGCGGAGGTGTATCTGGTCGCCGACAACCAGTTCCAGGCGTTCGGGCTGAATCTGCGGCAAGGCGACCGGCTGGTGTACCGCGGCCAGCTCAGCGGCGGCCTGGGCACGTCGCGGCCGCAGGTGCAGCTCACCGGGCTGCGCTGCATCAGCTGTCAGCAGGAGATCTCGCCCATCCTGGAGGTGACGCAGCGCGACGTCGTCAACGAGCTGGTCACCAGCGCCGGCGCCGTCTTCAACTTCGTCTGCTCGCCGCTGCTGCGCTACGATACCGATCCGGACGCGACCTGACGGACCGTCGGCAGCGGTGGAGCTGTGTCGCTGGCGTCTGGCGTGGCGACGGTCGGTGAAGCGGGCCTGTGGAGATAACAGGTCGGCGACGTGGCCAGGTGATGGCTGGATTCCGCGGCCGGCACTGGCCTGAACGGGACGCTTGTGTAGAGCTTCTAATCTGTTGTTGCACCAGCGGTGGCAGGCATTAATCACTGAGTAGATCCGGTGCGTAGCGTAACAGACACCATTATTATTTGGTGATGGGGTTGCACGTCACTTCCTGCTGTGGTCTTCTACTCAGCTAGTCATGCAGTGTGAGTTTCTGAGGCGTGCTTCTCCGTGAGTGGTTCGCGCTGCGGAAACCCATTGCACATGTACACAATTTCTCGGTTCTTATTCAATGTTGGGAGAATTGTGTTGGAACAAGGCATCCGCTTCCGTTCCGCGCAATCGCCGAAATATGTTCAATGAGAATATCACCGCTTTTGTGTGAGATGTTTCATGAGGTATCGATCAAAATAATCGTTAGTAGCCTTCGTCTCTTGAAAAAAAAAAATGAACAGTACCCATATTCTTCTCACTGTATGGATACGAATATGATGCGCAGTGTGATGATTATTAGTACATACGGCGTATTATTTTCTAAGTTGAAGTCGTGAAGCTGGTTCAACACCAGGGTTGCCTTAAAGCTTTATTTTGATAAGATAGGATGAAACGTGAATGGAACACTTCGATGTGAATGAAGGTGTTCCATTAGCATTTCATTTAAAGGAGAGTAATCTCTGCAACAGGCATGTCCCTTATCTTGCTGCATGTGACGCTTTGGTGTCGTTGGTTAAATCAAGGATGTCACTGGATTGTTCGCTGCTTCGATGGGACAGCCCTTACTACCTTTGCGTGTGTGTGTCTAACTTCCGTAGAATGTATAGACATTTCCTCCAAAATATGTATAACTTTTCTAGTCTGCGAAATATATTTGTAACATAGTCCTGTTTCTTCTCAAAGGAACATGGGCGCTGCATAACCATTGCAGTTGATGCGCCCTAAAACTCTAATAACTAACGAACGTATCAAAGGAACACACGTTTAAATCCATGGAGACAACCAGGAAAGTCCTATTGGTCATATTGACTGATGCAACCATACTACTTTAACCCATCGTCGGTGCGCCCGAGTCGGCGACAGCGGTGATGCTCGCCGATCATCGGGATAGACGAGGGAGCTGTAACTTGGTGCAGGCTCCGCCGTAAATCTCAGCCTTCTGCTCGAACGTCGGGTGCAGACAGGCACCACGCGTGACATCGGAGGTATAGTGATACGTGATGGGATCCCCATGGCCCCAATTCGCGCTGGTCGTCCCATGTGGCTACCATTCAAAATAACCACTTCAATAAAATAGCCAGCAGCCGTACGCTTACTTACTCAAGCGTAACCATCCGAAAGGCAGACCACAGGGCACCGAGACCTCTTGCATGATGGCGCGCTTGCACGGCAAATAAGATATCAGGTTATTTCGCCTTTGGCCACGCGTCCTCCAAAAACTTGCGTTCCGGCCACCCATATAGTGGGAAAACATGACAATTTTTGGAGACGTTCTCCGAGGTCGCGGAGCGCGATGACCAAAATTGGCTCTGTTAGTGTTTTCCGTTCTGAAGTTTGTCATCCAACCGATGTAAGATATGGTTACTATGACGTCATAACAATTAGCAACTTTGAACGCATTGGTAGCAGGGTCATGCCGCAAACACTGGACCTCTGCTTTAACTTTGCGTTGCGCACTGCTACCAAAATCTGGGTGCTTGTACTTAACTCAAATCAAAATCCGGCTCCGGACTCAGTGGTTGGCCCCGGAGGAGGGTTCGTATCACGTAGGTAATTAGCTGCGTAGGTAGCTGCGTAGCTCTGAGGTGAGAGTGAAGTATTTTTGTTTGTTTTATATATGGTTCACCGTGTACTGAAGTCAACAGTGGAAGGAAGGTGCATTGCTCCTGCGAGTTATGAGAGACGAAGCCGGGCTATTTATTCTGATTCACCGCCAAGCGGTGCCATACATTGCTCACTTCTTTGTTCCAATGCATTGACACTTGATTTGACAAAAGAATAAGAATCTGCTTCTAACAAAGCTGAAACCTTCATTTTTATGCCAGTAATTATGGTATTATTTTGAAGAAAAAAAGGTGTTTTTGGAATTTTGTTCAATTTGCTTATGGTATTCATACTATGTTTATTAATGTTATTCAGATATCATATTCCAAACAAATTCAAAAATTATAAAAATCAACAATTTTACATCATCAATTTGATCTCAGCCAAGCTCATCTGAGCTGCACCAAGCTATGAGCAAAGCTAGTAGCAGTACCAGTATTTACCTGAGTTGAGGTCCTGACCCAAACACTAATGTGAAGAAGCAAAGCTTTTGGCATGAAGCCCATTGAAAATATGGTGAAGTTGCAGTTTAATGTAATTCTGAAATTATTAAAAAAATTTATTCATGGCAGGATTTATTGTAATATTGCAGTTTATGGTATCCATGAAACAGAATAGGACCATCTCTAGCATAGTAATCACGCCATTGATCAGCCTTAGGTCCACGTCAGTGAATATTACTAGAATGATCACTGTGTGAGCCACTCCTGCAGCTTGATGTCATCAGCAGGTTTGAACACTCCATCCCTCAGCCCTACTAATGTTGGTTCACAAAGATGATAAAGAGGAGGGGCCCTAGACAGAGCCCTGTGGCACTCCACTCAGAACATCTTTCCAACCAGATTTACATCCATTCAATACTACCCTTTGTTTCCTTCCCTGCAACCTCTTAAATCCATGGAAACTTTTCCTACAATGGCATAGTTGTTTTAATTTGGATTACTCCATGTGGCTGTCTAAAAAACTTAAAGTCCAAGTACACAACATGCATCCTCTTACATTGACTATGTAACATACTCAATGAACTCCAATAGGTTAATTAAACAGCCATAAATCCATGTTGAGTATCCCTTAAAGGTTGTGCATCAGGATGAATCTGAACATTCTGTAACCAGCTTTTCAGTACTTGCAAACAATGGTCAAACTGACTGGCCTGTAGTTTCCTCACTTCCTATTTCCATTTTTAAAAATTGGTACTACACTTGCAGGTTTGTCAAATCTTCAGGTACTTCTAAACACTCCATAGATCGCCTAAAATGATACTAGGGGTTGCTAAAGCTTTAGCACACTCTACTAAGATCTAGCATATATTTCATCTGGTCAACTTTTAGGTTTATATTCTGCAACTCTTCCCGCTTCTTAGTTATAAGATCCTCCAGCATATCACCGCCATGCATGGCCTACAGATGTTCCTATTGTCCAGAATTATCTTTAGTGAAGACGATGAGAATTGCTTGCTTAGGGATTCCACAATGTAATCATCAACCCACCCCATCTACCCCAGTGTCCCCCCGAAATTAACAAAAATCCAGCTTCCCCTCCGAGCAGTTCAGCGTCAACCCAACATTCGCTCGCCCATCCCCCCCCGCGGCTGCGCCGCCCCCCGCCCCTCCGCCCCCCCCGCCAGGCCCGCCCCGCCCCCCCCCCCAACTCACCCGCCCATCCCCCCCCCCTCCCGCGACGAAACCAGAATCAAACAATATTGTCTTTATGTCATGGGTGTCAAATTAAAATGAGATTTTAGTAGGTGTGCCCATATGCCTGAATAATAAACCAACCTATTGCTTCATTTTTGGCCAAGCTGAAATACTGAAATGTCATTCCAGGTGAACCTACTGATATGACATTTATGTTGAGGAAAAACCCAAATAATCAACAAACTTAGTACTCAATTTTTTGGCCAAGCTGAAGTACTGAAGGGTCATTGTAGATCAACCTGGTGATGTGACATTTATGTTGAGGAATGGCCTGTGAAATATGAAAATATGTCTCAGGTTCTTTCAGCAGAATCATTCAAGCAAAATTTTGGCTCATTTGACATCTGAGTAGCTGAAGGTTAGGTCTAGTAAGTTCAATGTAGATCTTATTGTGAATCATATTCACTCAAATGTATAGCAATATATAGTGTTGCATGTTAATATTTAGTTAAGCAGTATATGCTAGTTCAAGTAAGTTGAAGCTTAATTTTCCCTGGTACAGCATTTCTAGGTGCAAAACTATGCTCACAAAAATAATGATACTGAAACATCACCTTCACTACATTACTCCAGGCACCTCTGATCATCTAGATTAATATTATGATGCCTGATCATAACTTAAAAACCATGGGCACTGAACATTAATGTTGTCTGCTGTCAAGCTATCCAAGTATTTATGCCAACATATGTTGCACTCTCCCTCACACACCCAAATAATGCATGCATAATCAGCACAGTATTTTTGTATATTGCATTTTTCCAGATAGATGATGGATCTTCATTATATATGGTTAAATATGTAACTTTGCATTCTGCAGTTATTTCTTTATTTTTGTAACTTGTTGCATGCCTCAATAATGGCAATTTGTTAAAATGAGTACAAAGCAAACATATTATGCTAATAGTAAGTTTCTGGGATATCTGTGGGAAACAAAGTGTTGGATTCATGCAGGTATCATGTTTGGTTATGAAGTTGTTAGCAATCAAAAACACATTTGCAAGGTGACTTCTCAAAAATGTTTGTGTCCATGACTTATGAACTGTTGCTGGGACTTCTCTCAATTTTTTGCAGCTGGAATTGAAACCAAAAGTAGCCATTTTGTTACAAAAAGCACAGGTGCACTGGTATTGTGTTATAACTGCTAAGAAAGCTAATATAGATGATGTGCTTATTTTCATGGCTCAATAGAGCATCACAATCTTAGAAAGGAAAATACATGTGAGCAAATGAATCAGCAATATGAAGTCACTATATGTGTCATTTTTAGGGCAAGGAGTGGAACATTGTTGATTAATATGGGAGGTAGAAGTCTGGACTATTCCTTCTTGTCACTTTCCAGTCAATTGTGATAATTTGGGGACACTGCTTCTCTGTCTGTTCTTCAGTTTTGTTCCTGTTTCATCCCATACCATCCCATCCTGTCCATCCGTCCCTACGTCCGTCCCTACGTCCGTCCCTACGTCCGTCCCTACGTCCGTCCCTACGTCTGCCCATACGTCTGCCCATCAGTGTAAAATAATTCACGATGTGACCTGGAAATTCACAGTTAATGGAATTGTAATATTTCATCCTTCTCTTAGGTTTTTACGAGTTTGCCACATGATGTATGGGCAGTCATCATGCACACGACATCAAGTGGCGATCCTTTATTTTCTTCCAATCTTTCACTATTCCCGAGCAACTTCTTTCTTCATGAACACAGTTAATGGTGAAGTAATTTTAAGACACTGCTGCCCATACGTCCGTCCCTACGTCCCTCCGTCAGTCCCTACGTCCGTCCGTCAGTCCCTACGTCCGTCAGTCCGTCCCTACGTCCGTCAGTCCGTCCCTACGTCCGTCAGTCCGTCCCTACGTCTGTCCCTACGTCCGTCCCTACGTCCCTCCCTACGTCCCTCCGTCCCCCGTCAGTCCCTACGTCCGTCCGTCAGTCCCTACGTCCGTCAGTCCGTCCCTTCGTCCGTCCCTATGTCCGTCCGTCCGTCCGTCCCTACGTCCGCCCGTCCCTTCGTCTGTCCGTCCCTACGTCTGTCCCGACGTCCTTCCCTACGCCTGTCCCTACGTCCGTCCCTACGTCCGTCCCTATGTCCGTCCCTACGTCCGTCCCTATGTCCGTCCCTACGTCCCTACGTCCGTCCCTATGTCCGTCCATACGTCCGTCCCTATGTCCGTCCATACGTTCGTCCCTATGTCCGTCCCTACGTCCGTCCCTATGTCCGTCCGTCCGTCCGTCCGTCCGTCCGTCCGTCCGTCCGTCCGTCCGTCCGTCCGTCCGTCCGTCCGTCCGTCCGTCCGTCCGTCCGTCCGTCCGTCCGTCCGTCCGTCCGTCCGTCCGTCGTCCGTCCGTCCGTCCGTCCGTCCGTCCGTCCGTCCGTCCGTCCGTCCGTCCGTCCGTCCGTCCGTCCGTCCGTCCGTCCGTCCGTCCGTCCGTCCGTCCGTCCGTCCGTCCGTCCGTCCGTCCGTCCGTCCGTCCGTCCGTCCGTCCGTCCGTCCGTCCGTCCGTCCGTCCGTCCGTCCGTCCGTCCGTCCGTCCGTCCGTCCGTCCGTCCGTCCGTCCGTCCGTCCGTCCGTCCGTCCGTCCGTCCGTCCGTCCGTCCGTCCGTCCGTCCGTCCGTCTGTCTGTCTGTCTGTCTGTCTGTCTGTCTGTCTGTCTGTCTGTCTGTCTGTCTGTCTGTCTGTCTGTCTGTCTGTCTGTCCTTCCGTCCGTCTTTTTTGTCTTTAGGTATGTATGTTCTTGTTTCTATTTGTATGTTTATCTTAGCTTTTCTGTGTCTCTCCTTCAGTAGGCTTTAGTTACTGCACTGATCCGTAGCTCTTTATCTTCCCTCCATGAATGTTTCACAATGACCTGTTTAAATGGTGTTGCAGCTACCATGGAGCTATAGTTATCACAGTATTTTTTTCATACAATGTTCATAGACGTTATGCTGCATGTTAGAATATTTCTGTACATCCATCCTTTATCATGAATTGAGTGAATGAAATGAAATGTTTCATTGATGTCTAATTTGTTTTTCTGCTTTAGTGCGCCGGCAACGAAGCCACTTTTTCACAAGACAAATGTAAGAATGTGTGCGGAAATATGGCACATATGGTTTGGACTTGCATGGGTTTTTGCACACAAGATGCAAGCCAGTGAAACAACATGATGATAAATCATGACAGAATCCTGGTGACATATCATGGCACACAAACAGCAAATTGTGTTCTTCCTGCTGGGTTACTTGTCTTTTTATCTGAGAAGCATTGCAGGTAAGCTACTCGTCAGTGTGTTCGTGTGTCCAAGGTGTCTTATTTTGTGGAACATATTTCATATATTGAAATTGCCTATTGTATGCTTCGCAAATTAATCTGAGATATTAGTTATGAAACGAACTGTTATAACAATTACACATCTTCATCATTTAAGTCAACTTGATTCTTTCCTCCATCATGCCATTGTTGTTACGTTAATGTTTCCTGTATTTTGTGTTGTAGCATTCTCAGGTCTGGACAATCTGGTGATAACATTGCTGAGTCAGAAGCATACATATCACATCCAGCAGGCCGCGGCAACGAAGGCTTCCATACTGGATAGCTGCGTAACACAAAACATAGTAAGTGTGATACAGCTTATGGGAGAAAACATCACAGTTGGTATTTGGTCATTCTGATTAACTAGAACTGTTTTCATACCTTTGAAAATGTTGGAGGAGTAAAGTCACATTCCGGAGTTCTTACAGGATATGTGTTCCATTTTCCACCACCAAATTATGCATCCATGCTGTTCAGGAATACACAGGATATCAGCTGGGACATTATCCTATGAGACTGGCTGTACTCGGATTGTTTTAAGAGATGCTCTTGTACTTTTCAGTCTTGTCCAATCGTCCATCTGGCTCATGAAGACTTCCGGAGTATTCACTATTGGACGGTTTTTCCAGTGCTGCCCATGTAGGTATAAGTTTTTCTCTAATAGACACTATTTTGTGGTTGTGGGGAGGGGAAATCTTGCCTCATCCCATGTTGACTATCCATCACTCCCAGCTTGAATATGGATTTTAGCATGGAGTTAGCCTTCCGAACGCTTGATACTTTGGTGCATCGATTCCCTGAAGCGAATCGTGCTCTGCCATAGTTATTATACAGAAGGGAATTTGGTTGCTGCCTTAATGTCCATTGTGCCATATTTCTCGAGCCTTCTTGATGTTTAATTTCTTGATCTTTTGTGTCTGTGGTGCTGCAGAGTGTATGCTCATATTATGTGATAGGTTATTTAGAACTCATCGTTTTCCGAAGTATTGACAATTAGATGTCCAAAGGTATCCAGGTTCAAGCATGATCTGACTCCGTGTGTTGTGTGCATGGGTAAATATTGTTATGTATCTTGGAATATATCAAATACATTGTATTTGAAAAAATACGGACTACGTCGATCTTCCCCAATGCTGATCAATCCTCAGATGAATGCATCTCTTCAAAAATCGAAATATTCAAAATGGTGGAACTCTGATGTATATTTCTGCTACGAGTGCTGGAGAAACCCGCTGGAACTCAAATTAGGACTAAGCCAGTATCTATGGCATCGCGTTTTCACCACTGACCTCTATATATAGCTAGACGGACAACTCATCTTTTTAACACCGGGCAAAACGGCGGCACTGGCAGGCGCTTCACGGTGTGTTGTGGATTAAAAGCTGTGATGATGGGGAGTTCTAGGTGGCGAAAATGACTATCATTTTAAAATATTATATTCAGATATGAAACAAAAACTTTGCTTGATATATCTATGGATATATATATATATATATATATATATATATATATATATATATATATATATATATATATGTGTGTGTGTGTGTATAATGTATTTATTTTTTATATATACATACATATGCATACATAACATATATGTATTAATATATCAAGCGAAAACCACATCATCCATTCCACATTAAGCCTGTACCCTGACCTGCTGCATTGCTGCTGTTCATCCCCTTGCGGGGAAAGATATAGAGAGGACAGGGAACATGTGTTCGCTCATGGCAATGTTGCGCCCATCTTGCGAGAAAAAGTGGTCCTCCAATCGGGCTCGAGTGCAACCCTTTATAATTTTTTTCTCAGCTAAACGTGCTCCTCAAGATGAAAATGTGCCTTTTATAATCATTCAGTGCACCCCTCCCCTGTAATTTTCAGCCGAAATCTCCCGTCCCAAGACCTTTGGGTATCCCCCTCTCCAAATTGTCAGATGAAGGTGCGCCTGAGGGCTCGTCCAGTGGCTCCTCCTTCCATGAAATGTCTTGGATCCATCCTGTCCTCTTTGCTACGCCCTTGGAAGTGGCGATGGCTAATAGAAATAACTACAATTAAAGAGGATGTCCTGAGCGCACGGATTTTGATTTTGAAAAATTATTTGGCAGTGGCAAAATGCATGAAGGCAATGGGCAGGACCAAGTGGATTGGGGAAGCCCACCCCATAGGCTCCCATGCCGAATATTTTAGGGAGACCAAAACCATTATTGATGGAGCATTTTCCCCCTCGAAAGTAGATACGATAACACCGCTACCTGACCGTCAACCTGTGCCCTGAGGCTCGAGTGCAACCTTTTATATTTTTCAGCTGAAGACTTCCAAATGAAAATGTGTCCCTTAAAACCATTGAGTGAATCCACTTTAATTTTCACCCAAAGTCTTCCTTCCAAGACCTTCGAATGCGCCCCTCTAGAAATTTTGAGCTGAATGCACCACCGGGGGCTCATCCAGCGTCTCCAGACATGCCCCATTCCATGAAAGATCCTGGATCCACGCCTGCCCTCTGGGTTATGCCCTTGGAAAATATCCCGGCCTGATAGAAAGAACTGCAATTAAAGACGAAGTTCTGAACACACGGATGTTGATTTCTGAAAAGTATTCGGGCGTGTGATGGGAGGTGAGGGAGGGAAAAATAGATGAAGGCAATGGGCATGCCCAAATTTATTGCGGAACATATTCAATAGTGTCCTATGTTAAACCATTAAATTATTGGTGGGGGCAAAGCCAACATTCATGTGGCACTTGTACCCTTGAAAGTATATGAAGCATCCCTGTGCCTGAGCATCAACCCGTGTTCCACAGGATGGTCGGCGGATTCAGAGACTTGTCCTAATGAAATTTGGAACCTGCGCCCCTCCGCGAAAGCTCAAGTGCTCCCCTTCATAGTTTTGGGCCAGAAGCACCCGTTCGGTGTGCTCAAGTACACACCTCCTCCCCTGCTAAGCGGATTTTCGGCCGAAGGTGAAAATACCCCTTTTGGTATTTTCCCATGTTGCACCTAAGAGGTGGCCCCATAGATAAATACCCATCTCCAATGACAATTACTGGGTTCAACCCTGATTATAATATGGGGTGCACACACAGTACACATTGGCTGCCAACTACAAACATTCCCAGCGTTACGTCGCAGGCGTTTTTCGG
Source organism: Imbricaverruca yamaguchii (assembly GCA_034440575.1). Classification (NCBI taxonomy): domain Eukaryota; kingdom Metazoa; phylum Arthropoda; class Thecostraca; family Neoverrucidae; genus Imbricaverruca; species Imbricaverruca yamaguchii. The sequence continues at coordinate 636,950 of JAOTOL010001410.1, read as the reverse complement.
GTATCCTGGGTCTAAATTGCATGGGGTACATATGCCGAATACCACACGAAGTTGGCGAAACGATGATAGAAGTTAGACCTCAAAGACACAATTACATTTTTTCTGCCCCAGCTGGGACCGGCAGAAATAGGACGAGGAGCGTGCGGCGGGTGGCGAGTTGTCTGTCTAGTTATATATAGGAGTCAATGTTCCTCACGTTCTTGAAACATGATTACACTTGACTGGACCTAGGTTATTGACTTGACGTGACATGGGTGTATTTTTACAAATATAGGTTTGATTAATTAAGAAAGTACGGATCAAATCACAGCCTACCGCGCTGTTTCGTTCACCGTCTCTTGCCGAAAGTCTGGGAGTATAAGTCCCCCGCCGCTGAGACGGTTAAAGAAAATTGGTGTTTGGTTTTGTTGAAATGAAGATGAGTATTAGATTGCATTTGTGTTGATGCGCTGGATTTGAATATGCTATCAGCCAAACCAAATTAACCAGCCAACTTCAGTTCATACGCGACTGATTGGTGTTGAACGCTCGCGACGTTGTGCACATTTCAAGCTGTGTGTGTCCTATAATCATTACCATTTGTATGCTGGCTCACTTGAGGTCCATCGACGTGAATGGCCACACATAGCCCATCTTTTGCTTTAGGCCAAAAAAAAAACATTGGGTTCTTACACCGTATCTCTTGTGAAGAGGGCGGGGCGCTGCTATGCGTCACACTATATGGAGGTACATTGAACTCTGTATTTCCTCGGCTGTCACCCCAGTTGCGAATGGTAGCTAGGGTGACAGCCTAACCTAATCCATATCGTACATGCGTCCACAAGCTTACCTGTGTATCCTAGCACTTATTCGATGTCTTTCAGAGTTTTGCAGTAAGCGAACTTTTGCGATTGATGAGTGTTCTCGACGTTATTGACCGATTGTTATCCATGTCCGTAATATACAGATCGCCTGGATGTTACCTCTGTTTTGTCCTTGGTTAAGCCTATGCTATCATGGCAAATCATTATAATGTTACGCCAATTAATTTGCCTTTCTTTCGTTCAGTTTCCCTCATGTGCTTAGAAAATAAAGTTTTGAAATTAGTCATATTTACAATTTGTGTTAATATTTCCCCTTTACAGTTTATCCAGAAGCCATGGTCAGAATGCAACCTGGTTCTTATTCGGAACTGAAGCCATGGATGTTCAACCTACAGTCATGGCCTCAATGTTGTCAAAATTCAATTCGAAAGAGGTGAGTTCTCAATAGTTCGCTATCTCAAAATAGCTGACTAAGGTTGTCATTGTTGCATAGGTGTATTGTTCTGAGACAAAACACGCACAGTTGATGGGAGTGGTGGCGTCCACATCCCTTCCGTCATGCTCTTTCCGGATTGCGACCAGCTGATAATACGTGTTGAATGTGGTATGTAATGTAGAGTACATGAGGAGAACTTCATGATGTATGCATATGCACACCTTGAGTATTTGGGATGCTGCTGGCGTACATTTTGGTTGGGGAGCCCAACTATATATCAGTATCTTCGTCTCGTGTATGAGTAGTGAAGAGCTAAAAGCCTAGTTATATTTATTACAGATGAAAGCTGCTTCAGATCAAAAGATAGAATATGATTCATTCGACAGTCTTATTATCTTGGGATGGGACGTGGAGAAAGCGACTCCCCATGAACACCTCCACTTTGTGCTAGAATTGCAGGACCTGCACTACGTATGTTACTGCGCGCTCGTTGTCATGAGAATAGGTTGAGCGTGCTAGTTATTAAGCATTGCATCGACATTCTCCCCCTCACCAAACATTGTTATTGTGCTATTAGATGCATATTTAGCCAGCATTCACACCTCCTTTCTAACAGTGTCGTGTTCATAATTCATATATGTGCTGACTTTTATGGATTAGGATCACCTTGTACTACGTGCAAGTTCAGGTCTTGTTATTATGAATGATAGTGTGTATTTCAAATATAAGCCGTGAATAGTGTATGTATCATTCTTCCCAGAAACACCGAAAGCAATACCGCTCTAAGTATTGTAGTGTTTCTATATTCAGCTCAAAGGAGCGGGATGATATTGCACGGCACTGTGTCAAGTTCATGCTGCTAAAGTTTTTCCACACGAACATCTTTTTTAAATATATATATATATATATATATATATATATATATATATGGACTTAGCAGTCACTGACTGTCATGTAAAAGAATACGTTAGCACTTCGCAGTCACCGATTGTCATGCGCTATGTCGTGACTCCGACTGTGCCTGGCGCCTCAACACGGCGTCCTGCAACTGACAGGCCTTGGTGGCTGTCCACAGGACGTATTCCTGGGCCGGTCGCTGCGGGACCGCGAGCCGACAATCATCCACCACTTCGCGTTCCACACGGACCCTGGCCGGTTCGCGTTCCCCGACCTGTCTGCCGGCTTCGTGCTGTCGGTCGGCCTGCTCAACAGGTGACCACGTCGGCCCGTCTGCGGTCCGTGCTCGTGGCAGGCTGAAGCCAGCCCTGACGTGCCACTGGCAGTGTGGCGCTGTGGTAGTGACATGTCACCGGCGCCAGACCTGATGATGCGTCACTGGTGCCAGACCTGATGATGCGTCACTGGTGTCGAACCTGATGATGCGTTACTGGCAGTGTAAAATAATTGACCATGTGGCCTGGAAATTTACAGTTAATGGAATTGTGCTATTTCATCTTTGTTTTAAGTTTTTACCATATTGCTACATGTGTGGGCAGTCATTATACACACGACTGCTAAAACATGTAAAATGCATGTGACTGAAGTGAAAGGCATTCCGCTTTTTTAATCTTTAAGTAGCGATCATTTCATCATTCTTCCAATCTTTCACTATTCCCAAGCAACTTCTTTCTTCATCCACACTGTTAATGGTGAAGTAATTTTAGGACACTAGTTACTGGTGTCAGACCTGATGATACGTCACTGGTGCCAGACCTGATGATGCGTCACTGGTGTCAGACCTGATGATGCGTCACTGACTCTATACCGATACCGAACCTGATAATTCGTCACTGACTGCCGACACCGGACCTGACGCTGTGTCACTGCCACGATACTGGGACAACGCCTGATGTTGTGCCACTGAGCCAGCGCCTGCTACTTTGCCACTGACTACAGGCGCCGGACCCGATGCTGTGCTACTGGTACGATACTAAAACAAAATCTGATAATGTGATGATGTGTCACTGGCACGACACTGCGGCAACGCTTGAAACTGCGCCACTGGCACGGTACTCGCACAGGATCGGTCCCACGCCACCATTGCTCATGTAAAAACTGCCACTGAAAACTACCCATGCAAAAAACACACGACCTTGCTCTTACACCACACAAATTATCGTGGGAAGCATGTACATGACTTCATTTCTAACCAAGTTTCTACGAACTGCTTCTACTCAACAAGACTGTTAATGGAAGAATTTTACGTGACATTTCCTCTGCACGACAGAACGTAAAGTGCTAAAACTTGTAGGCAACTTTATTTTTCACTCAAAATTGAATGCAGATTTTAATGCTACTCGAGACGGATACTAATAATTAATAACTAATACTCTAAAAATAATAATACTAAGTCTTGCTACCCAGCCCAGAACTGATATGGTGTCACTGACATGCTGATTTAGGTTTGTGTCTGATTGTGTTGCTGGTATTCTTTTGACAGTAGGTCTGATATCATGATGTATATTTAGCTGGCCCCAGATCTAATCCCGATCTTGGAAGGTGCTGATACGCTGAAAAATAACTGGGCACCGGAGCGATGGGAGAAATCCCGCGCTTTGGAACAACAGAAATTATATAATTGCACGTTATCACGATTTTTTCAATCATAGTTTCCCAGTCTTATTAGTAGTGCACCGATATTGCCATTATAGTTGGTACGGTAGCCTCCGTGTCTACAAGCACTGTGATCCAATGTAAACATGTCCCTTTATTGTGCAAATGGATAGCATTCGCTAGCAAATACGTCTTCCCAGTTGCATTCTCTTTTTCAGCGATCTACACTCAGACGCCAGAAGTGGGGTATTACAATCTGTCGCTGGTCTCGGGTGTGTTGTGCTCATGTGTGCCTTGAGTCATTTTCTCCCGTGTTTCCACTCCATAAGCTGTGTTGTACGTGGTACTGCAAGATTCTGGTGCCCCGAGTCTCGTGTGTTTTGTCACCTGTGTGTGATATTCCACGACATGTACACCTTATCATGTGTGCTATGTCTCCCGCCATCCAATGTGTCGTGCTACAGCTCATTTGTCCCTCATGTGATGTGTTATGTCTCCTGTGTGTGGTGCTCCAATTCATGTGCCCCGTCTCCCATGTTCTGTGCTAATATGCATAATGTGCTCCAGGCCATATACTTATTGTCGCGTGTTGTTTGCGCCCGTGTGCGGTGTGCTCCGTATCCCGTACGTCCTGTTGACGCCGCGACTGACTGTCCGGCAGACTGGCGCGCCGATACTCGGCCATGTGCCGGCCACCCGTCGACTTCTCCATCGACCCTATGCACGAGCTTGCGCTGTTCGTGTGGCAGAGTGGCGAGGGCACTGCTCTGATGGATCCCGGCGCCCTGTGCACCGCCGTCACCGACATGGCCGCGGCCGGCTGCGCCACCAGCCAGCGTGCGCCACCAGTCTGCGTGAGTGAGCACGGCGGGGTCGCTGGGCGCTATATAACCAACGCAGCCGATGTGCCCGTGAGCCCAAATAACCAACCAACCAACGGCGAGGTCGCGCGCATCAGTACTGGTACAGCGCGTCTGACGTGTTGAGCGTCCCAGTGACGCAGGAAATGCACAGCACTTATGCAGCAGGTGTTTAGTTCCGTGGATCCGGCCAGCCACCAGACCAAGCTGGCAGCCATCAATGCAATCACCCAACGATTATGAAATCGTATTGATCAAGATGTGGTATGTGTCCATTTGAACATTGACAAAGGCTCGGCACCGTAAACTTTTCGTTTCGAGGGAGAACACAAGAAGGTGGCCACCCTCCCTCCGCATCACCGGTGCGCTGGCATTCGTGTAGCTCCTTTTAGCTAGGGTAGCATCTGTCTGTGGCGTTGCTCCTGTGACGTGACGCGATGCACAGACAGGTCGGGTGGACGAGTCGACGGTGCACTTCGCCGTGAAGACGTGCTCGCAGTTCCACCAGAGTCGACTGCCGGTGGTGCGCGACACGTGGGCCGGCGATGCGGTCCATGTCCAATACTTCAGCGACGTCACAGGTACTCTCTCGTCCCACCACACCGCCACTGCGACGTCGCACACGCTGCTGTCCGACCTGCGGCACTGGATCGGATCAGAGCAGACCAGACCAGACAGGGTCAAACATACCCGAACCAGACTAGACCGGGCCGTCACCGTAACTTGGGGAGTTGACGGTTACGCTATGCAGACTGCGTGCTAGGAGAAAAACGATCATACTTGGTGTCGTCCGTTTTTATCTGTATGTATGCGTTTTACCGTAATTATTTGGTTATTGGTGTCCAAGGCCTCAGCCATGATCTGAACCAGTCACACGGTGCCCGTGCAGCATACCTTCTGCCGTCCAGCGCATAATAAAACTCATCAAGATGTGTGTCCGTGGGCAAGGTGTGCCCGTTGCGCGAGTAGTTTGCAACTGGTGGCGTTTTGAATTAAACATCAAGTATCATATAATATTATATCAAATATCGAGGTGATGCACATTCAGCCTACAGCTGCCGGATGAGCCGCCTGTGACTTGTGCACAGACGAGCTGTTGGGAACAGTCGGCGTTGGACTGGCCAACACGGAGCGGGGCCACTGTGCCAAGACGATGCGGATCCTGCAGCTGTCGGCCGCGGTGCCGGGGCTCAGATGGCTGGTGGTGGCTGACGACGACACCATTCTCAGGTGTGCGCTCGTCTGGTCAAGTGTTGTCGCATGCGATGATGGTGGTGTGTTCGGACGCTATGTTCAGATGTACGTTCAGCTCCCCAGGCGTGGTCGCATGTGATAGTGCAGTCTCCCGGCATCATATTCATTTGGTCTGCCGTGGTAATAGTGGTCTTAGTTGTGGTAGCATGTTCGTACTTTAATTATTATGCTCATCGGTTGTTATCGCTCTTTCATGGTTTCCAGATGTCCATTGTCCAAATTTAGTTGTACACCACCTCCTGAGATGTGTACTGTCCCCCATCTCGGACGAACAAGGCATCGCTTAGGTCTACCGTCCAAAGACAAGAGGACGTAAGTACCATGTTTACGAAAACGAGTACTTTATATCATCCGAACCGTTACGGAGTGACCTGTCTTCTGAAATTTGGCTTTTGAGGAAGATTTTTAATCTAGCGTTAAGTGTACTCAGTTTTTCATCAGGAGTTATGTATAATGAACTCACCCTGCCAAAAGAGCGTACGCATACAAAAATACATCTCATATTACTTTAGCTATTCTGCAATGGCGTAAAAACGTATATATTGAAGAATGCGTCCAGTGCAATTCTGCATAGTCACCTGGAATACCTTTTTGTGGAGTCAAAGACCCTTGAATCATGATACGTCTTCCCGCTAATTCTTTCTTCTTTCTGCCACAATTCCCCTTTCATGTTGGTGGTGGCGAAAGAACGTGTCTCACGAGATGCGTCCTTTTGTCAGAGGACCACTGCGGTGCGACGTCGGTAGTCATATCTCTGAGATATGTGAGAGGAGGATTAACAATGCGAAGGCCTGGTTATCCACACAGAAATACAAATCGACGATCATTTCTGGGAACAAATGTTCCAAAAATGTAATTCTATTCGATTCAAATGCAACGAACCAAGACTTCTAGCTGGTGTTCCACGTGCGATAATGCAAACCCCGAGAGCTGGCCAAACTTGAGTCATTATATGTTGTCATTGTATATGTTTATGCAGCAAATTGCGCATGCGTTTCCTCTAGAAAACAACCTATCACCCAACAAAAAATACGTCTTTCTGTCTGATGACTCATTAGCTTGCACTGCAAAAAAGCAAAGGCATGCACAAATACATACATATGGCGGATAAGGAATGTCATAAGATTTTTGGTCTACACCGGTTCGAATAATATAAGATAATTCCCCGTTGTCCAACTAGTATCTAAGACAATGGCATAATCACGAAAATAGCTTACCTGAACATGTTTAAAATCCGGGACACGTCCTTTCGCTTTTGGACTTGAGGTGTATGCTGTTGAGATGCTCAGGTATGCATAAGAGCCGTCAGGAATGTAATGCTACCACTTATCACCGTCGGCTGAACGTGTAGTGCACTCCTCAGGTGTACGCGTATATGTGCGCCAGTCACATCCCCCAACGTCGGCGTCTGCAGTGCGCAAATGTTGTGTATGGTATTATCAATGCCCCGGTGGTCGTCGATCGACGTCTCCGTCGAGTGTCGAACACAGACAATGTGACCTGCAGCTGCGGCGCCACCCCAGATTTTTGTCGATACGGAGCATGATCGGTGTCTTCTGTGTGAGGAGAATCTTCGGTGTCCTCTATGAGAGGAGAACGTTCGGTGCCTTCTGTGGATGGAGAATGTTCGGTACCTTTTGTGTGGGGAGAATGTTCGGTACCTTTTGTGTGGGGAGAATCTTCGGTGTCTTCTATGAGGGGAGAATGTTCGGCGTCTTCTATAAGGGGAGGACGTTCGGTGAATTCTGTTTTGGGTACATGTTTTTTTTTGTGTGGGAAGAATGTTCGGTGAATTCCGTGTTGTGTTTTTGTAATCGGTGTATGCTGACTGAAGGTATGCTTTGGTGGTGAGGAAACATCCGGTCGTGAAATTGTGCCCGTTGCAATAATTAGGACTGGAACATTTCTGACAAAAATAAGGAACAATGGGAACTGAAGTTCAGCCAAAGACAGTTGTGGGGCTGTAGATGCTCCGTGAAAGGAATTTAAAAAAATTCATGTCAGTCGTCCCAAGGGCGGGAAAATAGAGCTGAGCATGAAGATTGGAAGATAAAACAAGCTTTGGTTCGGTGCCCGTACCCCTTATGCATTTCTGGTCATTTTACCCAATCTTCTGGGACGTAAGAAGAGGCGACCTCAGAATTATTGAAGGGAACAGACTATTTTGAATATATTCCAAATAAATTGGGCTACGTAGCAGCCACGTATAGGCGATTATCCTCTCCGTCCCACTCCTGAACCTATTCCTTGGGCTACTCGGGGCCACTGTGTAGCATATCCTAAATTTGTTTCGACTGTTCACCCGTATGTAGATCGCTACACTAACTCCATATCAGTTCTGTATCGTAGAAAGACACTGCTCTTCTTGTGTCGTGTTTCTGTATGGTGTGAAGACTGAAGACACTAGGGTTATACGTTTTAGTGGGGGGGGGGGGGTACCGCCAGTATGACGCAGTATGACGACGCCCCTCACCATGCGGCCGTTTCAGCGTGCCCCGACTGCACGACCTGCTGACCTGCTACAACGCCGACGACGCGCTCCTGCTGGGGGAGCGATACGGGTTCCACACGTCAGGCCGCTCCGGCTACGACTACATCACAGGTGGTGGAGGTCAGCGACTGTGCTGCGCTGCTCGGGTGCTAGTTGACCCCATGTTCTGTGAACTTTGCGAAGCTAAACAGTTGTGGCCGTGACTCGGACAGGGATGGTGTTCAGTGCTTTCTGACGGCCCGCCACGGCTGCCGCTTCCCCAGTCCCCACACCACTGAGTGTAACCATGTCTCGGACAGGGATGGTGTTCAGTGCCGAGGCGGTGCACCGACTGACGGCCCATCCCGGCTGCCGCTGCCCCAGTCCCCACACCACTGAGTGTGACCATGTCTCGGACAGGGATGGTGTTCAGTGCCGAGGCGGTGCGCCGAATGATTCACCCCCAGTTGTGTTGGGTGAGACCCCACACCACTGAGCGTGACCGTGTCTCGGACAGGGATGGTGTTCAGTGCCGAGGCGGTGCGCCGAATGATTCACCCCCAGTTGTGTTGGGTGAGACCCCACACCACTGAGCGTGACCGTGTCTCGGACAGGGATGGTGTTCAGTGCCGAGGCGGTGCGCCGAATGATTCACCCCCAGTTGTGTTGGGTGAGACCCCACACCACTGAGCGTGACCGTGTCTCGGACAGGGATGGTGTTCAGTGCCGAGGCGGTGCGCCGAATGACTCACTCCCAGTGGTGTGGGGTGAGACCCCACACCCCCAGTGGGTGAGGACTGGGGCCCCGGCTGCCGCTGCCTCAGTCCCCACACCACTGAGCGTGACCGTGTCTCGGACAGGGATGGTGTTCAGTGCCGAGGCGGTGCGCCGACTGACGGCCCATCCCGGCTGTCGCTGCCCCAGTCCCGACAGTGCGGACGACATGCATCTGGGGGTGTGCGCCGCCACCGCCGGCGTGACATTGGTCCACTCGCCGCGCTTCCACCAGGTCAGTGCCGGTCTGCGGCAGCTTCGACGGAGCGAACTGAGCTGGTAGCCAGGGATGGGACGTGTGGCGAGTAGTGACAAATGGCATGGCTTCTGGTGACGTGCTGCGGCTTGTCCGTGGATATCTCATGACAATACGTAGCCGGTACTCATCCCGTTTCAGTCAAAGACCAATAGCAAACATCTGGTGCCAACCGGTGACCAGTATTGTGTGGCCAGTAGTCGCCACTGGCCTGATCATCGGCGGCCAACTGCAGGATCCAAAAATCAGTAGTTGGTCTACTAGTCAATGGTCAAGTGCCTTAGCAATCGGTGACAATTCCCGTGTCCCCAGGCACGCCCGCCCGACTACCCGGACGCCGTGCTGGCCGGCAGTCGGCCCGTTTCTTTCCACAAACACTGGATGATTGATCCGCGTGAGGCGTACCGCGTCTGGCTGCACGACCCTCGGCCGACCACTGTCGGTCACAGTGAGCTCTGAGCCACGCTTACACAGCGGCGACTAAGAGCAAGTTGACAACGAGGTGTACCTTGTCCTGTCAGTGCGGTCCAAAATAGCGATGCTAACCACCGTCGCCCCTATGGCGCAGTCATATCAAACGCATCTGTTGTGCAGGAAGCCGTTTACAACACTAGAAGCCCCGATATCGATTATATGCTGTCACCTGCAACACCAGAAGCTCTGAGCGTATTTACGAAACAAGTGTTGTAGTGTTACCACATCGGAATTGGCAGTGTTGCGGTGTCACTATACAGTATTACACTATTAATGTTATACCACACTATTGTTATTATCCATTTTATACTGACATGGAACACGTGGTAGTGGCCGTCCGTGCGTATGGTGCTGGTTCGTTGCTGTTTTAATAATCTATGTAAAACCTCCGGACGTATTATTGTCTGGGTGTGTGCAGTTGCGATGTTGTTCTTACATATCCTTAACTTCTCATATCAAGTTGTCATATCAAGACTTGAGTGGGTGATATAATGAATGATGCCTCTATCTAGCCGGCATTTTCCGGTATTGTAGCTATACATAAATTCCGGAACGAGATTTTGGATCTGCGTCTTAGATAGATGAAACATACTTTTCTTTGTAACTGTTCGATGTTAGATAGGAGGCTTACTTCGAAAGCCGAAGACATGAGGTCAGCGTGTATGATTTTACACGTAACATATCTGCGCGATTATGGCAGTTGTTGACATCTTGTTCGTAGTAAACTCGTGTGATGGACATCATCGCTCCACATGTCACTATCGTGGTCGTGTTTTGACTGAATGTTACTCAATATAATTATGTTGTGGCCTACAATCAGTGTTATTAACATTTTTGTGAACCGGTTACTAGCCCTGCATGAACGGCTATATTTGTTCTTCTCTCAGGAAACCTTCGGCTTAAAGGCAGAAGTATTCCGAACTAATAAATATTTTCGATTCGGCATGGTTCGTTTATGATTTATAGGATGATTTTGGTGGCCAGCCAATATATATTGCTATCAATCATTTTTCTCAAGGTCATATTGTTTTGTTCGACTTGACTACTTTTATAACGGCATCCGTGACCGAACCAAAAAAGCTCGACTACAGATTGGGGTCACAACGTGCAGGTCGAATGCTACTTTTGTGGGCGGTCGCAGAGTGCCCGACACCAGAATGTCGCGCAGGGAGCCGCTACTGAACAGACATGTGCCATCCTCAGGTTATGGATGGAGAATACGGTGAATGGGTGTGGTACCTAATGTGCAAATTTCGTTTGAGATAGAATCGCGTATAAGCATATCTAATTGTAACATTATCAATTTAACCGCTTTTCGACCAGTCTTCTTCGTAAACCTTCGCATCTCCCGTGATAAAAAAATCGAACAACTTTCGCTAGTGAGTTCCACGAATTCGATCCGAATGTTAAGTTGCTCTCGCTCAGAACTAGGCAAGCCGTGGCATGTTTATGAAGCAAGGCATTTCTGAGCAGCAGCATCAATTAACCACTGGCCCTCATTACGTTACAAGGCATGGTAAGTACGAGTGTTCTACTCGTAACCCACTTTCAGACTGCACAGTCATGGGTGAGGACCGGAACGCCAACGTGACCCTCGTAGCCTCACGGAGAAAAACCGATGATGCGGTCATGTTAAAATATGGGTACCTAATGATGTAATTTGATCTTGGTGGTGGTGGATTTAAGGGCGCGTCGACATCTAGGGTCGCAGACAGAGAAAAAATATAAGTTTGATATTATAATGAAATCATCTATTGTTTGGTGACGTTGGATGAGGAAACTCCAGACGTACAATTTCGTTCGAGTTGAATATTTCGGGGTCCCGCAAGCCCATCAAAGCTTCAACGGGCGGCACCTCGTTCGGATCTTGACGTCGACGTTTCACAAAACCGTTTGGTACCGCAACTTAGTCTTTTTGGAACAGCTGATATTTCAGATAATAAAATGTAGTGGAACATGTTAGTCAAGATGAGCCGCTTAATTCGAATAAATATATCATCATTCGAGCATTTCAGGTCCCTGAATGCGAAACGTGTACACGAAATTCGAACTGCTGAAGAATGTTTCCCG
>JAOTOL010001410.1:575000-620000 GCA_034440575.1 Imbricaverruca yamaguchii | reverse complement strand
ACGTCAAGGCGAGCTTGTCGAATGAACTTAAAAATATTCCCAGACGCTACGACCTAAGAGTCGTTCCCTATTAGGATACGTAAAGAAGAGTCGGTGTTCAATCGTCCTAGAATCATGGCTTGGAATCCAGCAGAACACGATATTTCTACCGATGTCATCTAGGGATTTTACGACTTTGGTAATCCTCCGAACAAGTCGGTTATCCTGGTTAAAGGTGTTCAGTGCCAGGAGACTGCTCAAGGAGTCTGTGAAAACCACGTGTTTTGTGGACCGGTCTTCCTGTATAAAATAGAGGGCTTGCAGAATGGCATACAGTTCGGCAGTAAAAATCGATGTTTGCGTCGGTAAACAAAAAAATTGAACACCTTGTCTACTTACGAAAGCACACCCGACACCAGAGGCTGCCTTTGAGCCGTCTGTGTAAATGCGTGAAAAGTCGTGATATTCGTGTATTTTTTCCAATGCTAACATGCGAAGTTCCTCCGGGCTTACCTTCCCTTTCTTTTAGCAGAGTCATGTCAGTTTTCACTGGGACAACATGCCAAGGGGGAGTGCTCGGAGTGATTACACGTGCTATGGAACGCGGCCGGATATTACATTCTCGAAGAATCGGGGACATACGAGTAGAAAACGGTAATCCACGATGAGTAATGTGACGTGCACTTGACGTCCCTGAGAAAATCCACCGATAGGCTGGATGGTTCCGATTTTGAGCAGCATTGCATGCATATCTCGCGCCCAATAACTTCCGGCGTAGTGCAAGAGGTGGCTCGTCTACATATACCATTACACTAGCAGCCGGTGAGGTGCGGAATGCTCTAGTAACGATGCGAAGGGCTGAATTGTGGACCACATCAAGACAGCGCTTGGATGTGGCACTCGCTCCGTCATAAATAAAAGATCCATAGTCAATTTTAGAACGCACGAGCGATCGGTACATGAGAAGTAAAACTGATCTGTCAGCTCCATGTGAACACCTAGAAACGGTGCTCATTACCTGGAGACCTTTTGTACATTTGTTGACAAGGTCAGTGAGGTGAGTTTTATGCGTAACATGGCGATCCATCCACACCCCCAGAAACTTGACTGCAAGTCTGAAAGGTATGAGGTGACAGTTCATCCTTATCGTTGGGTCTGTGCTTCTGTTTTTGCTTTTGCATCCTTATCGTTGGGTCATGTTCTGTTTGACATAGTATTGCATCGTCTATATCGTTTGCGTCGTTTGGTTTCTCTCCAATTCGCACGTCGCCCGGACGTCCTTGTCACTCGGTCTGGTCCTGAGGATCTCGGTGGGGACGACGTCAGCTGCCGCTGCGAGAGTATTCGATGGGAAACCTGTCGCCCTGTGCATGTCGGCATCCAGCATGTTGTCCCAATGCACCTGTGTGAGTGTAGCCGTAAGTCGGTCCGGGTCGGTGTGTAGTCCCACACGCGTTTCACTTTGGATCCCAGCGTCGGTGGTGGTTGCAATGTCGGAGCTAGAAGTTGGTGGACGCATATCCCAGTCAGTCGCCAAATGCACGTATGCCGTTATTACAAGGTCGCATAAGTTCGGTACGACGCCGGCTAGTCGTGTTGGAGCGTGAATGAGTTGAGGTAAGTTCGGTATGCTTAAAACGTCCTTTAGTCTTGCGTCACAGTGGACTGCATCATTGTCCGTGGCTACCCGATAAGTATATATTGCCTGTTCTGGTAAGATGAGGACGGCAGGTGAACAGCGTTGTGCTAGTGCGGTGCTGTCGGTACATTTATCTACGAAGCTGTCACGTCCCTCCCTGGCGGACTGTGGCACAGACCAACTCCAGCTGTGCAACATGTCGCCGAAAACTGTCCCAGAACTCACCGCTGCTGTACGTGACTTCCAGATCCAACCGATGCCGTACGTGGCCCCTGGTCTCACTGCTGCTGTACGTGCCCCCAGATCTTACCTGTACAGCATGTGACCCAAATTTCACCAAGACAGTAGGTGGTAGGTGGCCTCAGATCTCACCGATGCTGTACGTGGACCAAGATGTTACCAATGCGTACGTGATCCCAGATTCCACCGAGGTTGCGGGCGGCTCCAAACTCATCGATGCTGCGTGGGACACCAAAATTCCTCTGATGTACATGGCACCAGATCTCACCAATGCTAGACATGACCTCAGATATCGCCGATGTCGCAAGTAACTCCATATTTAGTCGAGGCTGCAGGCGGCCCCAGATCTCACCGAGGCTGTCGCGGCGGTGACGGTGCCGCCCTTCTTGAAGACGGTCGGCAGTTTGGAGATGCTGGCCAGGTCCGCCTGCGGCTTGGGGTGTTCGTCCATGTCCATCTGCGTATCCTGCCGCTTCACTTTGATGGTGACGGATGCCATCTCGTCTGCGAACAGACCTGCGTCCTGTGCTGTGGACGTCAGGAATCGTCAGGTCAGCACGTCAGTTGGTTTGGTCACGGCCGGTTGGCAGGTCATGTGAGCAAGTAGTGGTCGGATCAGGCGAGGTGAGTCAGTATATTCAACTGCAATATTAGGGCTCGTGATCTTTCCAGATCAGCAGGCTGGGTAAACCGGTCGTCGGCCTTCCGAAATCACGACAGCATACAGGGTCAGGTCGAGTAATAGCAATAGTTCACATTAGGCCAACGGCAGATCAGCAGTTCAAGATCTCCATCCTGAGCTGGCCAGCTGTTGGACTAGCAGCGCCCATGCAAGTACACCAATAAGTGTATGCCAGATTGGTGGAGTGACTAATAACGCATATTTGGTTAGTACGCTTGCCGACAAATCAATTCCACTTTCAGTCGCAGCAGTCGAATACAACATCCAACAAAAACCGGACTCGGGAGCGGTCCACAAATCACATATCGTCGAGTCGGAACGCACCAGCCTTCCATTTCTGCTGCGAGCCGATGGCGAACTCGTCGGCGTCCTGGCGCGTGATGCCGTACTTTTCGGCCAGGTTCTCGGCAGTCACGCCCATGGCCGTCTTGCAGTGCTGATCGGTCAGCGCCTCCCATAGCATGTCCTCCAGCTGGGGATTGACGCCCAGCCGGACGCCGGTGCGCAGACCGCGCACAGAGTGCGGCGCCTGGGTCATGTTGTCGCTGCCGCCGGTCAGCACGATCCTCGAGTCGCCCATCAGGATGTCCTGCCGCCAGGCAAACGCCGGTTAAGGTCCGAGAGCCGACGACATGGTCACGAATGTGGCAACTGTTGGAAGGGGAGTTGTAGGAAGTGAGGCAGAAAACCAAGGAAGTCCCAAGGAAGAAAAACGTACGTACCCGACTGGGTCAATGCGATTTTCACTCCTTTACTTTTGGTTGGTTCGAATGCACATAGGCGATAATCACTTCATCTCTGACTTGAATTGCACCTTGATGCCCCACAACCGCTCGTGGATATAGCAGTGAAAATTGCACCGGCCCTAACAAGTACATTCCATTTTCTTCCTTTGAAGGCATGAAGGATCCTGGAAATTTTCCGGATGAGGGACCGGGCCGGAACCGATGTCGGGCCAGTGTCCGGGCAGCTGGGCCGCCTGGCATAGGTAAGGGCAAGATTGAGTGGTGGTTATTGGCTTTACGACACATCGATCGTTGAGTCATATAGCGTCCCCAATCTCTCACGCCGATTGGTCGGGGGCAAAGAGTACCGACAGGTGAGACTCGAACCCGCAATCCTTCGATTGTGAGACGGGCGACTTACCCCCAGACTACTAGTCCCCAAGGGCAAGACTGAGAACCAGGACTGCTCAACAAGAACAGATATCACTAGCTGTGTCACTATCATCAATAGAGATATCGCAGCTGTGTCTGGACCGGAGCCCGAAGTCGTGATCGGAGTAGACCAATCCCAGAGTGCGGGCCGATGCGCACGCAGCTTGGCAGATCATAGACCCGGTCTGTTTGCCAATAGCTGACATGGGCATCGCGCGACAGGATCTGGATCTGAGTCAGGGGGTTGAGATCGGGGAGAATGACAGCATCGCTACAGTGCACATACGGAACTGACACATAATGTTTGGAATGCCAAGCGTACTTTCTCGCATCAGAATCCTACGCTTTAGAAGCTCACGTCACGCCTTAAAAGTTGCATTGGGCTCCAGTCAGATCCCATTTAGCGAGATAGCCAAGGCATGTGCTGGGAACTAAACTTTCAAAATATGTGCAGTCAGTGGTCCTGATGACTAACTTCATCATTTCCTCCGCAATAGAACTGTTATCCTCTCCTTCATCAACTTGTCCAGCTATTAACGCTTTATCCTCCACTCAGACGATATACCCCATCACCTTCCTTCTCTCCTCCAGTCGCCCCCCCCCCCCCTCTCAGGGGCGGCGACTCACGTGAGCGCCGTTGATCACGGCCTGGAAGCCGGAGCCGCACAGTCTGTTGACAGTGAGCGCCGGCGTAGCAACGTCACAGCCCAGCCGTAGAGCAGTGTGGCGCGAGATGTAGGGCGCCTCTACCGACGAGCACTGGCGAGCGAGCGGCCTCGTGTCACAGGTCAGATCATTGCTATGAGCAAGTCAGAGGATATATCCATGACGAATGCTCTAGGTTCTGAGCTCTGACGACCATCTATGCTGCGTCGTAAGTCGATGGGTTATGTCAGAGATCAGAGCTCTAACAATTACTGGTGAAAACATTTCATCAGGTCAGAGATCGTACCGATGCAGCACACATTTCATCACGGAGTGTGCTGAGTCAAGTTTGGAAGAGAGTATTAGCACGCACATATGGCGGCATAGACCACAAAGGGAAGTCAACAATATGTTTGAGATAAATAGCTGCACCATGAGTCCAGGATATTGTATTATTGGGTACCTTTACCTTGAGTTCAGTTGCCTGAAACCAAACATAGATTGCAGATACTTCAAATAGCAGCATTTAATTTCTAAACAAAAAGGTAGCAGATGCTAATGTAGTGTTCACTTCTATATGCTGTATAGTATTCTATAGTAATATGTAGGGTCTAGAGTGCTTACTTCCATATCATGCTGTTTATCTTATGCTGATCAGAGGTGACAAACAGTGGTGTGTGCATGCATGTTTGGTTAATGCAGTGAGTCACTACTTAAGATCACCTGATCAGGCTAAACATCAGGATGATGACACACACGAATATCATCACAGAGTGACAGAGGAGACCACACCCAGCTTGAGGTCAAAGCAAGGTAAAATGTCTGAACATTAGCACCATCTGCAGCAGTCAATACATGTGCCATCCTTAGGTGGGGAGATGCACTCACACATCACAACCGAAGTCGGAATACCGACGTACAAACGCATGTCCACGACGCTCAGAAATTATTTGTAGTGAAACGACCAGTATGGAGATTGAAGAATCGAAGTTCCCTGTAACTACCCAGTCATCTAGGTCAGGATAAAAGTAAATGCACTGAATCCATTAGAGGCATCGGCGGAGATGTCCACCTTCAGAAACATGAAGCTTGATTTTTTTTCACTAACTACAATTGAATCAATCCACAGGTCTTCATGCAATTGATCATGCAACTGCTTCACTGGCAGCCAGCATACTCACTGAAAGCACATTCCCAATGACCACCGAGTCAACTAGCTCCGGCTTGACCTTGGCTGCCTGCAGAGCAGCTCTGGCTGATATTTCCTGAAGGTCTGTGCAAGTCTTTCCAGATAGCTTGCCACAGAATGCCCCGAATGGTGTGCGCTTGGCACCAACAATAAATATTCCTGGAGAAAAGAGACAGGTTATAAGGCATTAGCATATGTAGCCTACCTGCATAGTACACAATGTGCAAGAAAGCCCAATGTCATTTGGTGGGCCACAATTTTTAATACACAGCAGTGAGAAATGTTGCTTTAATTTCCTATCAATGGCTACACACATTCCTCATGCCAGTAAGGTCAAATTTCAGCAGACATTTTATCCTCACATATTCATCTCAGTCATAACCAGTGAAGGAGCAACATCAAAGATAATGTCACTCATGAAATATTTTCAAGGTGCTCACCTTTTGTAATAGAAGCCATTGTGAATTTTTTTTTTGAAATGTTACCTGCAGGGAAAACATGTTATTAAATAACAGGCACATATGATTCATGCAATGTCAGCATACAATGAGAGCAAAAAGACAATAGTCATCAATCTTTCACAAAATAATGCTTGTTCACCTCACACACTATTCTATATGATACCAAATGTTGATGTCATCCAAGCTTTTG
Organism: Imbricaverruca yamaguchii; assembly: GCA_034440575.1. Classification (NCBI taxonomy): domain Eukaryota; kingdom Metazoa; phylum Arthropoda; class Thecostraca; family Neoverrucidae; genus Imbricaverruca; species Imbricaverruca yamaguchii. The sequence continues at coordinate 613,818 of JAOTOL010001410.1, read as the reverse complement.
AATTGGTATGTTAAACTGGTGTAAAATATTTGAAATTACATGTTACACCAGATATTGAATCATCTGAGCATGTGAAATTATCTGAGCTTCGAATGATTACCAAGATCTTGCAATCATAATGAACATGCAGTGCTTGTGGAATAATAGTACTTAATTTATCTCATGTCATTAGGTGCTGTCTATCATATCTCAAACATGGCCTAACACCCCCTGTCACAGATTTTGATGAAAATTGGCATACAGGGTTATCTGAGGTACTGAAACGATTTCCGAGCTTTTTAGCTCAATCGGATCAGCGATTGACGAGTTATTGCCTGCGGCGTTTTTCTGAGTTCGCACTGAAGGTGAAACTTTCAAAGCCAATATCTTAGTGTTATGTCGATATAAATTATGAAAATTATATATCGTTGGAATCGCAATGAGCTCATCGTTCGATTCCTGAAGTCAGTTTTTTATTTGTGCACTTTTTTTTTAAAGAATATAACCCCCATGCCTCTGATAACGTGACGTGTGGTGACCCCTAGTACAATGATATTGATATAATTATTAACGTAGAACGAAAGCCTCATCATTTATCCTTCTGATGAAAACACATGTATACTAAGCATCTAATACCAGTTTCTGTAACAAATATTGCCAGACTTATGCGAAAAATTCCTCTTAAATAGGTCTGATGTTCAGTAAGCTTTGTTTTCCGATTCTTCGAAAGAGTGCAACATCGTAGTGTGCTACGGATGTTTTTGAAAAATTTTGCTAAGCCTCTCAATCTTATTTTCAACAATAAACTCACATTTAGACCAGGCTGGGATACGATTAAATGTCAGATGTGCAACATTGCCTGATGCACACCGGTAAGTACGCACGGGCTTCAGAGGGCAGCTGATGTTCGACAGTCGACATCCACACAGACCCCAGTTGGTACGAAACGAGATAGCGTCATCTGTGAACTTCCATCCCAGTTTACCCCGCCTTGTCGTTTATCCCCGCTGTTTACGGAGATTGGTGGTCTAGTTACGCCGCGTAAACAGACTGGGCTTATTCGAGGGGAGCGATAAGATAAGGGATTCCCTCATGAAACCGTGAGCGTGGAATCGGAATCGTGTGCTCAGTCGACGCCAGGCACGAGGTGAAGAGGTCTGTTTCTTAACAAAGTGAAACGGTGCTGGCTTATCTTCGCACTTCGCAAGGCTGGAGCAATGGTACTGCGGTGCTGATCTGATACGTATAAGTGCCATAAATATCATATACCTAAGGGTGTGAGGCCACTTTCTCAGCAACTGGTCGAACTGGTGAATGGCAGTCGAATTCAGAAGGACGTTTTCCTGTGCACGAACTGCATTGGAAGGTTGCTCATAAAAATATCCCAATGCAAGAGGTATCGCTGTTTAGTTAAGTGCCTCCAGCAGCCAAACTTCCAGCGGAAATGCGTCAAGTCCTGGTCTGGCGAGAACTATGCACCTTCGGATGAAACCGACCATGTAACAAGCTGTCTTGATGCCGACGTGACCTTACCCATCCTAGGCGTATCGACGTTGAGGACAAGTGGCTTCTATATATACATATCTTCTATATATATCTTCTATATTCTATGCTATATATCTTATTTTCTATTGTCTTCTTATATATATATACATATATAATGAATTACCTGATTGTTGTGTACATTGATTAATAATTGGTGGTCAGATGTTCGAGTGAAGATACATCAACCTCTATACCTCTTTGGTATAGAGTGGTATAGGTAGGTGAAGTATGTCAGCCCCATCAAGTTTGTCTTTGTCAGCTCTCAGGAAATGAAAGAAGCAGCGTCTGATCTCAGACAGCGATTCTCGAGAGCAGTTACGGTGAAGGGTACACAGCGGTTCCACAGATTCTCGCCCTCAGACCTCAAGTCCATCGCGGTGCACGAACTCCCCAGTGACGCGGGGCGTGTCGTGAGGGTGAGCAAGATATAACCACTGCAGTTGGTGCGCCCTAAAACCCCAATAACTAACGAGGGTGAGCAAGAAGTGAAGTGCTATGAGAGAACGCTATCCCTCTGGACCGTGCATGTGTAATGGTGCATATACATGCACTATGTAATTAATAACAAAATCGCTAATTTGCCAACCTTTGTGTGTGGTGTGTGAGCATGAAAAAGTATTAGGCCTTCAGGCATAATTGGGCGTCTCTGCCTGTGGTTTTTAGGCTATTAATAAACGAAATAAACCAGTATGTCACAATGCCATTGTCCTATGAATTATGTAGATTGTTGGTGGTTGCATAGCATGTACAAAGTGTAAGAAGCTCACAGGTCTCAATATGTTTGTAAAATATAGTTTTTATCGGTGAACTATGCAAGAAATGAGCATGTCTGTGTTTGATTTAACTACGTCGCCAATCTGATGATTTGCAAAAACTGCATCTCCTCGTTGTTTCGCCGGACTATTAACCCAGAATGCAGCATCAATATTTGATCTCAATTGCGTTTATTCAGCAAACTTGTGGTCATAGTGTTCATGCCTACCTTTCTGAAGCAGACACAAACTTAGGAAAATGGCAACCATTCATCCCCTATGCGTAATATCTTTAAGCGATGCTTGCTGTTGGCTATATCAGCCATGTTTAGTCAAAATAGGTCTGCACTGGACATGACAAGCAAGCGCCTTAGCAACATACGTAAAATGTCTCAATACCATACTTGGTACTGTACACTTCAGAGGCATCGGCGAGACAAAGCTTACTGAACAGCTAGCCAATGTAGGTGTCTTTTTTTGTATAGGTCGCCCAATATTTGTTACAGAAACTGATATTAGGCATCTGATATACAGGATTTTTAGTCGGAAAGATAGATGAGGCTTTCGTTTTATATAAATAATCATATCATACCATTGTACTAGGGGTCACCACAGGTCACTTTACCCGATATCACGGCGTCATATTTTCGAAGTGTCCACAAAACCAAAAACGGAGCCCATGAATCGAAAGACGAGCTCATTGCGATTCCAACAATATATAGTTTTTATCATTTATATCTAGATTACACTGAGATATTGGCTCTCGAAGTTTGACCTTCAGTGTGAACTTGGAAAAACGCCGCAGGATATCATTCGTGAACCGCTGCTCTGATTGAGCTGAAACAATCAGCAATTGTTTCAGGGCCCCAGATAACCCTGTATGCTAATTTTCATTAAAATCTGAGACATGAAGGTGTTAATTTTGAAAATGTGTGTTCAAGATATGGTGGACAGCACCATTAGAGATAATGCATAACATTTTTCACCATGTGGCACATCATGATACACAAACCAGACCTCAACACATTGTCATAATGAAGATTCAAGGGTGTTAATTTCAAGGAGCATTGCTTGATTTGGAGCACTGGAATGTGATGGTCAACAATAGCATTAGAATAAGGCTTTGGCCAGTATTATGTAAATGAAATGATTCTAGACAGCTGCATTGGCCATGGGTAGAAGTGTCATATTTTGCACGTATTTTGCATTCCACCCAGCAAGCATTCAGGATGGCTTCTACCACATCAGAAGGAATACTTGTTGCCAAATAGCAAGTAATATTGCTGACGACTACATGGCAAAACTGTAATTTTATAAATACTCCAGACAGTGGAAGTGGGATAGGGAACAATGTGACCCAGGGGCCAGAAGTGTCATACAAAAGCCAGGGGATGCTTGTTATACTTGATTGACTTGCAGTGTGAGGAAGTTAGAGAAGCCCATTGAAATTGCACTTGTGTAATCCAGCTTAATGACCTCAGCTTAGTGAAGTATGTGGCCACCAAAGCACTGTAGCTGAATGTTAAAATTTTGATTATAGTCTGAAAAGATCCGATGCAAGCCAGGCACCCTGCTTGCTAGACTTACCATGCCATACAAGGAAAATACCAATATGATAGCTTGAGCAGGATTGGAAAAATAGGCTGTTCACACATTTGTGTCACCCAGAACATTACCTCTTGCATGACTTATCCTCTGCCTATTCTTATTATGAAGTTAAATGAAGCTGTTTCACAATGATTGGAAACTTACTTCCCTTGAATAAAATGACCAAAACTAGCTGAAAAGTATAAAATGTAAATTTTGATATCACAATAAAAATAAAACATTCCTGTTGGAACCTAACTGTCCAAAAAAACTTCCTCTCCAAATCCATGATTCAAAATGTAAATCATCCTGCACCAAAGGTACTGCTAAATCATCCATTTTGCCCACTGATTCCATCTTTGTTATTTATTTTGAATGTGATTAGGACAGGAATATGCTTGTCAGTTATCATGATGCTTTGCACTTGTTGGATTTAAGTGTCAGTCCTCATCTGATGGACTGGGACATGAGATAATCTGGTTCTCCTGCAGTAATGTTCCATCAGCTGTAACCAGATATCTATAAGCCTTCCACATCTTATTTCAGCAGTCACTAGGAAAAAATGGCATGGGAATTGTTGAAAATTATAATTAGTGATCACCTATAATTTATGCTGATCATTATGCCAGGCCTACTCTCTCTACCTTGTTTCTGAAGGGCAGCCAAAATACATAGATTGCTACTGTAAAAATGGCCTGAAGGAATATGGGCAGACAAAGGGTATAACTGTCCTAATGAGGTTTAGAACAGGTTTGTTCTATAGCATGTTATCAAGCCCAGGACCAGTTAATAGTTTTGAATTGAAAATATGAAGAGCCTAAGGTCTTCATATTTTCATCAATGTACAGGTATCTACCAACAAAATGTGATTTGAAAGATAGTATATCTGCTTTTATCTATTTGTCATGAAAAACAACTCAATATCATGCAGTTTAGGAATAATTGCCTTACTTAAATGCAGTGTACCTAATTAATACATTTTGAAAGCCACATCAATGCATGAAAATACTGTCTATCTACGTAGGTAAGTAACCCCTGGCCTTAGCACCCATATGATCGGTTCATGCTACTGACGGTAGACAGCATACACGGTCTGTACCACCGTACGTAGCGAACGTACGTATGAGCTGGGAATGAGGATGCATCCTCACCTAATTGATTGTGGGTTCAAGGGCCCGCCTCCTCACCTAAGCACACACACACACACACCACCAACCCTTTCATATCTTTGAAAAAGAAAAACCATATCATGCACTTCACATGCACCAAAACAAACGTGTTTGAGGGAATGGCGTGATTATCGTGACACTGGGTATTCCTAGTCCTGGGACGCAGCAACAGAATGATAGGAGAGAACCTGGCAGCAGTACCCTGACAGCAATCTTTCTTGATGCAAAAGAGAGAAGATTGGAGGCCGCAGCAGAGGCGATCCCGGCCGGGGCCCTCCAATATCGTTTGGCAACCGGTGACGTCACATGGGCTGGACAATTGCTCAGTCCCGTAGGCGCTCCAGCCAAACTTACGTGTTTTCCGCACAACATTTACGAGCTTAGATACCATCAAAGTTTGACAAAATCTGGTTCATTGGAAAGCTTGAAGAAATTTGTCCACGAATATGAGCCTTATTTTCTCCTCTCATTACAACTTTTTGCTTGGACCCACGCTGATTTTTGTTCAGTGACCTCACCAAGGTCTCTGAGGTCACCTGAGATCACTACACATTTATGCGCATTACATCGCATTGCACTGAGCTAGAAGGCTGAAATTACCGTCATTGTGCTTGTATCGTCAAGACGTGTGGATTGATACCTTACACGACCTCTATAGGCCTTGACCTGAGGTCATGACTTCATGACCTTGACCTGAGTTTCGGTTGACCTAACCTTAAATTACACTGCCTATTATCGGTAGTCCATTTCAAGGACTGTCGATTAGCGTTCGCCATTTCTTTGTATCTGTTACAGATCCTGAGATATGTATCAATATCTGAGTCCCACCTGATCTGGTCGAATTTGACCCATGATGGCCCAGTGACCTGAATGTTGACCTGAGCGAAAAATGGCCGGAACACTTTCGATAGAGCCCGTAACCAGCTATCCAACGCCGTTTTCCGTTTGTCGCTAGCTAGCATAGTTTCAGAGACCTTAGAGGGCAGACATCTGCCCCCCCTCGGACATGCGAAGTTGGCGCGGACCGCCGGACGTGCCAGTGTTAAGGGACAAGTGCCTCCTCAGTGTTGGCTCTGCCCCCTAATAATGTAGACTTTTATTTAACTTGGGTACCTACCATGTAGCGTGTGACCTATCGATGTAGGGCTTCCCATTAACTTCATGAATTTTGCACCCCAATAATCCACAGTAAGATAATCTGGATTATAATATAAAGACATAAAGACATAAAAGATAAGTGCACCTATGAGCCACAAGGGCCCTTCTTGGTTGCACTGTGTACACTCAACCCGTTGCCCACCAAATCTGTCGATCAGCCCTCCTTGTAATACTGAAAAGCAAGCCCTCCATTCTTATAATGGTTGTCTATGCTGCTTTTAAAGACGTTCAGTGTGCTGCTACTTACAATAGTTTCTGGCAGCTGGTTCCAGTGCTCTACTACCCTGTTGGTGAAGAACGACTGTCTTAACCTTGAACCTCATAAATATATATATATATATATATATATATATATATATATATATATATATATATATATATATATATATATTTATTTAGTTATTTTTATTTATTTATTTATATATATGCCGGCCATTTCAGACTATGAAATGGAAATATATGAAAACTTGCTGGTACTTTCGGAAGTATTTGAACACGAGGCAGAGGGTTCAAATCCACTGACCCTGGAACGATGGTGATGGGCTTGGCACCTTGCAGCGCCAAATTGAATTGTTTCTGCTCACCTCAGCATACGAAAATAATGGGCACTCATGAAATATACTGGTCGATATCTGGCAACTATTTGCACGAGTGTTGCGTAAGTCACGTCGAAATCCGTTTGCCCCCATGGAAATGCTAGGTACACCACTGTCCATGCTACTCTATCTGCGATGTGTGAACTTTGAGTTCTAATCACTGAAAGGCACTTACTTTTTTTCAAGGAAACATTTGGAGACATTTGGATACAAAAACCTTGAATTTTCCCCCTGCACCAGCCTTGAAAGCCTGTCGATAGCACTGACAATGAGTGCATCCCAAATAAGGCCACAGTTATACCAACCTCCCCCCTGAACTGGTGAAACTTCAATTGGAATTGACCTGAAATTGAATGCTCAGCGTACTGAAGCTTATAGCATTGATATGTATGCATGCAGACATGCTTCATCCCACTTTTCCACATCATTTTGGAATAAGAGAAAACCACACATATTATTAATGCTGCTCTCCATCATTACTACGAGGTACTTGTATTGAATGCTGAAATTATTTACCTTACTTGTCAGAAAACGTGGTGACTGAGGGCTATGTTCATTTTTTAGGTATGCATGGCCACAAATCCTCATCTTAATTGCATCATTTGCACTGCAGTCGGTCAGATTTTTCCGAAGTGCACTGAGTATGCCTCTCTTTTAGGGGTCATGTGTCTTTGGGAACCAGCTGATGCACACAGTGCACATCAAGCTACCAAGATTTACGGTCTAGGATATGACCATGCAGAAAGGATGCTCCAATGAATGCGCACTCCAGTAAGAAAATTGCATTAATTATGCATGTTAATTCACAACCAAGTTCAGTTGACAAAAGCATCATAGTTGGAAATGAGGACATTTCCATCAAAATTCACCTTAATGCTGCCCTTAAAGCTTTGGAACAATTCCGACGTGTATCTACTGATACACAGATCATTATAAAAATAATTATGATAACCTGCATCTCAGATACTTCCCACTTAATCTACCAAATACCTTGCATTCTTATTACTCAACACATTGCTAGACAGGAGATAATGAGGCACATGTCGTGCCAAATATACTTATTTAGTAGTGCCATCTAATGCTTTCCATATGCTGGGCAAGGGGTGTTGAACTATGGTTATATCTGTCATAATATGTATGTTGTTTTCATTTGGTGTTCCCAGCACATTCAAGATTATAATATTCGGAGACATAGGTAGGAAAACTTTTTCTCCAAGGGAAGGCTAGGATAGGTTGGGTAAAAATGTTTTTCATTTTGTCTTAACATTTAATTTTACGTTCTGCTACCTAAACAAGAGTCCTTTTTGTTGTTAAATCACATACAACCTGAAAAGTAAGTATTTGCGCAGCAAATAAGTGATTCCTTCATCTTGGTCACCTTCATAAGCATTGCATTAGAATGATAAATTCCCAGATTCCTAAAACGCATTGAAGCATACATTTACCTGTAAGCCTAGGTTCATATTTGGCAAATCCAGCTATGGTTTGAATTTCAATTCGTGAAACGTTAAGCGTTATGAACGATAACAGGTTGAGGGTTGTTGTATCCCGTGAACTGAAGAAATTCTGCACCAAGCTTAAGAGCATGTTCAATACCCTAGGAATCCAAACAATATACTCAGTCTCATCCTTCAATTTCCCATGCCAACAATCAGAAACACCGTATGCCAAACCACAACACTCTAATGTCTTCACTGCGCCACAGCTGAATCGTAGCCAGGTTTTAAAACGTATTTGGAATGTTTACGTGAACCAAAATCCTGGTAGATTATACTAGAAATCTAGCACACTTTTGTATACGTCACTTGGGATGGAACTAGAAAACCTACTAGGTTCCGTTGTACCCTTTAGTCTTAGTACCCAGATCCCGGCAAGCCTCCAATAAGGGGAACAGCTGAGAAAGAAGAAGTAGCTTGAGTATTGAGGAAGAAGAAGAAGTTTTGAGTCCGTCTGGTTAAATTAAGATTGGTTTAAATGCATCCAGATAGATGTATGTCCAGCTGTCATTTATGCAGCCTCTTGCGCATAAGGCTAGTTTGCATCCATTTTTTCAAAGATACACCCGCAAGTAAAATATGGAATGTATTCCCGACCCAGAGCAAGGCCGATTGAGTGTGGATCCACGCAGTGGCGAGTCTAGGATTTGGTCAATGGGTATTTGAATTTTTGTACCCAGCTTTAGTGCCTTATGCATTTATTTGTTGACCGAGGGGAGGGTGCGCTCCTAAAATTCCTCTGTTCTATTGCAGATAGCGTCGTACGGTAACTGGTTTTCGTCTTCGTGGGTTTCTTGGCGGCAAGACAATTTACGGCGATTTTTCATCTACCCAAACTGCTCGCGAATTATTAATCCGGTTATTAATCCGGTTACTAACGTGATACCGGTGACAAAATCTGGATTTGTCCAAGGTGTGGCCACCCAACGACTCGGTTCCCCGGACTTCAGTGTCCCTTCTCTCGCTGAGAGAAGGGCACTAAGTCCAAATCTCATCTCGTTTAATCAGTTCCTCTCGCCCCTTCAAATTGTACCCCATCCTCCCCTGAAACTGATACCAAAAGTCCGGAAGATGCGTCGCGGGACCTTCATCTGACAAGAAGGGCCCAAGTCACTGGAAAAGATCTCGGCCTATCGGAGAGGGCCCCGAGTCGACAGAAAGTCTTCTGAGCCGACTGAGCGACCCAAGCCGATATGAAGTGCCCTGGACTAACTAAGGAGTCCTGGGTCGTTGGAAAGGCTTCCGGACTGAGGGAGAGGGCCCCAGCCGATACCAAGGGCCCCTGCACGCATGGCTGAAGATCGCGGGCGGGTCGGGGAGGGGTGGTGGCGGTCTGAACCCCTTGGTTTGGTATCCTGCTGATGCTAATTTGTCATTTTCCTTATTCAGTCTGAAAATATGTCTTGAAAATGCGGACTTGGACCCAGCAGCTTGGTGAGAGACCAGCAGCCCTCCTTGAACCAACGAAGACGGATCTTGGGCCGACAGAAGAAGTCCCTGGCCACCAGGAAACCCAAAACCATTGGAAGGCCCGGACCTCTATGAAGGACGCCTGGGTTGTCAGTGGGGTGCAGTTAGATATGAAGGGCCCTCGGCTCCACGGGGAAGGCCCTGATAAGTACCTAAACAGTGCCCTTCAGCCAATGACGCGGGGTCGTGAGTAGTCAAGTGGCCCATATCGCTCAAAGGGGACAAGCTGCCAAGGGAAGTTTTACAAATGCGTGCAGCTTCTCAGGAAAATCTTGTGTGGCCACTGGACCCAGGAGCACTTCATATTAGTTCGGGCCCTCTCGGTCGCTAGGGATCCCCTCCGTCCGCTCAGTGGTGGTCTCCGTCGGCTCATGGGTCCTTTTCGTTGGGTCAGGGGCCCTCACCATCTGCCCGGTGGGCCTTTCAACGACCCGGGGACCCTCCGCCGATCAAGAGGCCATTCACGTTGGCCCAGACAGGGCCATCGGTGTTTGCCCGTGGGAACTATTCATCGACCCAGGGCCCTCTTTATCGACCCGGGCCCCTTCGTTGGCCCAGGGCCCTTCGCGTCAGCTCAAGGCCCTTTAGTTGTCGGCACTGGGGCCTTCTACGGTCGCCCTAACGCCCCATAGAAATGAAAAATGTATTGCGTGCTTAGTCACGATCTATGTTAGAAATACAATGTGCTCAACGCTCTCTCCTCTCCCACCTTGGACCCCTTCGGGGTCCAAGGGGGTGGAGGTGTGATCCCATTTCTCCCTGGACCCACCACTGGATCTACATACACCCCGCACCTTCGGATAGCGCCCTTAATTGTCCGTCACGGCGCTAAAGCAATTGACCCGTAATCGACTCGATGTGATGTTCAGTTTCGTACCCGTGAGTCAGTTTAATACGATGCGCGCACACTTTCCTCTGGCAGCAACTTCGGAGTCATGCGATATAGAAATATTTGTCCCTGGACATGATCGTATCGCCACAGACAGGAAAGATGAGGTGTGGTATGGGCAAACTGATGGAATTCGCAACGGATGGGGATGAGAAGGGTTTTAGAGGTCGATTTTCGCACATACAATGTCATGGGTGCAATGCTAAATTTCACGACGTTTGGAGTGGCTCGTCCCACCCCCGTTATTCCGCGCCGTCGCTCATAGCGTTGTCGCCGGTCTCCAGAACACGGCACGGACGTGTCAGCGCAAATGGCTTGAATAATTTATCGGTCGTAATAAATAGCATGCCAGGGCCGCGATAACGAATTGCACAACAGCTGCGGTGACGCAGTTACTCGGACAGAAAACCGCACGTACGTTTGGTACGTTAAAAGGTCTGGAACTGAGGTCAAAGTTGGTGTCACGATTCAGCACCCTATAAATGGTGTTTGTGATTCATTGCCATACGCTCATACGACAGCTCAACACTCCACATTGTATCATTGCATCCCCTTTAAAGATTGGTACCTGACGAATTTCAGGAATAGTCTTGGGCAGGGGTGGTTCAGGGGACACTGGGGGCATGTGATTTCCCCCGATGGAATGTGGTTCTTCTATGGGATGGCTGGAGTGCACCCCCGCCACCTCTCAAGGTTTTCCAGCCAGAGGCACCCTTCTGAGAGGAAAAGACGCCCCTTCGGTGTATTGAAGTGCTGTACCCCCTCTATTTTTTTCAGCCACAGGCGCCCACCGGAGGAAAAGCGCTCCATACAGGAATTTTTGCAGTGGCACCCCTCCGAATAGATGGAGCTCCTCCAGATAAGTGCCTTCTCTCATGACAATTCCTGGGCCCGTCCCCGGTCTTGGAAACTTTTGGATTTGACTTCGCTCTGGACGCACCAATGGGTTTTCGAACGTCTTTCGAAAGTTTCAGGTGGTGCTTTTGTACAGTCTTGTGATTTCTGGGTGGTTCTTTCCGCACATCCCCATCTGCAGCAATGTTAAATGTTTGAGAGCTAGGTGATGCTTAGCCACTTTTAGATGATGCTCAAGTACCAACTGCCAATGTGCGTTTTAAGCATAAGCGATGTGATGCAATGTGAACATTTCGCTTCCGGTGTCAGCTATTTTGAGTTCCAGCCAGACTCGGCAGGTGCGCTGAGTTGCAACAATGGGTACGTGCAGTCACGGCTAGATGCGCCAGTGAGGCTGTCCTTGTGTGGACTGGTGGCGGCGTGCATTGTAATGAAGGCCTCGTTATGCAGCGTTTTCCGACATGTTTCTAAATGATGCAAACTGCGTGACGTAGGGTGGCTGTCTGACCATTGAGCGCTGGCTTTCCGACATGAGAGAATTGGTGGATTAGAATTAGGTTGATTTTTTTGCAGTATTTCGCCATGGAGTAACAGTAAATTTCACGACGCTTGGAGGATGGGTCACTTTTTCCCATTGTGGCGATGTTCATTGTTACTTGATATACGGTAGCCGCATGTCGATGTTGATGGATACATACCTACTCTGTTTTTCAAAATTGAAGTGGACGATACCGATTCGTGATAACAATTTTCACCTTTTTCCATGAAATCGTGGGTAAAAATTGGAAACGCAGCCCGTGTAAAAATATTACGGGATTCAGTTTTTCGCGAAATATTTCGAAGAGGAGGTTGCTTGGTTCATTTTGCTAACAGGTAGTGATATGCTTGTCTAAATTATTTATTCACGCATTTGTCAGTACAAGCCAAACATAGGCAAAACCGCGAATGGCGTATGAGCCCCCGCCTCTAGCTTTTTTGCGATGGCCTGGAAAACACGAATATATGTGTATCGGATCATTTTAACTAGCCGTTCAAGCAAACTGTGTGCATCTGTATAATATTGGAAAATCGAAAGAGCACGTCAGGTCATGCAGTATGGTCACATCAAGTAACTTCATGCTTGAATATTATCGGTACAGCACTTGGCAGGTGTAGAATTTGGTTTACAGATGATTTGACATTGTGCTGAAATATCTTGGAAACTGTATTTAACCAATAGCGCTTCCTCCATGCTCTTTATCATTTTCGACGTGAAGCATTACCATTTCATGCAATTGTCCGCACTCAATACGATGAAAAACCAGAAATTAACCGAACCGAGCCGTCAGTAGACTTGACCTGAAATACAATTTGCAAATAGCAGGCAGTTTGTCGTGCTACAAGAACAGCCTGTTCTTGCGGCATGATCTGATTTTGGCGACCGACGCTGCAACTTACACTTAGTGTATATATATATAATATATACCTTGTTTTAATGACGATCCCCATTTAAAATACTTCGCCTCTCTTACTCTAGTTAACTAAACTCCAGAAAATATTGAATTTCAAATTACTCTTGATCAGGTAGGTAGGTGCAATTCGAAGCCAGACGTAACCCTCATGGGAATAATTATGGTATGCGATTGCTGATTGCATCTTTCAAATGCTTTTTCTCAATCTTTTGATCGTCGGAGTCAGTGCAATCTGCAGCGATCATAGCGACTGCTTATCATTCAGGTTTCAATTTTATGCCAATCGTGCATTCATGCTTAAAGTGTATTTTCCTTTCCTTTTCCCTGTATCCATTTTCTCCTCAAGAAGACGCAGTACAGCAATCCTCACCTGTTTATTGGTCGAGACGATAATACATAGACAATTGTGATAATTATAGGGTTCATCTTTTCCTCCGATCATCTCCTACATTGAGGGGTCGGTGGGGCGCTTTTACCGGCTGAAAACCGAACATTGGCGTAACGGTGGTCATTATTCCATAAATCACAATGCAATTGTGTGGATCGAATGGAATTGTGCCCAGGGCACCATGCCTCGTTACCTGCAGTTTGGAAAAAAGCACCCATGGCCCTGTCTGAGATGTCTTCCAGTGTCTGTATCCCGCGCTCGGAGGATTTAGATGTTGGGTCCGAGCGCTGGCTGCGAGCTGAGCTGTCCCCACTAGAGTGTCATGCGGTACAGTCTATTACTTCCGCTTGTGACTTCAATGCCGCGGCACGTTCTACAGAGAAGAATGAATGTTTCAGGGGGAGTATGAACATTGGTGAAAAGTTGGAGAAGGAACAACATCATATTTTGAATACTGTCAATTCTGATCGGAAAAAAATGGAAGCCATGCAATGGAAACAGCCCGCACTTCCTTACGGAGTAGACAAAAAAAAAACATGAAAAATATAAATGAAAGGACTAGTTTCGGCGCGCGAAAAGCACCTACAGTTTCGGAATTTGGTGGTGAAAATATAAAAATGTCTTGCTTGGTTCAGTGTTCATTCTTTGTTGGTAAGGGGAGTGGTCGGGCCCCTGTCCCCTTCCCTTTGCTGCGCCTCTGGACCCTTGATGTTCTTACTTCATAATGTTCTATTGTGTTGCTACTATGAAGCAGAAAGACGTTGTAAGACAGCATGAATCCGTCCCATGAAGTAAGGTTGGTTCTCTTTTTTTCTGGTGCGTCGGCTGCTTTGGTCTTATAGCGTTGCCAATCTCCCATGCGAATTTATCGCGGGTGAAGAGGAGCAACATGTGGCACTCTTTCGGTTGTAAGACAAGCAGCCTAAGTATAGACTACACATATTCGCCTCCTCCAAGGAAGTAAGAAGCACAACCATTATTCCTATAGGGCACTTGCGTAATGTCTCGAGAAGTGTGGGGATAGTAACTGGTACTTCCAATTCCCACGTACATTCATTTCGAGCGAGGGCGAAGCCCAAACAACTCTGGTCCTGTGCATATGGATCCAAGTACAAAGGTTCGCCTGTGCAACCAGGCCCGACCGTCACTGTCTCGGATCGTGATAACGTTTTTGCTACAGCATTCCACGCGCTAATTGATTCATTCGGAGTCCTTATGCTTACTATTGTACTCTTTTAATTTCATTTCTTACTGAGTGTTCCTCAATATTCCTTTTTTCGTGAAGTGAGCTTAACCTCTGCTGAAAGACAAAAGTTCGTAGTGATATTTCCGCTCACGGCCAATGTCAAACAGTACTTCACGGTGCAATGTTAGATTATACATTTCTTACTCATAGCTAAATTTTGTTCTGTTCAGTTTAAGATTTCCCAACTTTTATCACAATGCTTATACGGAAGAACCCTCAATCTTTGTTCAAAGAAATGGGTTTGCGGGAACATACCCGCAGGCGGACAGCTTCCCATACACCTCGCACCGTACCCGATACTTGCCATCCATCGCGGGGGCAATTGGGTGAGGTACTTGGGGTACTTCATAAAAAAAATTATGGTTCGGTACCGGAGAGTGATTACGTTATTTATTTCTTCTTTTAGAACCCACTTTGGTGAATATATCACAGCCACAATAATCCTAGCTTTTCGTTCACGTTTGAAGGCGCGTGGCTGCATATGCATCCAAAGGAGTACCCGTATGGCTTATAAGGACGGATATTCGACTTCACTGCTTTTATAATACTTGTTCTGGCTTTGTCGGTGCACTCATGTGGTGCTGTATACTGGTAGGCAAGCATGGGTACTGTTTTATATACTTGTGGGGTGGCTAGAACTTCCTGAATGTTGACTTTGCCCGCCCATTAATTTCACCTTTTAGCGTGGGACCCTATAGAGTTCCCACGTTTGATAACTTCACAGGGTCCCACACCTTCCCTCAATCCATTTGAGTCGGCCCGTTGCCTTCATGCATTGCGGTCTCCCAACCCCCATAATTTTCAGGAATCAATGCCCTTGTAGGTATGTAATAACGATTTAAATGCGAAGAGACTTGTTTCTTGATCCGCTTTGTCAACTCCCTGACTCAAATTGTGTGTATTTCGAGGCCGGAGGAGGAGGGTGAAGGAAGAGACACCTAGTTGACGTAATTCAAGTTGAGGAACAATGGTTATTTAAAGAACATCTGGTTTATTTAACTGATTTGAAAACATTCCAAGCAAGCTGAATTTATGTCCAGTGATATTTTAGGGATAAAGGATTTTAGGGATGTCCAGTGATATTTTAGGGATAAAGGGATAAATCAGGGATAGCTGATTTGAGGGACGAAAAGGGATAGCTGATTTGAGGGACGAAAAGGGATAGCTGATTTGAGGGACGAAAAGTGTAGTGCTGCGGATACTGTAGGTGCAATGCCAACTGTTCCGGCAGCAACGTCAGCTATTCCCTGCACAACGTGCATTGTTTTCCATACAGGGTCTATGCAGCGCACTATGCTTAGCATGAACTCTGATCCCAACGCCATCTGAACAAACCACCCGTATCAAATCAAAAATAAATGGCACAATCCATTTCTCTCAAATTGCAAATGGGGAGAAAGTTCGCATCAACTTTTAGGCCGTCTTCTAATTCTACTCGCCTCACTAACTAGCAGATCGCCAACACTTTATATCTCACATTACCGGTTTCTGTCGGGAAACGGGCAACATGCTATTTTTTATGCGAATAGGTCAGCATAATACTGTTGCATTGCCGTTATCATTAGTGAAGGGGACATTAAGTTAGCAGGACGGCAATTGTTGAGGAGTCGCCGCTGTCCATGCAATGTGGTGAGGCTAGGTCCAAAACTGTGTGAGGATGGAGCAATCGCACACCTAATTTGCGAGCTGCTGTGTCATGCCCATGGTATGTCCCTTGAAGGTTATGCTAATATGCAGACAAAAAAGGTGTAATATTTGAAATCGCACTAAAGTGTAAAGACAGATCACTCCTTCTAAGAGGCATGTGCAAAAAATTGTTGGATATTTGTATGCGTAGACCTATTATTGTTGTAATGAAGACGAGGTATTTGTATCTGGTGGATTGCAAGACGCAGATGTTATCAATGCCAGATACATCTGTAAGATACATTTTTTTAGTACACCACCCAGAATATCAGTGTAGGAACGTGGGATGGCGCAGGGTCCAAGCCCCTTCCCACTTTTTGTAACATCACCATTAGCTCCTTGGAATAAAGTGACGCTCTTCTGCCTTTTGAGAGCTTACCTGCGTCGCCTTATAAATGTTGAATGCTTTATGAGTCAAGGCCTGTTTACACGCAGCAGAAAACCGACAGAATCCAGCAGAATCGTGACGTTGGCAGGACTGAGCAGGTTCGGGCAGAACTGAGCAGAATCGAGCAGAATCCGGCGTCGACGACGCCCTGAGTCCCTGACGTCACAACACAAATTGATGACGTCACACAATGCATTAGTCACAGCAATTTTGATTTAGTAGTTTCATCGACGTCGGCGACGTCGGCGGCAGGCAACTTGAAATATTTGAAGTTGTCTGCAGCGTTCTGCCGTCAGACGCGAGTGTCGGAAGGTTTCTTTTGTTGTTGCTGCTCGAGTTTTGGGAAGCTAGTCTCTTACATTAGCAAAATAAGTACTGATTGCCATGAATGGAAATAATGATGAGTAAATTGTGCTTCCCGTTGTTTTTTTTTTTTGTGCAATATATCCTGAACTGCATGATGGGTACATGACAATAAGCGCAATGGGCCGACTCAAATTATTTCAGGGCATACCACATGGTGCAAGGTACCTATGATAAAATTATGTATAATTGGGAGTAGCAAAGCCAACACTGAGGGGTTGGCTCAAGAAGGCCCCTCAGAAATATTTAGAGCATATAAAACATCAGCCATGCATGTACTTATTTCAAATTATCACGTCATATTGTCTTGCATTGATTGGATTGGTACAACATACCTGAACCCACACTACATGTGAACCTATTCTGATAGAATTCGCAATTTAATGCAACCTTAAGTTTGTATCTCTCGTAACCAGATCTCACTTTCACCAAATATTTTGTTCTGCTTCAATATTTGTATAGCCCCATGTGTATAAGGGAAATCTGGGAAATCTAGAGATGGTAAGCCCAGGGTAAATAATGCATTTAAGGGCACTACTGGATTTTATTGAGAACAAATCAATGGAGTACTTTTAAGGTTTGTTAACCTGATTGAGGTAATGCGACCACTAATTTCCATCGCACATACTTTCTTTTTAGTTGACGAGGGGATTAATCCCAAAAATGGTGGCCGGATGGCATAGTGCGTGTATATATATATATATATATATATATATATATATATATATATATATATATGCGTATGTGTACATACATATCACGACGCAGTCGTCTGCGGGCTTCAGTCAGCAGTAACACCCGCAGCAGAAACGGCGGTAGCGGCAGCGAGAGCTGTCCCGGCCGCGGCGGTAGCAGGAGTAGGACAGGTCGTAGCGGGGGCGGTAGCAGTCGTAACCCAAAATTATGGCCTTAATTTATAAACGATGCCATTTCATTTGTATGAAGCTTTGTAAGGAGGATAACGTCTACAGACGTGTCGGTCTCAATATGTGTGCTTTAAAGCAGGCATATTCATATGTGTCCTAACCCTTAGCTAACTTGCAAATAACAATTATTATTTGCAACTTAGCTGAGGAAGGGAGTGTGACCCCCGAGTCATAGTTATATTCCCTCCCTTACTGCAGTCAGTCTGATCCTTTCACATTTATTTGGACCTCCCAGTACAACTTATCCGAGGCCTCCCCACCCCACCGCCACCCCTACATTGGTTGTTCCGTCTCCTTTGTCCGTTTCTAAACACGCCGCTGCACCTCGACGGTGGGACAGTCTCAAAGTTTTGTGTGTGTGTGGGGGGGGGGGGGAGACCCCGCTCGGTTACCGCACCCTTCTTAATCCTGGAAGGGATGAGGAACAATTTTTTGCTCTCAAGTTTTTTCAGCCTTTTGCAGCTCTGTAATAAATGTTTTTCTCCACTGCATCCCTATTATTGTGGTTGCCCCACTACCGTGACCTCAAGAAAAGGAGCCTTTCTTGGAATGATGTAGTGTCAAACACCTAGGCACTAATGCTCTCGAGGTGCTAACCTGGGTGGTACTACCTGCCTCAATTAGTAGAGCGATGGATCACTCATGTCACCGCAAACAAACAACTGAGACGCTTCATTGTGCATTGGACAGATAACATCATCCTGCTAGTATGACGCTGGCAGAATGAAGCATGCCGTCAGAGTCAGCCGCGACTTGCTAATTTCTGCCGTCGCCTGCTACTGTCTGTCGCTCCCTGCCAATTTCTGCCGCCGAGGTCGCGAACGTCGGGTCTGCTGACGTACGATTCTGCCGGGACTCTGCCGCGTGTAAACAGGTCTTAAGTCCAGCTACCCTGATTGATGACCGACAAAAAAATGTACATGAAGAAGTATCAATTGTGCAGGTGACAACAGACAATACAAACTGGCATACCTCGCATCATGACACGGTCGTAGCTGAAAGCACACTCCACCAGCAACACTTCTGGCCATATCGACCGGCTGGCCACGCCCAGACCGGGTCGTGCCAGCCCCCTGCTACGTTGTGCGGCTGGGGGGTCTCTCCGGGTGTCCGCCGTTGCGCCGGCCGGCTGGCCTGTTGGGTGTCGGCCGACCGGAACCAGTACAGTGCAGGGCGGAGCTGCGGCTCGGTTCCCGGCGTTGCGACGGCCGCCCGCCCGCCCGTGCAAAGGTCAACAGCATGTCAATGGGCGGGCGTTGGGAGGTTACCGCAGAGACCAGAGCGGCCCACGTGCCGTCGATACTCGGCTGTTTGGCCGCCGCTCGATTGGTCGGCCGCCACGGGCGGGGCGGGGCCGCTCTGGGAATTTGTCGGTGTTCATTGATGACGTCGGAACAAACCAACAGCCTGAACTAACTAATCAGGATAGGGTTCTATTTTAGAACCAGATGTAAAAACGATCCCACAAAGCATATCTAGAGTTGAGCAGTTTTATTTTCGTGATAGATATACTTGGATAGGTATAACAATGGGCAAGGAAAACCCGGGAAGGATACGTTTTCTCATGAATCCGGGTCGACGTATTTTTACTTGTGCAACATAGCTATGTTACAAGGGATTTTATCGAGTCCTTATCCAAACATCAGGCAGGTCCCCAATGCAGTTTGAACTATAGGCTATTCAAACTTCTTTCAAGGGCCAACAAAGCATATTCAGTGTGATGTGCCGAGAAACAGGATGCCTGATATCGCCCATTTATCATTGGTATTCCTATCTTGTCGGGTGCTGGCTTTACTTTGAGCTAGAAACGACGAGTTTACTCCTCTGTGCATCACTACTGATTTTTTAGTAAACACCGCGTTTCACGCTGTGCGCACGAAGTGAAGCTTCCACAGTTTGTGTATAATATGGAATCGGCTTTGACAACTATGCTGCATCCAGCTACGTGCACGACTCGTTTATATAATAAGCGGTCATTAAATAAATGGTGCCACTAATTGCACAGCGAATCTGATCCACGAGGCTATGTTTTGGCAGGCACGCTAAGATTTTCCACTTCATGTTTGTATCAACAGAGCTAAGTTTGCAATCTCATAGTTAAACTAGGTGCACAAACGACCATAATCAAATGTATCACACGTAGTACGACAAAATGTTATTTTGCTTTGTCGTGGAGCATGCATTTAAAAATGGGTCCATAGCTTGACGTCTTTATCCGATCATCTCTTAAATTGTGGGTGAAATATTAATTATATGCTGCACATATCAATGTACTTTTGGATGCAAGAAACTGTCATGTCTTCTTTCCCTCTAGTCTTTTTGCTGAGCATGTTTTCAGTCACTATGTAGTAGTTTTTTCGGACATGGCTGTGGATGCGTATTGATGAGTTTTTCGTAGACCCCGCGTCATCTCCCCTCCCATATGTCTTAATTTGTAGCTTGACATGGCTCACGTTTTCTGGGTACATCTAGAAAGAAATGCTGCATTTTGTAAGGTTGTAAATTTGAGATAAAATCCCTCCAGAGCCCAAGCAGGATACTCAATGTGTAAGTAGTTGGCATCATAATTAATGGCATAGGCTGCTGAAGGGAATGTTCAGCCATTAGCAGTGTGCTTGCTGCATCTTCTAAATAGGAAGCTTTGATAAAAGCAATTGTGGACACTTAATGTTCAGGCAGACACTTGCATGTTGAAAAACAACTCTTTTTTCGCTTTCGATATTTTCCAATCCAATTCTCCATTTTCCATGCCTTGTTGTGCCTGGATACAGACTACAGACAAATCTAGTCTTTTTGTGTATTATCTCACCCTACCCATCGCTGGCTTTGTATATATGTGCCCACAGGATGATGTTGAGAGAAGTTTGACGACAGCAAACGAGACGCAATTTCACGCTTTGTCTGACGGGTCATGCAGATTCCTCTCATCGACGACTGACGGGTCATGCAGTCTCCGCTCATCAATGTCTGATGCATCCTGTAGCTTCCGCTCATCAAAGTCTGACGGATCATGTAGCTTCCGCTCATCAACGTCTGACGGGTCATGCAGCTTCTGCTCATTAACGTCTGACCGGAGCTGTTATCAATCACGTACGCCAGCAGCCATGGCTGTCAGAAAGGCGCCCATCAGCACACAATGAGCGCAGCTTTGGCGGTGCGGCTGCTGGCCAGCCCCGAGTGTTGTTCACCTGTGCACCGGCCGTTCGTGCTGACGGGCGGCCAGCACGCCGCAGACGCGTCGCATGAGCCGACCCGTCACGCAGTCTCGAGCTGGACCTTGACGTGCCGGAAAAAATGCCACTTCACACTGAAGCCCCCACGGACGCTGACGGGTAAATTGGTGTGGAGGGCAGGGGACACAAAAGTCAGTCACAGTCGCCGGTCACGCCAGCATTGTGTCTCACCAGGACGGCGCGCCGACCCCAACAGCGGCCGCCGCGTTATATGCCGCCTCTCCGGCAGCGAGGCGCATTGCGAGACGGGTGGTCACGCAGGCGCCATACGCTGCTCGAGCCCGTGCCAGCGATGCCCGCTTTCTGACTTCTGATCGCCACAGAGCCAGAACAGTCTGTCCCTATCCGACTCAACCTGAACTGTCTGGGTTTCTGGCAACTGTAGAGGTGTCTCACCCGGGCGAAACGGTCCCGGGCGCTCCTGACCAGCTCGGCGTCAGCTGCTGAACCCGGCGGCCAGAGGACGACCTGCCCGGCCGCCACGTGACCCGACGGCGGCCGCTCCCGGCGCCAGTCAAGGCCGTCGACACCGGCGTACTGCCGCCTATTATTCGGCGATAATTGGTGTGGCTCTCGTCGACGTGCGACCGGCGACACCTCGCCAGTGCCGACAGGACGGTCGGCGCCTCCTCACGCGTGCAACATGCTGCGAGTCATGCTGGTGGCGACCGCGCTGCTCAGCCTCGGCCTCGGACATTGGACGGGCGGCGGCGGCGGTGGCGGCGGAGGCTGGGGCGGCAGCTTGGGCGGCAGCTCTGGCAGCTGGGGCAGCAGCTCTGGCAGCTGGAGCGGCAGCTCTGGCAGCTGGGGCGGCAGCTCCGGCGACTGGAGGTCTCGTCAGGCCGGCAGGTACTGCCGGGACCGGCACGGCTACCTGTACCGGTGTGACGACACCAGCTGGGGTAGCGGCAGCCGCTGGGTAAGTCTGCTGCGGCTACCCGCACCGGTCAGCTGGGGTAGCGGCTGGGTAAGGCTGCTGCGGCTACCCGCACCGGTCAGCTGGGGTGGCGGCAGCCGCTGGGTAAGTCTGCTGCGGCTACCCGCACCGGTCAGCTGGGGTAGCGCCTGGGTAAGTCTGCTGCGGCTACCCGCACCGGTCAGCTGGGGTAGCGGCAGCCGCTGGGTAAGTCTGCTGCGGCTACCCGCACCGGTCAGCTGGGGTATCGGTAACCACCTGAAAATCTGGGCTACTGCAAGACTCCCATAAGGCATTATCTCGTGTAACAAAAGTATGAGACAGAGTCAGTATGACCATGACAAAAATGAAATCCGAAGTGAATATTCCTATGGTTGGTCCTATAGTTGAATATACTTGCTTCAGCTTAATTAAAGATCCAGCTTAAATAATTGCTCCCAGCCTGGTATTTTACCTCCACCTTGGTGCCTGAAGAAAATGTTCCTTTTCCATCATTTTCCACGAACAACAGCGAAACACCCTGGTTTCAGAGAGCGTGCAGGACGCATTTGCTTGCTCGCGGTTAACGCCATAAAATTACCGTTACAATCTGTCATCTTGGGAAGAACGCAGCACCCAGCACCCCTATGCTTTCGATGCGATGTTTCGGGCTTATTTATATGTCACACTGCTTGCATTTGACACACGTGTTGTCCAAAACAACTTGGCAAACCATACATCCACCTCCCTCCACTCCCTGTTGGTGGATGGGTCGATATCTCACGACGGCACTCAACATTTAGTGTCATGAAGTTCAACCTATCTGGCCATGAATGATGCGACGGTACTCACATCTTGTCTACAGCCAGTTCATAGCTATTCCTTCTCCCTCACCTCCACCATACGCCGTTCGTACAAATTCCCAACAGCTATTTTCTGTGCATCGTACCAAATCAAATCGCTGCCGTACGGACTCCGTTGTCTGTTTCTGCGGCCGGCTGTTGTGCAGTGGCATTTGCACCACGTCTGCCACAGCTGGTGCACAGTGCACACCTGTGTGTGCACCAGCGTGTCATGACAGTCACGACGACGACACGCCTGACTGCTGAAGGGCAATGGTGCGACAAATCGCCTATGACACTGCGACATGGTCGGCGGAGTTCCAAGGGCAAACTTCATTCATCGATAGCTTGTCGTGGCACGTGCGTATCCGATGGATGTGTAGCTGTGTTTCCGGATCTACACACTGTGGCACATTGGCATGGACTAGTGGCGTCACTTAGCATACGGTCAGGGGGACACTAGCCCCTCAACCATTCATTTGTCCACTCCCTCAATGAGCGAAGCATAAACATTGGGCTATTTTCCGTACGCTATATATATATAGGAGTGCACGAGATGCAGTTGGTTTTCGAGGACACTTTGGTCATCACAAAGGTAATTTTGCCCTCCAATAAATTTCACAAAGTGACTGTTCCTCTGGACTACGGTTCCTCTTTAGAATGTTATCAGGGCGTGTAAATATTCCATGAGTAAGTCGCGTTTAGCTTATTTACGGTGCCATATCCTGCATTTGGACAACGATGAATTTGATATACATATTTTTCGGTTGTAGCTATTAGCTTATTGCGCAGCCAATAGCTTAATTTTATTATACATTATTAAAGGAATGCAGTCTGGTCATCACAAAGGTAATTTAGCCCTCCAATAAATTTCAGTGACGTCCGCGGTGTGGGCGTTTTGTTACTGCAGCAAGTCGCGATACGACCAGCATGGCTTCTGTGTATGTTAGTGAGGAGTTTTGGGTTCAAGCGTTGTTAGCATTTTAGCATTGCATAGCATGCTAGGAACGCTTGTACCAAAAACTCCTTACTAACATACACAAAAGGCATGCTGGTTGTATCGCGAACTGCTGAAAGGACTCAGAGAAGATATTGTTTATAACTGAGTGTTCAATTATCCATTTTGGAAGATATTTAAACGCAATTATATGTTCCCATTGAAGATAATCGATAATCTCCAAAGCTTACGCCGGAAAGCTAGTATGGGCACATCACTTTTCGTGATCACAGGAGATTCTCGCTGCGAAAAAAAATATCACGCATGCGCCAACATGGCAAAGGACATTCTGCGGCCAAAACAGCGCGGTTTTACCGGTTGCTGAAGGTGACAGTGCTTGCCAAGGGTAACAATGAGACGTCTCATCATCAGACTGCGGAGGTGTGAGCCACCTGGCGAGCCGGGGCTGGGATGGCCGAGTGGTTAAGGTGTCGGGCTATGGGTACCAAAGGTCCCGGGTTCGACTTTAGCGCCACTCAGGACATTTCCCAATCCCGCGGTCCACCGGCGAAACAGTGTGGGCGGCGCCATTAGCCGTGAATGTGCATAAAGTGTGTCGTGAACCAACCAATAAACAAACAAACCTGGCGAGCCGCCGCGCTGACGCCGCCCGCCTGTCGACAGAACAACAACTACGGCCGCGGCGGCTACTACGACAGAGCTCGGTACGTGGGCCGCGGCCGAGTGCGGTACCGCGGCCGCGGCGACTCGGCCGAGCTGGTGTGCGACTTCCGCCGAGACGCCCGCCTCAGCTACGGCCAGACAATCCAGGTCAGTGGCCACCTCCCGCCGTGTGGCGTCTGGTGCAAGAGTTCATCTGAGCGGCTGCCCGTCCCGACCGTCACGCCTTTCAAACTATACAAACCTGCTGCTGCTGCGCTTCGCATTCTATTTCCTTCACTTTGAGTCTGGTTTCTTTTTTTTAGTTTTGGCTTTACCATTTTTCCTCATAGTATTTATGGAATGTCCTTAATATTTGTATTTGCTCCATTGCTCTTAAGTTTAACCATTTAATCAGAAATGCCGCCGCCGACCTCCTGGAGCAAATATTAAGATCGATTGATAATGAATATGACTTTAAATTGGTGAAAATGAAACTTAAAAGGGCCCATCTGACTCTAAGTGAAGAAGTTCGAACGTGACACCGCGCAAAAACGCTGTACGTTTCCAAAAGCGGACCGGACCGGACCACTTCCGAGAGCTTGTATATGTACGACGTGCATTGAAGCTCGGGTTCCGACCTCGCTCGTAGCAATGGATTTGGAATTTAATTGAATTGACTGGAATTTAAATATTTGGCTTTATATTTTCAGATTGACCAGTATTATTCACGGTTGTTGACATGCAGTATCTTAATTATATGTTGAAAGAAGGTGGTTTCGGCTGTTTTCCCTACGTGGAAGGCTTACCATGTACCTCGTCCCGCAGCCGGTTGTTGGCATTCGCCCCACAATGGCAAGTTGGTATATTGTGCTTGGTTTGTATATCGAGATCTTTCGGTCGTTCCCAGAGACGGGCGGCACATCTTATTTCCGCCTTTAGTAGTGCAATCTGGTGAAATGCTAGCATTCGAAATCACTTTAGCTTTGTACGCATGACTCAAGGCGCGAGGCTGCATAGTGTGTAAGCACTCCAGGAATTGTGCCTATGACTGATCTACTCGGATACTCGACTGTACTGCGCTTTTAGCACTGACCGCGTTGATCACCCAGGGAACTTATATGCACTTTATCCTGGTAGCAGAACAGTGAAACGTGGATAGAATGTTGTAAGATTACATGAACTGACGCAATAATACGCAAAAACCGATGGTGTGATTACCAAGTGCTGCGGCTACCCCACTCCGACCGCATTGTTTCGTTTTTTTTCAGTTATTTTCATGACGGTACTGTTTCAGGAAGAGCGCCCCGTGCTCCCTGTAGTTGCAAACCATTGCGCTTGGAAATCAGCTGAATTCAAGGGCATCCCGTTCCAGACCGTAGTTACCATGAGCACGCCTGCACCTGTCATCGTCACGCAGAACGTGGTGGTCAGCGGTCCCGCTTCTATTGATGGCTGGTGTGGTGTTTCCGACTCACGTTTCGTGGCACGTGCGCGGTACTCGTGATAGGTGTGGTGGTGTGCACGTGCGATGCGGGAATGGAGCAGATTCGCAGTTTGTATTGAGATGCTCACTCGTAGCTTGCGGTCAGTTTATACCCACACATTCAGCATATATTGGATAATGAAGATAATTGTATAGTAAATACAACAGTGGTCAAAGAAGCCACCGACATTTCCATGGGCATGGGATAATGCTCCCATTGTCAGTACGATCTCCATAAGTCCAATTGTCGGGAACCTCGGGATGACTGTTAATACGATACATTTACGTCGTTGCACTTGGAGCATAGCAACCCGGGGTACAATTATGCGCTGCGTGCAATTGTTTTAGAGGATGTCGATGAGGAGAATCGATTTGCGAGTCATGATATTAAACAACTTAGAGGTGGCATGCAATGCTTGCCAGCTCGAAGAGAACTATTGAAAATACTAAACGTGGTTTTCAATTTGATACAATGGATTTTTCAAATGGGTATAGTTTCATTTCAGCGTGCACAGCGTATGTCAACGAAGGTGATGAGGAATCAGAGCATTGATGGCAAAAGTAGGTTGGCAATCTTAGGATGTGTGCGCTTAAATACCGCAGGCATGTAGGAAATTTGAGGCCTGGCTTTGAAGTATTCGAGTGGCTTTATCGCCTTAAGAAGTCCATGATCGTACACACACACACACACACACACATATATATATATATATATATATATATATATATATATATATATATATATATATATATATATATGCATATGCATATATGCTTTCTTACATACGTAAGAAAACATACGTATGTATGCATGTAGCTAAGCACAACAAATAATGCCATCAACTGCTTGCAACGTTCATTGTAGTTCGGAGCGGTGCGCATCATACAATACATTGATGTGACCCAATAATTTACAGAAACTATTACTGATGCCACGTTTTATGGGACACATAAATTTGCTTTCATCAACCTGCTGGGTAGCACATACGTTCATCCCTGTATTACATGTCAGATGATATGTCCCACTGGAGACAGCACATATGATCCTTCCTGTTTTATGATGATAACCTGATGCGAAGCATCAACAAATGGACGTTTATTGTCTAAAGCTAGCCCTCAGTTGCTCTGCTTCACGCGTTCCGCCTTCCCTTGCTTTTGTATAGTCGCTCAAGCTGAGGAAACCTATATTTGAAATGTGTCGTCGAGGCCATCGTTTGTTGATGCAATCGGAGGTTCTCTTGATCGTTCATTAAATCGTGACTATTTTAGTTTGTCCGCCGCTCAAATTAAATAGAACTTGAAAATCATGCTGTGGCGATTACCTCCCCAAATATGTAGAGATCTGCGATTCCGCGTATTTGAGGCTACTGAGTGGAGCAGAGGCACATACATCGCCAAGACCACTCACCGTCATTTGATCAAGTTTCAGATACTCACTAGCGATTTGTCTGTGTGCAGAACGTTGTCTGGAAGAAGGTCCGCAACAGCTACCGTAGGGGTGGCAGCGGCTGCTACTCCAGTTCGAGCAGCCAAAGCTCTGGACGATACGGATCCACCGGCTGCGGTGGAAGCCGATACTACCCGAGCTACCCCGGCTACCCGAGCGGGCCCGGCTCGGTGGCCGGCTGGGTGACCACCGACGGTGACGTCAGCACCCTGACGCTGCTCTACCCGAGTCCGTACGACGCTGGCCAGTATCGCTGCATAGCGCAGCTGCGCAGCCGCTACCCGTACGGCCGCGACGGCGACATCGTCTACATGGAGGTCGACTATCGAGGCAGCAACTCAGGCGGCGGCTGGGGCGGCGGCTGGGGCGGCAGCGAGAGCGGCTGGGGCGGCAGCGGGGGCGGCTGGGGCGGCAGCGGGGGCGGCGGCTGGAGCGGCAGCGGGGGCGGGGGCGGCTGGGGTGGCAGCGGCAGCGGGGGCGGCGGCTGGGGTGGCAGCGGCAGCGGGGGCGGCGGCTGGGGTGGTAGCGGCTGGGGGTACCGCCGCAGCGCGCTGAAGAAGACGCAGCCGGACCGTGTGGTCGGCGGAGACGACCCGAACGTCGGCGCTGACAGCCGTCTGAAGACAGACGGGTCGGGCTAGCGCAGACGCGGAGTCCGTGCGTCAACTGCACGGCCACGCCAAGCGGCCGGAAGAGATGCGAGAACGGCGCGACTGAGTCTCCGCAATCAGCCGGGAGAGACACGAGCACTGACCCGAGTGGGACACGAGGACTGACGCAGCAAGGAACTTGCTGCGTCAGTCCTCAGTACAGTACAGTGGTTTTTCGCCCTGGGAGTATAAGACAGGGGAAACTATAGTAGAGCGATGTACGACCTCATTGGTTTGAGAGGCGGGGATAGAAAACAAGGTGTCCAAAGCTGTCTCACTCTGATCGTATGAGAAGCGAAATATAAAGATAAAGTAGCGTCATGCCACGGCTAAGCGATGTAACGACTAGCAGAAAGATTATATGTATCTCACCCAGGCTCCTTAAAACATACTAGGACTGGCAGTGTGGTACGTCTCATCCTGGCTACACGAGATATACGAATATGCTGGCAGTAGATGCCATGTCTTACCTGGGTCAAACGTAAACCGTAGTGACATGTCCGGCTTAATTGGCCGATTCCCCTTTGTATTTTTATACACAACATACGTGACCGATTGAATGTATTTGTGCGTTGGTACAAACGTAACCGCTATGCGTGGGCAGGTCCAGGAGTATATATGAGCAGGTGTGTATCATCGAGTGTGAGCTGTGCATCGTGTAGGTTGTTTTCACAATCTGCCTGCCCAAATCACGCTGTGGAACATATTCGTCACAGCTTACGAGGCAGAATCACGTTTTCCTGAGAGAACAATACATTAAACAGTGCCGGTTCTTGTTTGCTTATGCTAACCTCGATTTCACAGACATTATATCGAAGAGAAGATGCCTCCTTCAACGAGATCAAATAAATAGTTGTTGAATGGCAGCTGTTCGTGTTTTGAAGGCCTTTAGATTCCGATGAAATAGAGCTGGACAATGACACTGCGACTAAATTTCGGTATATCTTCTTCGCCGGAGCTGCTCTAGTTGAAAGGCTACAGCCGACACCAGAAGTGATGGTACATGGCAGTGAAGTTTCCTTGGGGATGATTCAACGTGGGGATCCGAGGTCTGAACGGGACTGACCGCCAGAATCCTTCGTGACAAATACTCTGCCCATCTTAGCCAACCAGTCCCGGTAGGAAGGCATTGGGGGCGTAGTAGACCTCCATGTAGACGGGGGTCCGTTCGCTGGGGTTGACCCGGTTGACCCGAGTCGCATAGCAGCGGTACATGCCATAGTCCTGCGGCGCTGAGTTCTGAATCACCATACTCGCCCTGCAAAAGGTGGGGAGATTAGCGCAGCAAAGCTGCGTACATTCAGTCAAAGTTTCATCTATCACAGTATACTGAGATAGTTCTTCGCTATAGAGAAGTAATATCCCGGCGCACTGGTGACACTTATCGCATTGAGACTGGTTCAGTTTCATTGAGTTCGACTTTTCTTCAGCATGTGAGCCACACATGTGTGCCATTTAATCTTATTTTGGTACAGATAATTATTTATCCAGCGCTACCAATAATTTATAAGCGTTTAGTTTAGTAATGTTGAAGGATATGAAGATGTGATATTAGTGAGACAAACTATACAATTATATTACAGTATGCAAATTGCATAGTCATCATGTATCCGTTCTGTTTCGAAGCGAAAATATGTTAAAACAAAAATAAAATCAAAGCTATCTTCTTGGCAAGTCTCGCTGTTATCAAAGATTTGCATATCAACTTCATTGCAGCCCCATAGCATGCAATACATAACAGCAGCATCAAATTGAATTCCTAGGCCAAAGCTGGGCACATGGATACAACCGATAATTTTCCATAAATGGAAAATGAGAGTCAAACCAGGGGTCATGAGCACGACCGGTGTTTTAGCACATGTAGCTTGAGGGCCAAACCAGTTCCATGGGCACAATTGATTGTTTTCGTGAAATAAAAATTGAGGGTTAAACTAGAGCTAATGGACACAACGGGTGGTTTTCAACAAATGATGCTCTGCCAACAAGTGAGTAAGCATATCGATGGATTAGATCAATTGCAGTTTCATTACTCGGGTACACCCACCTTGTGCCTGCGATGTTAAAGCCATAGTTTGGCGGAACCTGTTCAATATAGGTGTTGGGGCAGCTCAGGCTGTTGGGGTAAACTGCACCGGACGTCATCGGGGTGTTGAGATACACCGGGGCGCCGACCCTCTGCCAGACAACGTCCTGCGGCATGTGCATCTCAGGTCAGGTGCCTCATCCGGCAGCACGTGCCTCGAGTCACACGCCATGTCCAGCAGCACTGACCTCGGGTCACACGCCATGTCCAGCAGCACCGACCTCGGGTCACACGCCATGTCCAGCAACATTGACCCCGGGTCACTCACCATGTCCGACGGGACATACCTCTGGTCACACACCATGTCCAACAATGCTGACCTTGGGTCACAGACAATGTACAGCAGCACTGACCTCGGATCACACGCCATGTCCAGCAGCACCGACCTCGGGTCACACGCCATGTACAGCAGCATTGACCTCGGGTCACACGCCATGTCCAGCAGCACTGATCTCTGGTCACACACCATGTCCAACAACGCTGACCTTGCGTCACAGACAATGTACAGCAGCACTGACCTGGGGTCACACGCCATGTCCAGCAACACTGACCTCGGGTCACTCACCATGTCCGACGGCACAGAGCTCAAATCTCAGATGTCCCAGCCGGGGTGACTCCTCACAGCGAGTATGTCTGGGCCGGGGTGACACCTCACGGTGAGTATGTCTGGGCCGGGGTGACACCTCACCGTAAGTATGTCTGAGCTGGGGTGACACCTCACGGTGAGTATGTCTGGGCCGGGGTGACACCTCACCGTGAGTATGTCTGGGCCGGGGTGACACCTCACGGTGAGTATGTCTGGGCCGGGGTGACACCTCACCGTGAGTATGTCTGGGCCGGTGTGACACCTCGCCGTGAGTATGTCTGGGCCGGGGTGACACCTCACCGTGAGTATGTCTGGGCCGGGGTGACACCTCACCGTGAGTATGTCTGGGCCGGGGTGACACCTCGCCGTGAGTATGTCTGGGCCGGGGTGACACCTCGCCGTGAGTATGTCTGGGCCGGGGTGACACCTCACCGTGAGTATGTCTGGGCCGGGGTGACACCTCACCGTGAGTATGTCTGGACCGGGGTGACACCTCACGGTGAGTATGTCTGGGCCGGGGTGACACCTCACGGTGAGTATGTCTGGGCCGGTGTGACACCTCACGGTGAGTATGTCTGGGCCGGGGTGACACCTCGCCGTGAGTATGTCTGAGCCGGGGTGACACCTCACGGTGAGTATGTCTGGGCCGGGGTGACACTTCACGGTGAGTATGTCTGGGCCGGGGTGACACCTCACGGTGAGTATGTCTGGGCCGGGGTGACACTTCACGGTGAGTATGTCTGGGCCGGGGTGACACCTCACCGCAAGTATGTCTGAGCTGGGGTGACAACTCACGGTGAGTATGTCTGAGCTGGGGTAGGGCCCGTTGGTGGTGAAGTCGCAGACGAGTTCGGCCGTGTTGGCGCCTCTCTGGCTGACCACGCCCCTGCCGACCAGCACTGCTGACTGGTAGTAGGCACGGATGTCGGACCGCCCAGCGACCCTGGCCAACAGCAGCCAGCGTCACTCCACTCAGTCGCTCAGTCACACAGTCACTCAGCTATCAGCCACTTATTGACGTGATGTCACAATTGAACAATCGCAGACTTGGACGATAATCAGGTGAAGCCGAATGACCAACCATAGGATCGGAGCAGGGGTGGCACTTTGTAGTATACGTGGAGGATGTAACAGGCCCCAATAATTAATTCCGCCACAAATCATTTTTTTTGTATACCCCCTCCCCATGCCCTCCAATCAAAACGAAATGCGCCCTAAAACCCAAATAACTAACTAACCAATCAAAACGAAGCTTAACACACGCCCTGGAGGGCCACTGAAAATTACGCGCACAGGAGGGGGGGGGGGCGGATTCCACCCCTACGATCTCGGCTCCTGCTAAGGCTAGAGCAACGAAATTCGCAGGATGGATGGGCACGATACATAACTCTATTATGTGCAAACTTTTTTTCTTTTTCTTTTTTTTAAATAAATTTAATCCGAGTTGTTGTTGGTGTGGCTTGAGGAGCCAGGGTTCTATTGCTAAGCAGAGCTTGTTGCGTGAACCCTGGCCCAACCACCCGATCCATGAACTCCAGTTCAACGGCAGAATTTAGACCGAAAGTTTAACGTGCCGCCAATGCACCGACACGGCCGCCCGGTAGGTCGTCCCCGGTCTTAACGGGCCAGCTGCCAACTGACACTCCCGGCCGGGGGCTAAATGCGAGCGCGCGAAGCGACTAGAACCCTGTGTTGCCAGTACAGGGGAGACCAGTGCAGGCCAGCGCTCTAACCAACTGAGCTACCGGGGCGGCAAACTTCGTGACCTTAGGTCAATATCTTCAAGGTCAAATGAGGTCAAAATAACAAAATGTTCTGGTTTTGCGTGGCTTGGCTTGTCATTGTTATGGATCGCTGTGATAGTGTTTAAGTGCTCCAAAATTGGGATTAATGATGTTTTAGACATTGCTAATGATGCAATGCATATGCCAGAAAGGCCATTTTACCTCAGGTCACCGATATGGGAGCACTTGATCAGGTCATTACCTGCTCCAGTTACCGGAACCGGGCTGCCCACCTGACTGCTCCGTTGGGCGGCTCGGCACAATCGGCTTCGCAAAGAAAGGAGTGAAATACATGAATAATGTATAGAAGCGCTTAGGCACACAAGGCACACAATGACAAACAGTATATTTCCGGATATGTAGGGAGTAACATGCAAAGTGACATCAATCGCATGACAGTCATTTCCATTTACGACAACATTCCAAATTGACCAAGTTTGGTCCCATTAGCCTGTCACGATGCCCCGGTGACCTAACATGACTTTTAAATTACATAGCATAACAAAATGCATCAAACAAGTCGCTAGTGCTGTCAAGAACACTTCTCTTTTCCCAATATACGGGAAGCGCAACATCGCCGATTTTTGTGGTCTGGCGTGCGATTTTAATTTTTTTTAAAGCGGCCTATAACTTAAAAACTTGTCGGCCGATTTTCATTTTTCTTACTTTAAACAATGCGCCTCTCATTTCTAAGCAGGTACGAAAAATGGCGTATATCTGCCTGTACAATATGGAGTTGTGTTCGAAAAATCGGAGGGGCGGGCGGATTTCGACCTCCATCCCTCCAGGGCGTGTGTTAACCTGTCATGAACTTGACCTGACTTGACCTCGATGACCTGACATGACTTTGAAGCAATGTAGCATAACAATATACATCAAACAAGTCGCTAGTGTTGCCAAGAACACTTTCTTTTTGCCAATATACGGGAAGCGCATCAGCGCCGATATTTGTGGTCTGGCGCTGACATTTGTTTTGATTACTTTACCGACTCCTAACTCGAAGAATTTTATATTTTCGACTTTCTTGCTTTTAACAACGTGCCGTTCATTTTTAAGCAAGTACACAAACAATGGCCTATATCGGCCGGTAAAATCGGGAGTTATCAACGAAAAACCGGAGGGGTGGGCGGATTTCGCCCCCCCCCCCTTCCAGGGCGCGTGTTAACCATTTAGTCCATGGATGCGCCTTTCAAAAATGTTTGGGTGCACTCCCCCTCCCCGTTCAACGAGTTTGTTTCAGCCGATAGCACTCCTCTCCGGAGAAAAATGCCACAGAAAAAGAAATCCCACAATCAGTCTCGCAAAGTCAGACTCATGGAGAGCAGATTTTTCATACGTGTGGGCTCAAATAGGCGATATGACCAGCTATGTGACTCAATCATAGACTTTTTGGCTGTCTGGAGAACACATAAAAATTAATAATCCAGCAACTGGTTTAATACCGATACGTTTTTATACTTCAGGGCATGTTTAATCTGTGTATGTCTGCATTTATGGCGATCATTTTTAATAATCAAGCCAGTTTGTGGTGTCCCGTTAAAATTAACGGTGAGGAACCACAGCAACAAAACTTTATTAGAAAGAAATAAAACCTAAATAGAGCAGCACAAGCTTGCACCGTCTCTGGCAGGCATCAGAGACAGAAGATTCGTGCCAAATCCCACGAAAACGAATAAAAAGGAGCAGGTTGATGTGAAGTATCTTGCAATGTGTAAACTAATAAGAATGGACCTAGTCATCGTTCGCGATGCTGACTACTGAAATAAGTATTGCACTTTACTTGTCCTTCATTGGATTATGAAGCAAGTACGTAACTCTCATGGTGGAGGAGCACTGTGGGTAGGTGCACCTTCCTCTTACCCAAGGAAAATTTCGCCCATAAGACCGGCAAAAGGCGCTAATCTGAAGAGACTTCAGTGCAACCCACCCATCTCCCCTTCCCTAGATTTTCTCGCCAAATGCGCCCCCTAGTCAAAATGTCGTCCTCTTGATAAGGAAAGGATTCAATACGTTCGAATGCATCCCTCATATTCAGCAGATTCTCAGCCGAAGGATCTCTCTTGAGCCTTCCGTGTTTGTGCCCCTCCTAGGAAATGGCGCCCCTCTAGACAAGTGCCCCCCCCATTAACATGAATGCCCCCCTCCCCCTATAGTCACACATCGCAAACCGCTTTAAATTATCACGACCTTCACTGTCGTTGGTCCCTGGAACTAGATTTGCATCATAAGAGTCGCGGTGTATGTGTCCATGGAACCATTAACCGGTGTATTAACACACATAGTGTCATGAATCAGAGAACAACGGAAGGCGTGAAGCGACAACAATGAAGACGAGATACCCTGACAAAGCGGCAAGGTCAACAGTCCCGATATCTACAGATCAGGACTGCTTCACATCCATCAATCGCCTGAAGTTGATGGGATGGCTAAATATTCCAGGGGGTGGGGTACTTGGCTTCCAGTCAAAAAGTCGTGGTTTCGAATATCGCTTCTCGCTACCCTTCGTCCGC
Source organism: Imbricaverruca yamaguchii (assembly GCA_034440575.1). Taxonomy (NCBI): domain Eukaryota; kingdom Metazoa; phylum Arthropoda; class Thecostraca; family Neoverrucidae; genus Imbricaverruca; species Imbricaverruca yamaguchii. The sequence continues at coordinate 578,761 of JAOTOL010001410.1, read as the reverse complement.
GACCAATCGACGTGAGAGATTGGCGGCGCTATATAACCGAAGCAGTCGAAGCATCGTAAAGTCAGCTGCCATCATGGAGCTGGCATTGTAAGCTATAAGACGGAATACATGAAAATAAATATCAAAACTAAATCAATGATGTTTGTTTGAAGTCCTATGTGGCGATACAGTATATGCGGCAATGTGCAGTAAGCTCATCAGCTACATCAATATCTGTAGAAAATGATGCTTGAGCTGACGGAAGATCCATCCGTAAACAATCAACGCGTCGTAAGCCAATAAATTACCTGAAGCTGGAAGAGTGCATTGTCAGAATCCAGCAGTTTCCATCTCAAAATCGCATCAATCCCTGTTCAACTTCAGGATTTATGTAGTGATACAGCTGTAGCATGTACAGTGAACTCATCAGCTACCTACATTCATACAGGAAAAATGAGATGTTGGAGCTGAAGAATGGTCCAGTCATCGCCCTTTTTATCGGACATGTTCTCTTCTCTGTTTCATTATATTAGTAGTGCAAGGTGTTCTTCATTTTATATTTATTTGCTCAAGTTCATCAAATTAGCATCCGGTTGGGCACGGTATTATGTTCATCACCAGTGGCGGAGTCATACTTAACATTTCTTTCTGTCAGGTGGCAACCAAGTAAAGCGCCTCGATAGAAATATAGCACTAATCCATGGGTAGCTTTGGATGCTTTTGCGTGGGCACTTGCTCCTCCCCCACCCCAACCGATGTTGGGTTTGCCCTCACAATTTCAACTTTTAACATGTGGTATGCCCCCAATCCATTTGTGCCTGCCTGGTGCTTTCATATATAGTGCCCTCAGAATAATTTTCAGAAACCTACACCTATGTGTAGTCATGTTATTTACAAACCAGAAATATATTCAAAGGAGCCATTATCCATCAACTTCGCAAAAGCGCTCTTACATTCGCGGAAACAAAGGCTGCAAGTCTCTCACCAAGCAATGCGATGCCGGTCAACACATTTTCAGATTGAATACACAAATGGTAAATTAAAAATAGCAGGGTAGTAAAGCCGGAAGGGTTTTTATTGGCCGAGCAACCCGATATCGCCGGCCATGGCACAGATCATTAAGCCGCCGTGCACTCACTGGATGAATTCGACTTCAGGCTCTCAGAGTTGGAGACAGAATACCTTGGGCACCCGCATTGGTTTATGACAAACCCATGTGGCACTCTGCCTCACCACCAACAGGAGCATTTCCGGTTTCCAAAAGACACTCACAGACAGACTCGTGAGATGTCGGCGGCGCCCTGGGTTGCAGACCACTTCCGACATATGCTGTCGTCACTTACTGCGATCTGAAGTCGACTGGGAAGTACGGCTGCGGCTGCGACACGTACGGCCCCGGCTGGTACGGTCCCGGCTGGTACGGCGTCGGCAGGTACGACCACGGTGCAGCCAGGTACTGGTGCGGTGCGAGCGACTGTGGTACAGCCGGGTACGGCTGCGGCACAAACGACTGCGGTAGCGCCGGGTGCGGATACGACGTCGCCGGGTACGGCTGCAACAGAACGGCGCTCTGGCTGAACGGAGCCGCGCTGCCGCCGATGCCGAAGCCGTAGCGGAAGCCGGCGCCGTAGACGGGCGGCCGAGGTCGGAGCACGGCCACCTGTCGGAGCACGGCCGGCGGCGGAGCGCCCGGCACGATGGGGCCGTAGCGGTGCAGTTGGCTGTAGGAGGGCGAGTAGCGGCTGTCGCCGTCCAGGCAGAGCGTCAGGCGGAGGCCGGGGCCGACGCAGCGCGCGGGCCGCCGGCTCGCCTCAAGCAGGCCGGCCGTCATCGCCGTCAGCACGAGCAGCGCGCGCAGTCGCGACATGGCGAAGCCGGCACGGCATACGGGCAGACGACGCCAGTGACTGGCGGCAGGCTTATGTAGCCGGCACCCAGCACGTGAGGCAGCGGCTGGCGGCGCACGTGCATGGTCCGATCACACGCGCCCGCCACAAAAGAGGCGACGATAATTTTTTTCGTCGCATCAGCACGCCCGGGAATGTCCGACAGACTGTAGGCGCGGAACGTGGCCCGCAGCCGAGCGCGTGACCATGTGTAGAGTCGGTGACGGAGCGCTGTCGCTGGGCTATTTTCTGGCATATGTTCATGCTCAGGTTACGATCGCTGCTAAAACGACATGAAGTTCTTGGAATCAGGGGAAGTCTTGGAGTAGAAATTCCGGGTGGTACGGTAAAATATTGCAGGAAAAAGAATCGCTTAAGAACACTCCGGTATCAAAGTGTGCGCAACTTAAGATGTTACGTGACATTGAAGCTTCCCCTTTGCAAGGCCGAGGTAGTGTGTATCAACTTACTTCGTGATTCCCTTAAGCCCTGCAACATTCTTTTTAGATTACCGAATGTTTGTATCGTACGTTTATGTACATATCACCATGGGAAATGGAATGGCTGATATGGGCCCTGGCCCCTTATGTAAAAATATCGTTAATCCCATTGAAACAGCAGGAATAGTTTTGACTTGAGCAAGTTCTTCCTTCCCATATTTCGAACGCGTCTGCATATTTACATGCGACATCGCATGGAAAGAAAACCTGCAAGCATTTTGCAGTGCTAGGCCTTCTTCGACTAAAATACGGTTTTACAATAATGACATTATGTATGGAATTACCAGTACATAAACATGATTTAAGGGCAGCTTTGTCGTACTTAATTTCGATAAACAACATCGGTGCGGAAATTGTGATTGGTGTTCAATTGAGATGCTATTCATGCAATTTGTTGGTTCTAGTGATTCATCGTACTAAATGTGCAACGAAGCATCATACTTATGACAATATTCCGAGGGGAATTCAGCATAGAATATAACTACCGGCTAAGCTAACGTTAAAGAGTTGGTTCACACGCATCGGAGTTGCTTCATGTGATTTACGAATGCTCCGCCTCACTACCAATGATTACATTGCTGCTGCAGCACTACAAACAACTTACGATCCGTGACGTTAAACTTCTCGGAACCATTAAGCTACAGCCAAAATTAAATTAAACCAATTGTATTAATATTACAAACAAGCATGTGCAACTAAGTTCAAAAGCTAAATTAAGTCGACAAAGCACACCTTACTCCTTCCTTGACAGGACGTACCTATTTCGCTGAACATTTCACGATTACCTGTATACCGACGCTGAATGTCTACGCGAAAAAAAGGCTTTAAGCTACAGGATCTGAAATTTCAATCAAATTTAATTTCACTGCATGAACGCTTTTAATAATTAGGATAAAGAGCCACTGATCGAACACCCCGCATCGTGAATTTTGAAACGGAGAATCTGTCCCGTTAAGTTAATACCGGGCTTTGTTCACGTATATCAGGCTTCGTTTGTAGACTATTGAAGCTCCCGCAATAGGGGTCTGTATGAGTGTGGTCCATAAAACTTAGTGCCTCTATGCAATGATGCAGGGTGCGCATGCATTTCACGTCCCCTATCTCAGTATGCATGCTGTTGGCAGTCTCCCGTTAAGTCATCGCATTGTGAGTTCACGGTGTACTGGATCAGAAGACCATCAATAACATTTACATATATTCACAGCCGAATGCAGTTAGTTGGCTTGATGTGCGCATTTCCGCATTCATTGGCTGACGTTATTCATCCCTCTGCAAGCATGAGCACTCGATCAGTGACTACCCCTTGACACTGACTTCTGTCATGGACACACACAAAAATCAACTCCCTAAGGTTGTACACAGCGGGGTGGGCGAGTGAGCTAAGAGGTGTGCCAGA